>CM053567.1:69036794-69067512 GCA_028646485.1 Cryptoprocta ferox | reverse complement strand
ATGTGATTGATTAATGGTTTCCCCTTAGAAAGCAAGTGTTACCAAAGTTGTGTTATCTCGAAAGCATTACAGGTAAGGGCATGTTATGGTTATTTATCATTGTCTAATGAATAGTAGAGGCATTAAAGGACTATGTATACATGATTAGGGTAAGGTAGAATGTATCATATATATATATATATATATAGCTGAACCTTTGGTGTATTGAAATAGGCAGCACTCTGAAAGACAGAAGCATCGTCCAGCATGTCCCTTTACTGCGCAGTTTAAAGCCGTCCCTAGAGCAAGCCCTAAAACAGGTTTAATTTCACCATTTTCCAGGAATGATGGTATTCGCTGACTTTTTGTCAGAAAATGGCCTTCTGTGCTTTCAAAAACAAAACAAGTGAAAACAGGTTGAAAGAAAAAGAAACGTTGAACTTGAGTTTCTTTTAATTTAAGCCAAGTATAAATGGATTTTGAGAAATGTGAAGAAAAATTTAGTCCATTGTTAATCTGTCATTGATACTGTAAGGTAAGACGTAGTCTATTTCCACTGTTTAATTTTCTACTCAGTTCTACCAAATAGGATGTCGTGTTTGGCATCTTTGATAATGACTTTGGGATCTTTTTCACTGAAAGCACCTTAGAACTGTACTATAAGAAAACATTTCCCATATGTATGATTATATGTGATGTTTATTGCTTATTAATTTATAACCCAGTCATTCTCTTATGTATAGGACTTTTTTAAATTTAGAAAGGAAATCTAGCTACTTCCAGTTGTCTAACAAATTTATTATGCCCAGATCAACCTCTGAAAAAATGTTTTAAGGAAGATTTACATTTAGGTTTAGAATTTCTTTTTTCTTTTTTCTTTTTTTTTAATTAGGTAGAGTTTTCAAAATATTTGAGACTGTGATAAAGTTATAAAATTCAATAACATTTTTAGGATGTTAAATAAGATACTGTTTCCTAACATCAGCGAACTAAGTATTTGAATTTAAACATTCATGTTTAATGAGTGCTTACCAGGTACTATTCTAGGCACTGGGGATACAGCAATAGACAGAAGAGACAAAAATCCCTGCCTGCTTGGAGCTTACATCTAGGGAGGGAATTTCATTTTGCCATTTACTAACCTTCTGCATAAAAGGTAAGCTAGACCCTTGATAGGTCCTAGACTGTTTAAAAGAAAACCTTTTAAATTGGTTAAAATAATTTTTGTTTGTTTTCACAAGTAAAAATGGCTTCCTGTTTAGATTCTGTCACAGGCTCTTGGGCTTAAGACTAGTTTACTTAAAAGAGTTTTTTGCACAACATTCAAATTGTATTTGTGAATTTAGAAATTAACTAGCTGTCCTACCATATCAGACTGGGTATCTCAATAATAGATTGAATACAAGGCTATTTTTGTTTTTAATCTTTCAATATTGGCACAAACTGGGATGGAAGAATAGTTTGATTTAGACCTGATAACAGACACTATCTGTTACTAAAACACATGCTGTGGGCACTCTAAAAATCACTGTATTTTCCCCCTAAAATATGTAATCATGTATGTTAAAGTATAGATAACATTTCACATTTGGATACATATGAGCATTTACCATATTTCTTAGTGAGCATCTTTGAGGAAGGAAAGTGCTGCTGACAAGATAGAGTAGGCAAGATTTAAATGAAATGTTGTCACATTCTATGGAAAATGGTTTCTGGTAAACTGAGAAGGATATTAAAATAAGTGATTTTTTTTTCCTGAGCTATCATTATTGTTTGATTTCTCTTTGTCAAGTGTACAGAACCTGTCATACGTTCATGATAAGTAGCACTGAGAAATTACTCATTCAAATGTCCCCTGGGCACTTACAGCAGAATATTGCCAGTTTGAATGTAAAGGTCAGTGACAATGCATTCCCTCCAAAACAGACCTCCCCTGCTGGACTTGGGGGACGTGGTGACTTGACCATCCAGAAACACATGAATAAAAAAGCCTTTATGACTGTTCACCATTTTTTAAATGGTACTTAGTATCTTGATAAAACTTTAGTCTCCAGTAACTAAACAAATCCCCAAGTTTCCTTATTTTAATTTACTCTTTGACTAGATTTGAGACAAGTAAATACTACAGGTCCATGCAACTAGAACACATTTGCTTCTACTACTAAATATACAGGGTATGTCCTCACATGGAGTTGACTGGAATAGCAGTACACTAGAAAGTGTCTATGGATCCTTAACACTGAAGGATTCACATAAATGCTTTGCTAATACCTACTGAGTTAATTGGAGGAAATAGCAAATAAACATTAGGTAATGTGCAGATTACTTCAAAAGGGAAAAACCTTTTTGTACATTTGGACTCTATAGTATCCTCCCTATTCACCAGCTTCTGGAAAGGGAGGAGTATTTTTAGTTTACTAATTTAAAAACAAGACATTTCCAGGTAGGATAAAATTGAAGCTATTTGCTGAGAACATCATCTAATTTTGCTTAAAATTGAAAGTCGTAATATTGTTGCATTCTGTAAATGTTGCAGGGTTTTAAACTTTACAATTATTTTAATATTTTTGATAACTAGGAATCTAGTATTGCCATAAAGGAAACTAAGTGCCCATTAAAGATTTGTTTGGTATAAATAAATGATTTTTTTGTTTTGTTTTAAATGACAGTAAGCTACAAATCATGATGTTAATCTTAAACTTTCTGAAGATGAACTGTGTGGCAGTGATTGTGTGGTCTGTTTGTGGAGAATGTATGAAAGCTATTAATATTCTAAAATAGATTAATAAATTGGCTATGTTGTCCCAATGAATGTACAGCACGTCCATTAACTTTCAAAAGCAACACAGCCTTAAACTCAATGCTTTTGCTTTATGACATGGGAATGTTCTGTCATCAACAGAGTGTATTCTTGTAATAGAATTCTTTATATCATTTTCAATTCTATAGCCTTTCAATCCTATGTATGAGTATGAAGGGTTTCTGCTTCCTTTGTTTCTTTTTAAATTTTGTACATTCCATCTTTATAGGTCTGTTTCATACGTTTTGTGTATAGAACACTAAGTCTTGAGCACTCTGACATTGATACTGATATATTCTCATTTGTTCTTTTATGAATCGAAATGCTGACTGCCTATTTAAAGAAAAGAATGAACGCTGTGCATCAAAGTGTTTGTATGTTCGTAGCTACATATGTACCACAGTATTTTGGATGCTTTAGTCTACAATAAAACTTTAAATTAATTCTGTCTTGAAACATAGGAGAAACAAGATTCATGTGTATACCTTTATCATGCACAAAATCTCAAATCATTATAATAAAGCTTGTTTTCTCCATTTCCAGGGTGAATGTTTATGTATTTTACGTATTGTTTGCTTTTTTAGTAAAGGGAAATGAAGGAATGTTCTACAATATGGGGAAGATATCAGTATCTCAACCAAACTGTTTATAATAGAAAAGCTTAGTGAAATTTTTGTTGTTTATGATGCTAATAATCTGGTGAGCATTTAGGATGTATCTTAAGTAGGAATTTGGAAAATCATGACACGTATGTTTAGCAAATATGTTTAGAAGTCCAAATAGACCCAAAGCAATATGCTTATAGTCCTTAAAGAATCACAGGGCAGACCTTCTGGCAGTCAGGGTAGTCACATTTCTAGGGGGTGAGGAACTAGAAAGGGACCTCATTATAAATATTGTCTTAAGTTCCAAAATTTAATTAAAATAAAATTTATTACAATGAAATTTTTTTGAAGTTAGGAGTTTATTCATTTATTTTTAAAATATTTTTGAGAGAGAGAGAGAGAGAGATAACACAAGCAGGGGAGAGGGGGGCACAGAGGATCCAAAGCAGGCTCCACGCTGAGAGCAGACAGCTTGATGTGGGGTTCGAACTCACCAACTTCGAGACATGACCTGAGCTGAAGTTGGACACTTAACCGAGTAAGCCACTCAGGCTCCCCTATAATAAAATTTTTTATATTACATCAAGTTTATGGCCAAGCCTTTCAAGCAGTGCTCACAACATCAAAAGATGATATCCAGACATTCCTCTGAAGGTTTCGTTGTAAAGGAACCTAATGATAAATGTACAAATAATAGGATATCACTATATCATATCCTTTCAAAGAAGATTGTTTCCACTGGCTTTCTTTTTTATAACATTTATTTATTTTTGAGAGAGAGACAGAGCGTGAGTGGGAGAAGGGCAGAGAGAACGAGACACAGAATCCAAAGGCTCTGAGCTGTCAGCACAGAGCCCAAGGCAGGGCTCGAACCCACAAATCATGAGATCATGACCTGAGCCAAAGTCGGACGCTGAACCGACTGAGCCACCCAGGCACCCCTCTACTAACTTTCTTAAATCGAATAAAATTTACATTGGTTTCTATTCATAATGTCAAAGTTGTCATTTCAATGCTGCTAACCTACAGGCCATTATCTTCCCCACAAGACTTGAGAACAGATAAGCTCTCAATCATGAGTAGTGTATGGATTTGATATTTGGTCTATTGTTCTCCTATAAAGGACACTCGTCTTTTTTCATTAATTATAAATAAGTCATGGACTTACATATATTCATAGAACTTTTTTATTTATAGGCTTTTGATTTTTTCATTAAGTCTGGGATTTATATTTTGCTCTGATGGAATGAATACTAAAATTTATCTTTTGAGTATCCTTTGTGAAAAATGGAGGGACACAACAAAAATTTCTTGTTTTGTTTTTTTGGAGGGTTAAAAAAACTTACAATAGATTGTAACTCTGTAGGAGGAGACTAAGTCAGTCTTAGAAGGATAGATGAAACAGAAATGAGAAAAAGGCCAAACATAATGCTACTAACTAGTGACTGTGAATATTAGTTTTATTTAATCCTGGTTCCATTCTTCACTTATTTTTTTCTTCTAACCAAACAGGCGCCATTGCCATTGTGGGCTGTTGGGAGGTTTTCAGAAGCAGAGAGCATGGATCCCTGATAAAAGCCAGTTGCCCCATATTTAAGCATCTCTCAAATTATCCTTTGAGAACTCATTTCACATAAAGCCAGATGCACTCCTTTCCAGAGCAGCCAAGTTCAATTAAAGCTGCAGTTTATTATTTAGCCTAAGTGAAGAGGCAGGAAGGGCAAATGACATTCTCTCCTCTCCCCCTCCCTACTGTCTTTTTTTTGTAGTTGCTGTCATTGAACAAATGTCTGAGCACTTGTGATACACCAGGGTTTAGGGTAGGTGTAAGGGACATAAAGATGAATGATAAAGCCTGTGACCTCTAAGAGCTTACAGTTTGGTTAGTGAACCAGGCCAGGTAATTATAATACCACGAGCTGCTTTTAAATGCATTCATTAGCAAATATTTACTGAGTTTAGTATGTTCTAGCCACTAGGGAATAGCAGCAAACTAAAAAGTCCCTGTTCTCATGGACCTTTACTGGAATGAAACTTAAATGAATATATATATATATATATATATATATATATATTCATATTCAGTATGTGTATATATACATATGTGTGTACATGTATATATAATATATAATATATAATAAATATATAATATATAACGGCTGGCTACATAATTTGTGGGGGCTCATGCGAAATGAAAATGCAGGACCCCTCATTCAAAAACAATGTAAAAAAGCTTTTTCCTTTTTTCCGTGGCCTCTTGATCTGTGGTGGTGATTCTTATTTGCTATTTAATGTCATACTCCCTTGGGCATAGGGATACTTGCTGGGTAAGTACAGACCCTCATGGGCACCTAGGGCCCCACACCATGACTCAGACTCCCCCATGGCTTGGGCCCAGGCCCCCTGCCTGGAGGATGACAGGGGTCGCTGGATGGGGCTGAGGGAACTGGCAGCTAAACTCACCCTAGAGGAAAGCAGAGGGCTGGTGTTGCGGCCAACCGCTTATGAGCCAACGCTTGCTAAACGACGGCGAGAGGGCATACGTTGTCCAGGAAGGAACAAATGATTCAATGTTGTGAGGCCAGAGAATGCTCAAGCGGAAATGAGGAGCAATGAGACGGCCACAAAAAGGAGTAAGTTACTCACTGTGCCTGTTCTCCCCGATGGAATGATTAAAAGAGCTTTAGTAACTATGATACAGAGCAAAGGTAAGAACCGTAAGAGAAGTGTTAATAAAGCACAAAGGAAGTTCCAAATTATCACATGATTCATGGGAATAATCCTACTTTATGCCACATAATTATAAATAACAGTCCTTTTCATTCTCAGATGTGCCCAGTTTGGATGATAAATTGTATACTTACTCTATACCAGTGTTTCTCAACCGTTTTTCCATTATCATCTCCCTAAGGAGCTCTTTTAGACATTTTTTCCTAATCTCCCCTACCCCTACTCCTTGAAATTTTACTACCAGAGATATACCATGTATCTGTTTACATACTGTAACCTTTGGAGAGCCACAGACCATCTGAGATTTTTCCAGCTTCCAGGAGTGCTCATTGAAAGTGATGGTCTGCACAAATGACACAATAGCATTGTCATTTCTAACTCAGGAGATGTGGTGTGACTGAGGAGTTGATAATGTTGACACTTTCTTGGGGCGCCTGGGTGGCTCAATCAGTTGGGCATCTGACCCTTGGTTTTGGCTCAGGTCATGATCTTGCAGTTCATGAGTTCAAGCCCCCTATCAGGCTGTCTGCTGTCATTGCAGAGCCCACTTTGTGTCCTCTGTCTTCCCCCCACCCGCCCCTCCCCTCCCCCCGCTCATGCTCTTTCTCTCTCAAAAATAAACATTTAAATTTTTTTAAATGTTGACTATTTCTTATTTGAAATGTTCTCCTCTCTTGGTTTTTCATTCTTCTTCTTTCCCTACCTTATAGACTTTTCCCCCTGTCTTTTCTAAATTACTTTCTTTTCCTGCTTCCTTAATAAGAAGTTTCTCCTAGAGGTCACACTTTTCAGAATTTCAAGGAAGGGCCTTGAGAAGATTATCTTCAATTTGGAGTATAGTTCCTGAGAAAGCAAGGGAACCGGAGGCAGGAGAATGTGTCTCTTCTCCTTGGTGGTGTCATTCTGAGGTTTGGTATTCCAAAACTGGGGTGCACATCAGGAATCTCAGAGAAGTGTACTACCGTTCAGGGACATTTAGGATACAGATGCAGTTCCAATGAGCAACCCATTCTATGTGCACTTAGTACTCATCTTTCCCAAGAGAAGACCCACTTGAGTCAATCTGTCACTGTCCAAGGCCTCCTCGGCCACCTCAAAGGCAAGTGGCTTGCTCTATATCCATCATGTACACTCTGCCTTTGGCACGAGTGCCTAGCCTTGGTCTAGTCAGGCATGGCCCAGATGGCAGAGTTCATTAGATGCACATGGCAAGAACCACACCTGTGTGCAGCAAGAATGTCAGGTGGTTAAAGACCGAGGCGAAGGGCCTGGAAGGCACCTGGAGATTCACAGCGTCCTCTCCAGTGGAGTTCTGTCCTCTGATCTCATCTCTCCTGTGTTCTCTCCTTCCACAAACTCGTCCATTCTCTTGGGCAAAACAGATCAGTTTGTAAAGACTTTTAAATACCCACACTGAGAAATGCACACATGTTTAGTGGCTTTGATCCTTTCTCATCTCACCCTTGCTGCCTCCCCACTCCTAAATAAATTACCAGCACATCTTTGTTTCAAGCTCTGTTTTGGGGAAAACTCAGGGGATTTTGGGTTTCCACATTCCTAGGCTAGAAGGGAGGTTGTGGGTGGCAGGTGGGCATGTCTCTTTGGCCCTGTAGATTCCTTGCCAATGTGGAGAGTTGTGGCTGGAGTAAGGGCAACAGGTCCTTCTACGGAGCAGGGTCTTGGTGCTAAGATGGAAGGGCAGTTCTGATTAAAACATAAATTCCTTACTGGTGTGACCTGTCTGGTTGATCTTCACATGCTTTGCAGGCAGCAGGTAAAGTAAAAAGAATGAACTTAATGTATGCTTCAGGATTTTGTAAAACACACATTTGTATAATAAACATGCCATTTGGGTACCATAGCAAATGCTAGATGGCGGATACAGGATCCAAATTCATGAGTCCTTCTCAGATGCTGCTAATATTTATTTACCATACTTGAAAACTTGTATACTACCTCTGCCTGCTCCATAATATTGCAAAACTTGGGGTGTCTCAAGACATCTATTAAAAGATTAACTGAGGCATATTAGGAGTCTGAGCAAAATCAGTTCTAATCAGGCAGTGCCAAACCAGAAGTGAATAGGACTGCTCTGGTGACAGGAGCCAACCAAATGATTTACATAGGGAAAGAACAGAACCAAAGAAATTCTTTGATTCACTAAAGCTTAAAGTATTGCTGGCTGATGTAATTGTCTTTAGTGTTTTGATTTCCTAACCTTGAGGATTTACAGCCTTAGATTGTGGTTTGCCCTTGTAGGCTGCTGCAGCATTAGAACCAAACAATAGAGTTTTATGGCTTCTTTGTTTAATTGAACACATATGAATGGTATATATGATAATTTCAAAATTCTGTTGGTAAGGATAATATATGGGAAAGCATTACCCAATACAAATAATTAAGATTTTAATAAAGTACAATATCCTTTGATTTTTCAACTGAAAACCATATCTAGTTATCCCCAAGTCAATGAAGAGACGGTGTTCTTAAATACCCAGTACATTTATTAAGTGTTTACCATGTGTTGGGCACTGGGCTAGGTCTTGGTGACACCAAAATAGTTGGCTTAATTCTGCCACAGGAAGGAGTTTGATATTACAGGGAAGCTGTCCAAGTTACAAAATGTCCAGTTACAAAATGAATGTGGGGTGCTATGATAAAACTGCAGATTGCTACAGCTTACCACAGAAGAGACCCTATCTGCTTGTGCCGTGGGAGCAGGAAAACACGGAAAAAGATTACTGAAGCAAATCAGACGTCTGATCTCCCAGACATGTGAGCTGTCTAAAGGGGGATAAGAATAAGCCAAATGGAGAAAGGCCGTTCCTGATGGAGGGAAGAGGTATGGCAGTTCCAGAGCCAAGTAAGGCAAGTCTTCCTACAAGCGTCACCTTTATGATTTTTGTCAAATCTACATATCACCAGTGCAGTAACTTAGTATTTTCTTAAATATCACTTTCGGTTTTTTTGACATAACTATTTCATCCATATCTAGAGCAACGCATGAGAAATGCAGAGTACAATGTGCTACTTTTAGTTTTTCTAGTACATATTAAAATACGTATTAAATGGCTACCCATTTACTATTTTAATATGTCATGTACCATCAATCATATGGTATCCTAATGCACCCTAGGGAAAAATAAATTAATGGAATTCTAAGCAATCAATATAACCCTTCTCTTGCTTCTGTTTCTGTTTTCTTTTTTTTAATGTTTATTTATTTTGAAACAGAGTGTGAACAGGGATGGGGCAGAGAGAGGGAGAGACAGAGAGAGAGAGAGAGAGATTGAGAATCCTATGCAGGTTCTGATCTCAAACCTACAAACTGTGAAATCATGACCTGAGCCGAGATCAAGAGTCAGAAGCTCAACCCACTGAGTCACTCAGGCGCTCCTTGGGCTTCTGTTTCTTAAGCAATAGGAGATACAAATTCCCACTTTAGATGCCACTCTTTTTGTTTTCAGTAAAATTACTATACCTTAAAATGGGTCAAAATAACGTACAATAATTTTCAAAGTAATTAATAAGTCTGAGTTAATTTTGTAGCGTTATTCGGCTAATACACCTGAGCTTCAGCCCTGAATATTCATTCATTTATTTTCAAGTCATGAGGTAGCGGGTTTTCCGCAGCTTTCATTTGAACCTCATTATTTTATTTAAAACAAACAAACCTAAGGGGAAAACAATACAAAGTGATATTTAAAAACTGGGAAAACAGTGAAGAGAGGTTGCAGAGAAGAAGAGGGGTAAAATTCGGAGAAGAAAGTCTGCCCCAGCTGGGCAAATCCGGATGGATGTGGGCAGCGCTTCCTTCTCCGGCAGCCAAACCGCCTCTATTTTTTAAGGCCAACTTAGGCCGGATTTCTGCAGCGCGAGGAAAACGTGCCCTAAAGTGAGGGCTCATGACTTTCTAAAAAAAAGGGTCACATTCTACATCAGAAGAGCAGAGGCCGGAGCCGCGGAGAGATCAGTTCAAGGAGCACCCTGGCCAACCCCGCCCCTCTCCAGCCGGCCGCTCCGCCGAGCCGCCAGGGGTCGCTGCGCACCGGTGGGACGCAGATCGACCTCCTTCCCACCTCTTCCTCGTCGCTGCTCCTCCCCCTGGCGGTGTCCGCGCCAAAATCAAACCCGCCTAGTCCCGCCCCGCCCCTCGCCTAGCGCAGGCCCGGCCTTCGGAAGACCAGCTATGGTAAGAACTGAGGCCAGGCTATAGGGTCCCGCTGCTCCCCACTCTCGGGGCGGCGGAGCCCCTCGGCACCCTGTTGTCCCGGCGGGCTTCTGGGCCTTGGCTCCCATGGAGGGGCCGCCAGGCCGACGCGACCCGAGCGCAGAGGCTGAGGCGTGGCCCTGGGCCTGCTACCCCTATGCCGTCGCGCGTCCGCCGCCCGCCCTTCCGCGCCGTCCCCGGAGCCCTCCGCGGCTGGTTAGGTTAAACTCCGAAGGCGTTCGCGAACGTGACCCGAGTGTCTCACACACTTAACGACCTGTCAGAGCACGAGTCGCTTCAGAACCATTGCACCAGGCTTCCCGGATTCTGCTGCCAAAGGTGCAGCCTCTTAGGAAGAACCGGGAAAGGTGCGAGCGAGCCGGCATCTTGGATCCTAGACGGGTTCTATGTATTATGATTTGTAGAGCACGTTTCTGAATGCCTCACGGTTTCAGAAGTAACCTAACGAATCTTCACTTTAGGCCAGTACGATTTCTTTGAAAATCCGTTGTTCTTTTACCAAAGGGCTGGAGTCGATGTGCTTTTGTGCTCTGAACTGCTGGCTTAGTCTGTTTATTAGGAAAACACTGCACTGAGTTAGCCTTCCCTGCGTGCCATGGTAGGTTAAGTCCTGGTAAGATTCCAAATCGATCTTTTATCCTTGTGAATTTAATGTCTTTTAGCTCATCAAATCATTAAAAGAAAAAAAATTTTTTTTTTTTAAGTTTTAGAGAGCGCTGGCGGGGAAGAGGGTTAGAGTGAGGGATAGACAGTGAGAATCCCAAGCAAGCTCCATGCTCAGCGTGGAGCCAGGTGGCGGGGTCGGATCCTAAGACCCTGGGATCATGACCTGAGCCGAAATTAAGAGCTGGAGGCCGAACCGACTGAGCCACCCAGGCGCCCCTCATCAAATCATTTCCATAAACTTCAGTTTCATGTCATTTTTTTTTTCTGCTTCTGTTGGCAGGGAATCAACATCTAATTAAATGAATCTAAGATTTTAATATCTTAATTTAGTTAAGTGGCCGTTATTTTGCTGGGCAAGCACCTAGGTTGTATGGTATGTATTTGAAGATACTTGTCCAGATGTAATTACAACTGATAACGGCTTCTTTGTGGTTAAACTAACAACACAGCCACCTGGGCATAAAATGATCTCAGAAGCCAAACAGGATCACACTTAAATCTGTTACCAGTGCTGTGTGGTGGCATATTTCTCAGTAGAGTTACTGGCCTGATACAACTGACCATTGAGAACTATGCAGCAGAAATGCATTTTTTTATCCTTTTACCTAATCTCTTTTTATATATGAATCACCTTCAATTCTAAATGGTAATATGCTGTTAACTATTTTCAGATCCTGTCCTCTGGTAATTAAGAAACATGAAATAGAATAAAACTTTGAGATACATCCTTTTTTTTAAATGTATGCTCAGGAAGTAAGTATAGTGTTATGTTGATCAAAGACAAACTTGTTCCCTTTCCTGATTGTGAATTAATATGTTTTTTTTTTGATTTGGTTGGGCTTGATGGGTAAACAAGTGCAGGCATATTTTTGGAATTGGAGAAATATAACGTATTCTATGACTTCTGAGGGCAACAGATACCTACTTTTAATTTTTCAAGATTTTATTGTAGTTGGTAAGCAGGGCTGATTTTAGGAATTCTATTACTCCTAATTGGAGAAGGTTCCTTAGATGTACGGTTTTTTAAGTGGTTTAAAATACAGGTTTATGGGGTGCCTGGGTGGCTCAGTTGAGCGTCAGACTTCAGCTCAGGTCATGATCTCACGGTTTGGTTAGTGGGTTTGGTTAGTGGGTTGGAGCCCTGCGGCAGGCTCTGTGCTGACAGCGCAGAACCTGGAGCCTGCTTCAGATTCTGTGTCCTGTTCTCTCTCTGCCCCTCCCCCGCTCATGCTCTGTCTCAAAAATAAATGTAATAAAAAAATGCAGGTTTCCCTCACTGTTTGAACGAGTAGTATTCCCATGAAGCCTTTTGTCATCTGAAATGATGTAAGGGGAAGCAGCAGCAACTATTAATTTATATGGAAAAATTTTTTGAGCATTTCCTAGACCTAAAAAATAACCCCTCTTAGGCTTTTCTCTTTTTTAATTTTTTAAAAATTTAAAGAATGTTTTCTCTTTCAGGCTTTTCACATACCCTAGGACACATCTTGCTAACAGATGCACAAAATAAAATTGAGATACAGCACAGATACTCATAGACACAGTTCAAAGCTGTGGTGGCTTTGGCTTAAGATGCTGAATGTAGTTCCCAGGGAAGGAGCTTGGTGGAGCCATTCCTAAACCAAACGCTAAACTCTGGTTTTTCACTTTTTGCCTTTTTTCTGTACAAGTGAAAACTGCTCTTAGGATTTCTTTTGGTTAGTGAAAATAGGTACTAATGTAAGTCTTCTAAAAACTGGGGATAGCTATATGTTGGTCAACCAGAAGCTTTATTGGCCTCAGGTCAAATCTTGAGTCCCTTTACTTACTAATTTGAATGTATCTCTCACTTACGTTGTCAGCACATTTTCTTTAATATTAACTATTAAGTAAGCCCTTGTTGATTTTTTTTTTTTTTTGGAGAAATTTCTAGATATGAATTGGTGTGGTATCCTTTTACATTAGTTACTTGAATTCTGGCCATGATACTCTCCTAACTGTGGTTAATAATAAAAACTAGTTCTAGTCATAAAAGAGACTGATGAGTAAATTAGCCTGAAAACAATATAAGTGGATAATACAGCTCATCCATATTTCTTGAGTGACTGTCATAGCTTCTGAACTGAGTGATATGAGCTTTCCTAAAACTGTGTGCCTCCAGGACACTAGACTCTCCTCATCGCCTGCTTCTGGGTGGCAGATTCTTGTGGAGTCCAGGAGTCTCTCCAAGGAGCTGTTTCATAATACCAAAATGTTAGGACCCATTTAAAAGCTTTGGATCTGTTTTCCACTGATGCAGCCCAGAGTAAAGTCCTAAAGAGATCCTCACAGCTCCCCTGACCTGTTTCTAGATTCTGGGGTGAGAAGAGCAGTGTTCTCAACCCTGGGGTATAGTTAAAGCACCTGGAGAGGCTTTGTAAAATATGCATGCCCATGCCCAAGCCAAGATCTGGTCTCAGAGATTCTGATTCAGTTCATATGGCATGTGCCTTGGCATCAGTATTTTTTAAAAGCTCCTGAGATGATTCTAATAGCAGTTTGAAACTCACTGGACTAGAAAAATGAACCAAAAGAGCCTTCTAACTGGGTGTGGATTTCATGCTTGGTTGTTTTGATACTGCTGAGGCCAGTGTGAGGGAGGCTAATTAAAGCAGTATTAAACCTGGCTCTCAACTCTGGGTTTAGCAAATAGGTCTATATGGGTTTTAGAGCTTGCCCACCTGAGATTTCTGTGATTTATCTCCCCAGGAAAGGCCATAAATGGTTAGCACAGAATCCTCTATTATTCATTGACCCTGTGTCGTATTTATGGGAGTGCAGAGGATGTCGTGGGGTTTGGGAGCCTGAACAGTCTCAAAGTGTAGAGTTAGGGCTGTAGATACATGGTCCTAAAGTCAAGGGATGGCCTTTGTGTTTGCTCTCACCTAGCACTAAGCTCTAGGAAGGCAAGGGCAGTGCATGTTATAAGTTTTCAGTCTGCTAAGAAAGACAAGTATACACATTGATTTGATGAAGTTGTGTTCTGGGAACACATGGAATGACACTCAGCCTGTCCTGTGAGCTCAGGGAAGCTCTTTCCCAGAATGCTTAAACTAAGCCTTGGGAAATTTTTTTTGGAGTTTCAAATAGGAGAGAGGAGCAGGTGTTTTAGATAGAACAATTTTTTGAAGAGACAGACATGGGAAAGAGCATGCTATGAGTGGAGAATTACAAGTACAGATCTTCTCCAACTCACAATGGAGTTACACTCCGATAAACCCATTGTAAGTTGAAAATATCGTTAAGGCAAAAATGCATTTAATACACCTAACCTATGGAATATCATAGCTTAGCCTAGCCTACCTTAAATATGCTCAGAACCCTTAGACATCAGCCTATAGCTGGGCAAAAGCATCTAAGACAAAGCCCATTTTATAGTAAAGTATTAAATATCTCATGTAATTTAATGAAAACTATTCTGAAGGTGAAAAACAGAATGATCGTAAGCGTATCGGTTGTGTACCCTCATGGTCGCGTGACTGCCCAGCCTCATGAGAGTATTTTACCACCTATCACGAGCCTGGGAAAAGATTCAAATTTAAAATTTGAAGTATGGTTTCTATTGAATGTGTATCTCTTTCACACTACCAGAAAGTTGAAAAAGTGGAACCGTGATAAGTCAGGGACCGTCTGAGTTTTGTATTACAGCTCAAGTGGCTTAACTCTCCATGGCGTGGTCAGATTTGATGTGGGGAGTGGTATCTGTGAGAGGTAGATTGGGGTCAGGTGATAAAGGGCCTTGTAGAGTGATTGGATACTTCTGGATGCTTTGGAGCCAGGCTTTTAAGCAGGGAAAAGGCATAGTTAGATTTGCTTCTTGGCAGTGTGGAATGTGGACTTAGATGGGTGAGACAAAGTGTGGCCAGGGGACTTGCAGGCATGTTGCAGGAGACAGCACACATAATGAAGGCCTGAATCGAGGTAGAGGTTATAGGGATGGAGCAGACTGGATAGATTTGAGCAATAGTTAAACACTGAAATGGGCAGAACATGGTGATTGGTCTGATGTGGAGTAAGAGGGACACAGGAACCTGGGATGACTGCCAGGCCTCTGGCTTCGATGACAAAGTGGTGTCTAACTGAGCTCAAGACCTGGAACAGCTGGTTTAGGGAGTAGATGTGGGAGAAGAGTTCAGTTTAAACCGTCCAAGTTTGAAGTCTGTCCAGCAGGCAGGTAGATACATGAGATTGAAGCTCAGGAGCATACTTCAGAGACTGATTTATGATTTGAGGATTCAGCATAAGTGTTTGTTAAAACCATGAAAGCAGATAAGATCAAAGAAAAAGTGTGAGGAGATGAGGGAATCAATAGAGAACCTAGGGGGAACTAGTGTTCAAGAGTAGACAGAGGAAAAGAAATATCAACATTAAGCCTACTTATTTTATCTGTACAACTCATCCAGGAACACCTGACAATTTCATTGCTGCGAAAATCATTTAGTGGGTTTCTAGGTTCTGCAAGTAGAATAAAGACTTGTGGACTCTAGTATGTATTCAGGATGGCAATTTCAAATCCCTTTCCCCATCTATTATAGGCTTTCATTTTCCAATGAAGTATTTGGTTGCAAATGCTCAGTCTTTTTTTGTTTGTTTTTAATGTCTGCTTTTTTAAAAAGTGGTGTAAAGCGTTTTAAAGTTCTTATTAAACAGTTTATATTGCCTCATGATCCTATGTGATTTTTGAGAAAGATGTAGATGACTTAAGAAACATTAGTGTGGAATTCTCTATTAGACATGATGGTTCTCTCTTTTTGTTATTTTCTGTGAATCTTTGCATTGAGGGAATTTGGCTTTTTAAAAAATTTGGATTTTCAGCTTTACATTTTCTAAATACAATATATTATAACACTGACTTATCAACAGACATTTTAAAATTAAAATTAAATTAGATAATTAAATTAATTATCTTAATTTTAAATCGGCTAAACTGCAGTTATAGAATAGTAGTAACCTGCAGTAGGCTTCCGTTGTCCACTTGGATAGAACTTTCCTTCCTCTAGCCTATCTATCTTCCACAGTGCTACCATATGCCATCTTACTAAAACATAACTCTAATCTTGTCATTCCTCTGCTTTAGAAATCCTCCCAGTAGCTTCTCATTGTCTAGAATAACATACATTCTCTTCAGCTGGACAGTCCTTCCATGATCTGGCCCCCGACAACCTTTCTCACCTTCTCTGCCCCTCTCTGTACATGCACTACACAGTAATCATCCCTGAGTGCTTGTCTTTCTGATGTGTTCCATGGACTTCCATAACATCGTGGCTGTGTGTGGTCTGCCCAGGACACCATTTGGTGTCAACTTGCCATTTCTCAGCTTGCCAAAATCCGTTTCATCTCTAGCCTTCCTAGATAGCCCGTAACCTTCCGCAATTAATTCTGTCCTTGGTAGCAATTTGTGCATGTACCGTTTCATCAGTTATTAGTTACATCTATTTTCTTTGAGAGATTGTAAATCCTTTGAAGGTAAATATAAGGACTTAATCATTGGATCATTTGATAAATATTGACTTTCAAAAACTGCGAGGCTCTGTCACAATCACAGTTCTTATTATTATACTGGCAGCACCTACCACAAGGCTTGGCATATAGTAGTTCACATGAATCTTTAGGCCTGGCTCTGAGAGTTATCAAACTCATTGGCAGACAAGACCATAACATTTCAGATAATGTTTCAGACCACGTTGTCTTAGAATGCAGTATTTTTGTTGTTGTTGTTTTGTTTGTTTTTTTAATGCAGTGTCTACTTTTTTTTTTTACTTTTGTGCTTTAGTCAAAGAAAAAAGGACTGAGTGCAGAGGAGAAGAGAGCCCGCATGATGGAAATATTTTTTGAGACGGTAAGTTGTTTTCTCTAAGATTTTTAGTATTTTATGTAATTTTTTCCTTAAGCATATATCATTGTGTCAACTGTATCTTTTTTATTAGATATCATTGCTAATCAGTTTCCTGAAGAATGGATAATATTCTGCAAACATTTTTGGTTTCTGTGAAGCTATGGAGTCTGAAAGAACACTACCCCAATGTTCACTTCTGTCCAAACTCCTACACACCGGCACTGAATGATCATTCTGAAGCATGTATTTGATTGTGTCCCCTTTCTGCCTGCGAATAATAATGATAATTGTTGACATCAACTGAGTGCTTCCTAGGTGCCAGTCATTGCTCTGGGCACTTGGTGTAGGTTATCTGATTCCATCCTTTTTAACCCTTTGAGATCAGTACTGCTAGGATCCTCATTCTACAGATGAGGACATCTGAGACACGGCCTAAGACACTAGCCCTAGCTCTCAAAAAATTCAGATGGTAGTACTAGGATTCAAATCCAGGAGGATCATCTGATTTTAGAGGCGGTGTTAAATGCTGCCTCTTTGCGTTTTTAAATCTGACTATAGTGTAACATATATATCATAGGCCTCCTTAATTTATTCCAGGTATTTGTGCCTGCCACTAACAGGAAATATGTTTGAAGTTTCAGGTCCAAGTGGTAGAGCCAGGATTCAAATCCAGGCACCTGGCCTAGAGGCTGTGTTTTTTTTACCATGCTGCTAAACAGTAGCTTTTTTTTCTTCTTCCAGTTCAAGTCCAAATCTTAGACCTACAAAAAAACACTAATTTCCTTTGTCTTAGCCTAATACTTTACAGGATCTTCAAAGTCTAGTCTGGCCACAGTCTACTGGCTACTTTCATTATATACAGATGTGAAGAAGATAGGAGAAAATGGCAAAATAGAATATGAAATCAGTAAGATAATTAATAATACTACTTGACATTTTCATTTTGATAATTTCAGATTCTCAGTAAAACAGGCAAAACATTCTGGGGACCTTTATTTTAAAACTGCCTTCTAAGTGTAATCTTACTAATGTTACCTCCCTCCAGTGACTTGTCAAAGGTAATTGGCAATTTAGAACAGAATGTCGTATTAATAATTAGGAAGATAAATTGATGAAATTTATATGTGAGGATTATGACTATGGAGTTAAAATATTTTTCCTATTTTAACTGATTCCATCCTTTTTAACCCTTTTCTTGGCAAGAAAAGTAGATTTAATTCTTACTAGGCTGTGGAAAGCTGGGGAGAGTGGTGAGGGAAATTATTTTGTCCTTTATGATATTGTTAATTTTCTCAAGTATCAAAATTGGCTGTTTGAGGTTGAAAAATTTCAGCCCTGCTCTCAATTAATAACAGGATACTAATGAGTGTTAGCTTCCAGAAGTTCAGTAGTCACTTAGTTTTTTTGTTTTCTTTGTTTTTTTTAGAGAGCGTGCACGTGTACGAGCTGGGGAGAGGGGCAGAGGGAGAGAGAGAATCTCAAGTAGATGCCCATCAGTTGTCTATTTTGTTTTTAGTTAAAACTGCTAAATCTGTGACATATGATACATGCTAAGCAAATCACTGTTTTCTTAAAATCACAGTGTCAGAGAAGGTGATTATCTTCTGTTAAATGATTCACTGTAAGTAGTTTTTATACCTCAATGGGAAGATATTCTTTACATTCTGATCTCCAATTACTTTAAAGAGTTGAATGTTCATGCAAAATCTATCCCTTTTGAATTCTTTTGAAGATACTGAACAATTGCAGTTTGTTCTAGCCCTAAAATGCTTGATTCTGTTGCAATGTTCATTACCAGGCACAGCTTTTAGTACAAAGTTTTATTAATATAGTTATGGTAAATATAAATATATAGTAGAAAATAAATACATGTTTTTCATCTTTTTTTAAACTCTTTTAAACAGAAAGATGTGTTTCAATTAAAAGACATGGAGAAGATTGCTCCCAAAGAAAAAGGCATTAGTGAGTATCAAAGATGTGCTGAGACATTTTGTGAAATATTGGTCATCTTTTCTGCAGCAGTCTTTCACTTTATGAAAACATAAATTTCTACAGGGGAAGAATGTTTGTAAAAGTCCTTACATGGTGTCTTTGGGCCATGATTCTTGTGTTTGGAGTATCTGCTTTAGGAAAATTAAAATGGAATGTGCACACATACTTGTACCCATACACACATGCATGCACACATCCATACACAAATACATTTATTTATTTACAGGTCTGTTTACTTCAAGAGAAGTAAAAATTTCATTTATGTTCTAGTATTTGTTAAATGCGACTTCCTATCTTTATGTGGTGTAGTAGTTTTCTAAGCTCTTGTAACCAATCTCCACAAACTTGGTGAGTTAACACAATAGAATTTATTCTCTCAAAGTTTTGGAGGCCAGAAGTCTAAAATCAGGGTGTCGGTAGGGTTGGTTCCTTTGGAAGGTTCTGAAGGAGAATCTGTCTCCTGCTTCTCTCCTGGCTTCTGGTGGCTGCCAGCAGTGCTTGGCTTATAGACATGTCATTCTAATCTCTGCCTCTCTTTTCACATAGACTTCTCCTTTATTTTCTCCTGTTCTATCTCTTATAAGGACATATGTCATTGGATTTGGGTCATATCACCCTAAAACACAGATGATTTCATATATGATCCTTAATTGCATCCATACAGACCCTTTTTCCAAATAAGGTCACATTCACAGGATTTGGGGGTTATCTTTTGAAGGGTCACTGTTAAACCCACCATATATGATATATATTTTTTAAACCTTATTTTCATTGTATAAGCTATACATGTTCATAAGTAAAAATTGTTCATAAGCCCTCTATTCTGGGATCACCACTATTAACATTTTGGTGTATTTTGATGTCTTATTCTTCAGTTCTCTTTGTCTTTGTATGTATGTATCTGTCTTTTTTTGTGTGTTCATGCCTTTTTTTCATATAACATTATGTGATCTATATTTCCTCATGTCATTTGCTTTAAAAAAATGATGTGGGGCACCTGGGTGGCTCAGTTGGTTAAGCAGCTGACTCTTGGTTTCTGCTCAGGTCATGATCTCACAGTGCATGGGACTGAGCCCCTCATGGGGCTCTGCACTGAAAGCATGGAGCGTGCTTTGAATTCCCTTTCTCCCTCTCTCTCTGCTCCTCCCCTTTGCTCTCTGTCTCTCTCAAAATAAGTGAATGAACTTAAAAAAATGATGTACAACATCTGCATCTCCTAATGTTTCATTCTGTGACCACCCACTGTACCTTAATTTGCTTAGCCTGTTACCTATTGTTGAACACCTAGGTTATTCCCAAATTTTGCTGCTAAAATTAATGTGTAACATGCTATCTATGAATTTTTTTTCTAAAGTAATTTTTGGGGCGGTTTTAGAGTCCTAGCAGAATTGAGAGGAAGGTACAGAGATGTCCCATATGCTCCCTGCTCCCCACATGTATAGCTTTTCCTGTTGTCAGCATCACTCACCAATGGTCCATTTGTTACAGATGACACATCCTAATCCCCCAAAGTCCATGGTTTGCATTGCATTCTGTGAGTTTGGACAAATGTATAATGACATGGATCCATCCTCATGGTATCATGCAGAGGATTTTAAAAACTCAATGTGTTCCACTTATTCATCCATTTTTCTCCTCACCCATACATTTTTCCCACATCTCCTATCACTTCATTAGGAAATTTTCTTAGAAACAGAATGGAAAATAGAGACTTGTATAGTTTTAGGCATTTAATATGTATTCTCAAAGTGTCTTCAGGAAAGGCAATACCAAATTATATTCACATTCATTTCTCAGAACTGTGTTTTCATTTTTAGAATCGTTGACATTTCATTTCACTTTGTATTTCTTTACAAGTGAGGTTGAATGTTTTGCACATTTGGTGTTGATTTGTTTTTAATTTATTAAATCTTTAGTTTTCTAATTTGTTTAGGAATCTGTAGAAAAAATTAAAGTGGACATTAAATTACAGATAATATCTCAGTACAGTTTTACTTAATAGAAAGTAAGAATTGTTCATGAATTTCAAATATTTATGAAATATGACTTTACATTTTTATATGCTATTTTTGAAAACTTCTCTCTGATTTTTTATCTTACCCTTACATTCAGTTTATTGTTTTATTGTTTAATTTTTCTCAATAATTATTTCTTTTTTTAGTTTTCTTAGCAAAAAAGGCAAAACATGTTCATTGTTGAAAAAAATTTAAAAAATGAACAAAAAGAGGAAATAAAAATTGCCTCTTACCTACCAAAGATAACTTCTGTCACATTAGTGCATACTTAAACTTTATTTTTCTATATTTTATATACTACATTTTGAATGTATATATATCCATGCCATTAAATATTATATAACAGAAATTTAAGGATTGTATAGTGTCCCATCACAATACAATGCCTTTTTTTAAAAGTTATTTTCATTTATTTTGAGAGAGAGAGCACGGTCAAGTGGAGGAGGGGCAGAGAGAGAGGGAGACTGTATCCCTAGCACAGCACAGCCCAGCCCAAGTCAGGGCTCAAACTCACAGACTGTGAGTTCATGACCTGAGCTGAAATCAAGTCAGACGCTTAACTGACTAAGCCACTCAGGTGCCCCACAGTAAACTATTTTTACAGGTCCGGTTATTGGACTGGTTTCCAGTTTTTTGCTATTGAAAACAGTGTTTTGATAAGAATCCTTATGCATGTCCGTCATTTTCTTTGGCTATATTTAAAATAGTGGAATTTCTACATAAAAAGTATGCATACATCTAAGGCTTTCGATATATATTGCCATATTCTCTACCCATGATGAGAGTACTCATTATCCTAAATCTTTTATGATATTGATATTTTTAATTTGGTAGTCCAGAAATCATATGTCATTGCTTTATATTGCATTTTTTCAATTATTATTGGGGTTAAACATTTTTGTTTATTGGTTATGTATGTTTTGTTTTGGTTCATTGATGTACTTTTGTTTTTCCATCGTAGTATTTCTTTTTTTATTTTAAAAATTTCTTTGTTACTTTATTACTCTTCTGTAGTATTTATTGCAAGTGTTTTCCTAGTTTTTAGCCTTTTAATTATATAGGATTTGTCTTAATGTAGTCTTTAAAAATTATCTCTTTTAGCTGCTATGTCAGTAAAAGAAGTCCTTCAGAGCTTAGTTGATGATGGTATGGTTGACTGTGAGAGGATCGGAACGTCTAATTATTATTGGGCTTTTCCAAGCAAAGCTCTTCATGCAAGGAAACGCAAGCTGGAGGATCTGGAGTCTCAGGTAAGCCACTACAGTTAAAAAAATTATAGATTTGCTTTGTGAGAAAGAAATTTGTTTTTATTTAATCTTCTTATGTGGTTTCCATTAAATTTTTAACATGCATTATTTGACTCAAAGTCTAGAGATAATCAACATCTCTTTCTTCCAAACAATACAGGATCTTAGAATGTTTTAACCTTCATCTTCTCATATCATGATATTTTATAGTATTTTAGTTCCTTTTAGGGTTACAGAAAAAGGGGTGGGGAGGTACAGAGAGTTCCCAAATGCTATTGACCCTTTAACAACATGGGTTTGAACTCCATGAGTCCACTTATACATGGATTTTTTTATACATATAGTACTGTAAATGTATTTTCTTTTTCTTATGATTATCTACATTTTCTTTTCTCTACCTTACTTTATTATAAAAATACAGTATATAAGATAGCATAAAAAATATGTGTTAATCAACTGTTTATGTTATTGGTAAGGCTTCTGGTCAACAGTGGGCTATTAGCAGTTATTCCTTTTTTTTTTTTTTTTTTTTTTTTTAGAGAGAGAGAGCACTAGTGGGGGGGCAGAGAGGGAGAGAGAGCACTAGTGGGGGGCAGAGGAGGGGTAGAGAGAGAGAGAGAGAGAGAGACAGAATATCTCAAGCAGATTCCATGTTCAGCACGGAGCCCGATACGGGCCTGGATCCCATGACCCTGGGATCATGACCTGAGCTGAAACCAAGAGTCGGAGGCTCAAACAACTGAGCCACCCAGGCACCCTGGCAGTTAAGTTTTTGGGGAGTCAAAAGTTTTGTCGATTTTTGACTGCATGAGGGTTGCCCCTAACCTCTGCATTGTGCAGTGGTCAGCTGTATAGTTTTCCCCCACTGTCTGAAAGGGGAGTATTCCTATGAAACCTTTTGTGAGCTAAAATGGTGTAAAGCGAAAAAGCAATTACCATTAATCTATATGGAAAAAATCTTTGAGTGAGTCTAGACTCCAAAAGTAACCTTTCTTAGGCTTTTCTGATACCTTAGGGCACATCTTGCTAATAGATGCGTAAAATACATCAAAGTAAAGCACAAACGCTCATAGGCACAGTTCAGTGCTATGGAGCTTGATGCCGAGATGCTGAGTATAGTTCCCAGGGAAGGAGCTTGGGGTCTACTCTCACTGCTCTGGGTGCACGCTGCCTCTATAATATAAGGACTTGCTGCAAAATGAACACTGAACACTCGTTTTGCTTTTTATCTTTTTTTGTAAAAGCAAAAATACCCTTCAGATTTCTTCCAGTTCGTAAAATAGGTACTAATGTAGGTCTTTCATAAAAGCAAAGTGGCATAACATGAACTTTCGAAAAACGGGGTTACCTATGCCACCCCCTACTCCCCTGGTTTTTACATTTTGTATTAGTGTGCTACATGTTATAATTGATGAGTCAGTACTGATACCTTGTTATTAAATAAAGTCCATAGTATATATCAGGGTTCACATTTTATATTGTATATTCTGTGAATTTTAACAAATGCATAAATGTTATGTATCCACAATTACAGGAACATACAGAATAGCTTCGCTGCCCTAAAAATCTCTTGTGCTGGAGTTATTCCTTCCTCCTTCCCTCTCCCCCTTCCATTCTTCCCTGTCCCCTAACTCCTAGCAACCATTGATATTTTTACTGTTCTGTAGTTTGCCTTTCCCAGAATATGATATTGTTGGAATCGTACAGTCTATAGCCTTTTCAGATTGGCTTCTTTCACTTAGTCATATATATTTAGGTTTCCTCCATGTCTTTTGGTGGCTTGATAGCTCATTTTTTTTGATAGTTCATTTCTTTTTATTGCTAAATAATATTCTATTTCATAGTGGTGCTGCAGTTTATTCATTCAGCTATTAAAGAAAATCTTGGTTGTTTCCAAGAGCGTGCGTTTAGTCTGTACTACAAGATTCCACTACATTTTAATGAAGTATTTTTTTATTCTTTTACACAACTGAGGAGGTGAATTACCATGTGGAATTTACAGTGTAGGTAAGAAATGGAACTTCAAGGAAATGGGCTATGGACTTTTTTTTGGAGTGAGGCGAGGAAGAATTCTCATTCTCGAGAAGATAACAGGACCAGGAAAAGTTAATCAAGAATAGGAAAGGAGGAGTGCCTGGGTGGCTCAGTCGATTAAGCATCTGACTCTTGGTTTCAGCTCAGATCATGATCTCATGGTTTCGTGAGTTCTGAGCCCTGATCGGGCTCTGTGCTGGCAACACGCAGCCTGTTTGGGGATTCTCTGTCTCCCTCTCTCTCTGCCCCTTCCCCACATGCACTCTCTCTCTCTCTCAAAATAAATAAATGAACTTAAAAAAGAATAATAAAGGAAATGAATTTCTTTGTTTGGAAGTAATGTGAGATTACATTTCTTCGTAGAAAAATCCTTCTGAAATACCACTATTTAACATGTCGCTCACAGGTTTAAGAAGGTTAAAGAGTTAGTTTGTAGGGAGACCTCTGTCAGTCATTGTTTTTAACTATAAGCAACACAAATTAACTCTGGCTAATGTTAGCAGAAAAGGAATTTATTGAAAGATACAAGATGGACCTGCAGAATCACCGGAAAGACTAGAAGCCCAGTTGTAAAAGTAGGCAGGAACTGAGGGGAGGTACACAGCCAGACCACAGCCAGAGTCACACCATGAAACCTGTCGGTGAGGATTCTGCCCAGAGCCACAAACACGGCACATAGCTCTAGTGACACTGCCGACCTCAGAAAATGATTCCACTGGTGCCTCTGACTCGGCTGAAGAACCAGATGTTGCTGATGCCAAAGAAAAGAAAAGAAAACAAACATAAAAACCTCTAAAAATTTTTCTATCCCAGCTACCAGTCACAATTTGTGGAGGTACATGTGATTTGGCCAAGCCTGGGTTATATTCTCACACTCTAGTTGCCAGGGGAACTGGCGAAATAAGTAATTGGAGTTTCTAGTTTCTTTCTTTTTCTTTCTTTTTTCTTTTTCTAAGTGTGTTGAGAGAGAAAGAGAGAGAGAGCATGCACACAGGAAGGGGCAGAAAAAGAGGGAGAGAGAGAATCCCAAGCAGGCTCTGTGTTATCAGCACAGAGTGCAGTGCAAGACTCAATCTCATCACGAACCTGTGGGATCATGACCTGAGTGTACATCAGGAGTTGGATGCCTAACCGACTGAGCCACCCAGGTGTCCCATGGGTTTCCAGTTTTTGTCATGGGAGATAGCTGCCTCCTGTTGGCACCAACAGTTCCCCAAAGTAGGAAGGGAGTTTGAATGCTGAGTAGCACTCTCTCTCCTACCTTGATATCTGCAAAATAAATCATGAAAAAAAGCTGGAAAAGATAAAGGACTTGGGAGTCAGAATAATAACAACTAAATTTTTGAATACCTGCTATCTTCCTTGATAATTATCCTAGGCACTCAGAATCCATTAGTGGACAAAGAATGGAAGCAGGGAAACCAAGTAGGTTAAGTTACTGAAATAATTCAGCTATGAAACCATGATGGTTTGGACCAAGATGGACCAAGCCCTCTTATCCTAACTTAGCCACAAGTAACCAGTAAGCTACTTTCTGTCTCTTGTAAATTTTCTTGTTCTGGACATTTCATATGAGTGGAATCACATCATGTGTATCATGTTCAACTGGCTTCTTTAGCATAATGTTTTAAAGGTTTGTCCACATGATAGTATCAGTACTTCATTCCTTTTTATGGCCAAATAATACTCCATTGTATGAATATACCATGTTTTATTTATCCATTCATCAGTTAATGGCCATTTGGATTGTTTCCACCTTTTGACTATTAATATACAATGCTGCTATAAACTTCCATGTACAAGTTTTTTTGTGTGGACATATGTTTTCATTTCTCTTGGGAATTGCTGGGTCATATGACACCATGATTGTTTGAAAAACTTCTAGACTTATTTCTAATTTGGCTGCACCAGTTTCCATTCTTACCAGCAGTGTGTGAAGCTTCCAGTTTTACCACATTCTCACTGAAATTTATCATTACCTGGCTTTTTTGACTCTAGCCATCCTAGTGGTTGTGAAGTGGCATCTCGTTATGGTTTTGCTTTCTATTTGCCTGAAGACTAATGATGTTGAGCATTGTTTCATGTACTTACAGGCCATTTGTGTATCTTCCTTAGAGAAATGTCTACTCATATCCTTTGCCCACGTTTTATCTTTTAAACATGATGCCACATTTCTTCCCTGCTAGGAAACAACATGCATAATTATCACTCAGCAGTGTTTTGAAAAGTTAATCATGGAATTAAAAACTTTATACAGGGTAATATACTTTTAGGCCTTATTGCATTTTCCAGTCTTCATGGTTTTTTTCCTTTATCCTCTTTGAGAATTCCCTTGCTCTTCCTTTCTACTTAGCCAAATTCTAAACATTTCTCATTTCAGAAACCTTCTCAAGGCCCCATAGCTTACAGTGTTTTTGGCCTTCTCTAAGCTATAATATTTTTGGTTTTACCATAATATAATATATTGCTTTGGCTCATACTACTGGTTGCCTATGTAATGAGCATTGCCCCTTTCTTCTTTACTAACAAAACACTTTGATGAGGCAGCAGTTTGTCTTACTGAAAAAAAAATGCTCATCTTCCCACACTCCTTTGCAACTAAGGGTGGCAATGGAAAACAGTTCTGATGAGTGAGATGTAAGGGGAAGAATATCTTTGAGGTTTGTAGGAAAGTGTTTACTTTCTGAAGAAGGCAAAACCCTTCTCCTTCTTTTCCATGCATTAGGATGGAGACTCGTCCCTTAATGTCAGAGCCTGAATAGAAAGGGCTTGGGTCTCTGGTGGCATTTTGAAATGCTGCACTAACCTTGGACTGTCTCACCTCTGGGCTGTTTAATCCAGTTTTAGTCAAATGTTCTGTTATTGTAGCTGAATGTATTCTAAATGGATACAATTGCTTTGAAGACTTTTTTTTATATAAATGTGGCTTAGATTTTTTTATTAGTTTCAGTCACTTTGTAACAAACTGTGTACTCCAAAATTTTGTGGCTTAAAGAAACAAATATAGATATTTCACAGTTTCTGTGGATCGGGAATCCAGGCATGGTTTAGTTAGGTACATCTAGCTCAGAGTCTCACATGAGGTTGTAATCTGACAGTTGGCTGGAGCTGCATACTCATCAGAAGGCTCATCTGGGAGAGGATTAACTTCCAAACTCAATCATATGGTTATTGGATTTAGCCCCCTTGAAGACTGTTGGACTGAAGGCCTTAATTCCTTGATAGTTTATAGACAGAGGCCTTCCTAGTTCCTTATATCCTGGGCTTCTCCATAAGGCAGTTCACAAGCAAACGTGTGGAGAGTGCAAGAAAGAAGGATACTACTGAGTTTTTTGGTAATGTAATCTTGGAAGTGACATCTCTTCACATCTGCTGTAGTGTGTGTGTGTGTTTTTTTTAATGAAACAAGTCATTAAATACAGCCCAGTTGCAAGCAGAAATTACAAATGGGCATAAATAGCAAGGGGCAGGGATCATTTCAGCCATCTTAGAGGATACATAACACAGATTTTAAATTTTTTTTAACTTTTCATATGTATAAGTCTTCTTGATTCGTTTTTAATTGTTTTATTGAAGAATAATTGACATATAAAAACTTCTCATATATAATATAAAGTTTATAAATTGCTGAGTTTGGGGATATGTATCCATCTATGAAACCATCACTACAATTAAGATAATGAGCATATCCTTCATCCCTAAAGGTATCTTTATTCCCCCTTTTAGTCTTTCTCTCCTGCCCTTCCCTTCTCTGCACTGCTTTCCCTGCCCCTATCCCTAGGCAACCACTGATTTGCTTTCTTCTGTCACTATATTTCCAAGAGTTAAAAAAAATTTTTTTTAATGTTTTTTTTTTTGAGAGAGAGAGCATGAGCCGGGGGTGGGGGAGGAGCAGAGAGAGAGAGGGAGACACAGAATCTGAAGCAGGATCCAGGTTCTGAGCTGTCAACACAGAGCCCGATGCGGGGCTCGAACTCAGAAGCTGTGAGATCATGTCCTGAGCCGAAGTCGAATGCTTAACCCACTGAGCCACCCAGGCGCCCCTGTCCATTTTTTAAAAAATTTTTAAAACCTGATATTTCCAAGAGCTTTATATAAGTGCAATCATACAGTAATGTATTCTTTTTCCTGGCTACTTTTACTCAGCATAAGTATTTTAAGATGTATCCATGTTGCTGTATTATTCATTTGTTTTTATTGCTTAGTGGGGTTCCATTGTATGGATATATGACAGTCTGTTTAGCTGTTGATAGACATTTGAGTTTTTTGTGCGTTCTAGTTTTGGGCTATCAGAAATAAAGCTGCTATAGGAGAGAAGGGCAAGATGGTGGAGAAGTAGGGAGCTCTGTAATCTTTGCCTGACCGCATCTATTAAACTGAGAAGGACTGAAGAGACAATACTCTGATCTGCAAGAGTGGGAGGAGAACACACAGGCTCCAGAAAGAAGACCACCTCAAAGATGCCTGAGTGAGTGATTGCGAACTGGGGAAATTAAAAAAAAATCGGCTGGGCCCTGGAGGTGCAGAGGGGTGGGAGCCCCAGTCCAACACAGGGAGAGCGTGCGGTGCCCTGGAGAGACAAGGGGAAGAGAAAGAGAAAATGAAAACGCTCATAGAACTGTCTCTAAAGAAGAGATAAAAAACTCGCCCCAGGACGGAGAGAGATATTGTCACCCCATATATAACCGCTGGGCGCGAGGAGAGAAATCTGTCCCATCTAGCTGGTGAATTCTTCCTTGGGCTTGGCGGCAGTAGCGCCCATTCCAGGCCATACCAGGAAAAACAGCCCCCTCCCCCTACGCGATTCCGGCTAGGAAGCCGGTTGCCAGCGCAAGTACGTCTCACCTCGGGAGACAGTGGCGCCCGGAAAGGGAGCCCCTGCCCCCTGCGAGATCTGGCTGGGAGGCCGGTCGCCAGCGGGAGCGCAACTGATCTCTGGTGGTAGCATGGACTGGGATTTGGAAGCAAGACGGAGCTTGGAAAATACAACGTGGCTTACCCGCAGCACAGGAAGATCAGACTGAAAAGAGCTGCTTCCAAGGCTTGATTCGAGCAGGGCTTGGGGCACCGCCATTCTTCTCCCCGCAACCACCAAGGCAGGGCCTCGGAGAGCAGCCCCCGAGACCTGACCAAACCACGCCCATCTGCACGAGAGAGCTGCCTTTTTTGTTCTTTTTCTTTTCTTCTCCTTTTTTTCTCTCGCCACCCAGATATATTTTCCCTTATCTCATTCTTATCCCTCCTCTTGGCTGGTTGTACACTTTTAGACTGTCCATAGTCTTTTGGACTTTTTTAGACTGTCCCAACCTTTTTTATTTTTCTTTTCTTCTTTCCTTTCCTTTCCTTTTCTTTACTTCCTTTCCTCTTTTGGTTTGCTTCCTTGTTTGATTTGTCTGTGCGTTGGCATGCTTTTGTTCCCTGTGTGTTTGTCTGTTTTCCTTTTCAGGGCTACCTCAAGAAACAAGCCAAAGTACACATGGTGGAGAGTCCCAAATATCACTGAGTAGGGAAATAAAATAATCAAAGGCACAACAACAGAAACAGAGAGACCATTAAAAGAACACTTCGAGAAATGACAGGTCCTGGACAGTCAATGAGTCTCCCTTAATAGAGCAATACTACCAGGTGCACAGTGCATAACGAGCTTTTAAAACTGACAAGAGACAGAAAGCTAGCCAAAATGACGAAACGGAAGAACTCTCCTCTAAAGAAACTCCAGGAAGAAGTCACAGCCACAGAACTGCTCAAAACAGATTTAAGCAACATAACTGAACAAGAATTTAGAACAATTGTCATAAAATTAATTGCTGGACTTGAAAAAAGCATCAGAGAAGCTGCTGATACAAAGACTAGGGACCTTCAAAATAGCTGTGATGAGTTAAAAAAGGCTATAAATGAGGTGCATAATAAATGGAGGCGGCCACTGCACGGATTGAAGAGGCAAAGAGGAGAATAGGTGAATTAGAAGACACAGTTCTAGCAAAAGAGGAAGCCGAGAAAAAGAGAAATTGATCCAGGAGCACAAAAGTAGAATTCAAGACCTGAGTGATATAATCAAAGGGAACAATACCCATATCATAGGAATTCCTGAAGAAGAAAGAGAAAAAGGTCTTGAAGGGGTGCTTGATCAAATTATAGCTGAGAACTTCCCAAATTTGGGGAAAGAAATAGACATTGAAATCCAAGAGGTGCAAAGAACCCCCTTAAGATGTAACTTGATTTGACTTTTGGCACGACATATCATAGTGAAACTGGCAAAATATAAAGATGAAGAGAGAATTCTGAAAGCAGCTAGGGATAAAAGGACCCTAACATACAAAGGGTAACCTATCAGAGTGGTTCCAGACCTATCTAACGAAACTTGGGAGGCCAGAAAGGAATGGCAGGAAATCTTCAATGTGATGAACAGGAAAAATATGCAGCCAAGAATCCTTTATCCAGCGAGCCTGTCATTCAAAATAGAAGGAGAGATAAAGGTGTTCCCAAATAAACAAAAATTGAGAGAATTCGTCACCACCAAACCAGCCCTACAAGAAATCCTAAGAGGGACTCTATGAGGGAAATG
>CM053567.1:69013502-69036294 GCA_028646485.1 Cryptoprocta ferox | reverse complement strand
GGGCAGAAGACATGAAGAGACACTTCTCCAAAGAGGACATCCAGATGGCCAACAAACACATGAAACGATGCTCAGCATCACTCATCATCAGGGAAATACAAATCAAAACCACACTGAGATACCACCTCATGCCAGTCAGAGTGGCTAAAATGAACAACTCAAGAGACTATAGATGCTGGCGAGGATGTGGAGAAACGGGCACCCTCCTACACTGTTGGTGGGAATGTGAACTGGTACAGCCGTTCTGGAAAACAGTGTGGAGGTTCCTCAAAAAACTATCAATAGAACTCCCCTATGACCCAGTAATAGCACTGCTGTGGATTTACCCAAGGAATACAGAAGTGCTGATGCATAGGGGCACATGTACCCCAATGTTCATAGCGGCACTTTCAACAATAGCCAAATCAAGGAAACAGCCTAGATGTCCATCAACTGATGAATGGATCAAGAAGATGTGGTTCATCTATACAATGGAATACTATATGGCCATTAGAAAGAATGAAATCTGGCAAAGTGGATGGACCTCGAGGGTGTCATGCTAAGCGAAATAAGTCAGGCGGAGAAGGACAGATACCATATGTTTGCACTCATAGGTCTAACAGGAGAAACCTAACAGAGGGCCATGGGGAGGGGAAGGAGGAAAAAGAGTTAGGGAGAGGGAGGGAGACAAATCATAAGAGACTCTTGAATACTGAAAACAAACTGAGGGCGGAAGGGGGAGGGGGAAAGGGAAAGGGGATAATTGTCATGGTGGAGGGCACTTGTGGGGAAGAGCACTGGATGTTATATGGAAACCAACTTGACAACAAACTATAAAAAAAAGAGAAAGCTGCTATAAATATTTGTGTACAAGTCTTTGTAGGGACATATGTTTTTATTTATATTGGGTAAATACCTAGAAATGGAATGGCTGGATCATATGGCAGGTATATGTTTAACTTTATAAGAGATTGCCAAACTGTTTTCTGAAACAGTTGTGCCAGTTTACATTCCCATCTGGAATGTATGCGAGTTCCCAGTCTCTCCACATCCTTGTCGATACTTGGTATGATACCTATTCTAATAAGTACATGGTGGTATCTTATTGTGGCTTTTTTCCATTTCCCCAGTGACTAATAATAGTGTTGAGCATCTTTGCATGTGTTTCTTTTCATCCATAGGACTTCACTGACAAAGTGTCAATACAGATCTTTTACTTAAAAAAATATTTTTTTTGCCTTTTTTAAAACTTGGGTTGTTTTTATTATTGAGTTTAGACAATTCTTTATATATTCTGGATACAGATCCCCTCTTAGATAAATGTTCTCTGAACTTTTTTCTACCAGTCTTCAGTTTGTCTTTTCATTCTCTTAACTATTTTTTGAAGAACAGAAGTTTTTAATTTGGTTGAAGTCCAGTTTATCAATTTGTTTCTTTATGGTTGGTGTTTTGGGGATTTTTCTTACCTTCTGGGCAGTTATTTGTGCCTGAAACTGGGCATAACAGGTGCTGATTAAACATTTCTTTGTTGACTTCTTGAGCCAAAGGAACTCTTTACCTTTGAGAAAAAAAGGCGAAATGTACATTTTTTTATTTCTTTGTCTCTGGATTTAGCATAATATCTACTTAGCAAGTGGGGGAGCTTGGCAAACCTTAATGGAAGTAAGGAAGAGATGTAGTAAGAATCTCTAGTACTGTGAATCTTTTTTAAAAAGTGAACTTAATATCACTGTTTGTTCTGAATGTTTGAGGAATAGGATGTTCTAATCAGTTACTGTCAATATACCCCTTTCCCTACAGGTCTAAGAGTTGGCATCAAATGTATTTTGTGACACACCCCTCCCTCCCCACCCCCATTGACTAGTTGGAGGTCAAAGATTAATCTTAAACACCTGCTCGGAAATCAGGTCAAGTCAGAGGTGTACACCTATACCCTCTGTTCTAAGCACTCCAGAGGTAAATGAAAAACATGATTTTGATATGTCATTTGTGAAAGGTTGATAGCCCTAGACATTTGCTATATATAGTTCTTAAAACACAAAAACAAAAAAAAAGTACCTTTTCACTGACCTAAACCTACTTTATTCTTTCACTAAAATTTGAGATGGCATGTCAGTATCATTCTGCCCGTCAACCATGGTTCTGGAGATCACTTCTCATTTTAGAGAAGTCATGTGGCTTAATGGAAAGAGAAGGAATTAGAAGTCACACATGCATTGAAATCACAGCTTTACTTCTTACTGGTTGTAGGATCTTGGAAACATTTCTTTAGCTCTTTAAAGTCTGTTTCCCAATTTGTAAAATAGTGAGTATACTTCAAAGGGTTGTTGTATAGATTAAGTGATGTGTGTAAAGCCTGGCATACTAGGTGCTCAGTCTATAGTAGCCACAGATTCAGCTAAATTAGCACTCATCCAGAAGTATTTATTGTAAGTTTATTTGTTCAGTCAGAACAAATATTTGAGGGTCTGCGATGTGCAATACAAGATAACTGGAGGTAATTTGTAAAAGTAGAAGTCAAGATTAGGTGCCTTATAAGAAAGAACTTGTAACCTGTGCTAAAGTTAAGAGTGAAAAGTGTACTATGGCTAGTTTGATGAGTGAGTGTTAGAGATTAAAACTGCTGCAGGAGATGGTGGGATTTATATTAAAATAGAAGGTACTCAGTATGGTGGTGAACCAGATTCCAAATTCAAGGTTGCAGTGAAGGATTAGTTTATTCGGCATATTGCCAAAGTGAGAGGTTAACTTCCTTTGAGTTTTTTGTTAATTATTTCCAGATGAGAGTGAGGGAACTCTAAATTTTCCTCTTTCCTCCCTCCCTGCCTCCCATCCACTCACTCTTTCTCTCTCTCTCTCTCTCTCTTATTCATTCATTCATTCTGTTCTGCTTTGATTCTACCAGTGATTCCAATTATGTGCTGGAATGTATTCATCTCTTGAGAATGGACATTCTTGTAGATCTGAAAATTAAATCAGGAAACATTTTTTTCTCTTGCTTTAGGTTATATATATTTATCATTATTAAAGACAGTCTAAAAGCCTCATGGTTGTAATTTATGTTGTTCTTTAACATTTTCTAAGATGGCAAATAAGCCATCAACTGTGTTGGGGGGGTTGCATTAACTTCTTTGACAGATATGACTGTATGCCTGCTGTGTGCATACACTGTTCTAAGTTCTTTGGGCAGTATAAAAACAATAGAATGTGTGTTTCATGTTGAATAATTTACACTGTATTTGGTAAGGCAAGATAAATACCTTAAGTAGTTAATTAACTTTTTGTGAAAAGACATAATTAACTTTTCAGTTTATGTAAGAGTAGTGCCAAATACTATCTTTTCTATGGGTTCTAATCGTTATATGAGTTTAGAGGATGCAAGATTTTTATAAATCCACATACTTAAAGGAGACTTCTTAGAAATGATTATTCTGAGCTGCAAGTTAAGTAGATTTAGATGGAGGAGGAGATTCCCAAGGGGAACCAAAGGGGCCACTGATCCTCATGTTGAAAATGGCAGCCAAAATTCATTGAGCACTTAACTTAGCCAGGTACCATTTGAAGAGTTTGTCTTAGTCCATTCAGGCTGTTATACGAAAATAGCACAGGCTGGGGAGCTTATAAACAATAGAAATGTGTTTCTCACAGTCCTGGAGGCTACTCAGATAGGAGCATTCTGCTGGGTCACAGGCTTCTTACTATACCCTCACATGGTTTAATTGCTGAAGCATCTTTCTGGAGCCTCTTTATATGGCACTGATGCTGTTGCTGAGGGCCACACCCTCATGACATAAGCACCTCCCAAAGGCCTTACCTACCTAAGGTTATTAGCATTACCTTTGGGGTTAGGATTTCAGCATAGGAACTTTGGAAGGAGGCCATAAAATTCTTACCGTAGCAGAGCTTTTGCATGCTTTGTATCATTTGACTCTTACCACTACTGATTCGAAGTGCACGTTTTTAAATCTTTTCCCAAAAGGGATACCATTTCCAAGATACTTTTATTTTTGTATTCATGCCTCTGTCTATCCTTCCAAGACTTCCCATTCTTACCTGGGTGTTTCTTTTCTTTGCTGCCATAGCATCTTGAATGTGATTCCAGCCCACCACACTGTGCCGCAGGTGTTAGTTTACTCGATTCTGTTGCGTAGTCAGCCTGCATTCTCTGGACTCGGCATAGTTCTTGGCATATGACAGGTATTTGACCAGAGAGTGAGAATTAAAGGAAACAAAGGATATGAAGTTAGTTCTAATGAGACCATCAGCTGATAACAGAGGATTCCATTAGTGCTGCAGCAAGTCCATGGAACAGTTTTTAACTGATTTTTAAAATTAAGGGATCAGAATTATGGAAATCATCCTTTTTTAAAAAAATTATTTTGCTCTGCTAAGATCTTCCATAGTTCTTCATCCAAATTCTGATTTGCAACCCATTTATTTCTAGTGGAAGAGGTCTGGGGACGTGCTTTCTGGGAGTAGTTAAACATTACATTGGGAAATCCACACCAAGCTGGATTTCAGACAGCTGGATTTGGGAGGCACTACTAGATTCTCTTACGATAATTTAAAGATTTCTTTTTTAAACTAGTTTTTAGAAATGTGTATATAGAATTCTTTGTTGCCAAAACTGAGTAAAGAGTCGGTTCACTATTTGGCTGTGTGAATAACTTTGAGATGTTTTTAAATAAAAATAGGCATTATTTCTACTGAAATTCATTCAGTTCAGTAAATGTTTAGTGAATGGTTGCTATGGTAGGCATTGTGACTGATGAGAGGGACATAATGATAAATTAGGCATTTCCTGTACCCAGGAGCTCACAGTGTAGTGAGGACACGCATCACATAAGTCCACAAATCATTGCCGGGTGGTGTGATATGTGCTCTACCGAAGAAGATGGTAGTATAAAAAGGGGTGAAAGTTCTGCTGAGGATAGCTTTTGCAGTTAAGGAAGGAGACATTAAGTTGGTTCTGGAAAGATGTATGGGAGCTCATAAGGAAGTTGAGGGTGAAGGGCATAGTGGGTACAGAGACTAGGGTGTTTAAGCAGTGGCTCTTATAAGAGTAGACTCCAGACCCAGTTTCTTTAGATTCAAATCCAGCTTCTTCCATTTACTAGAAATTTCTTTGGCCTCTCCTTTCTCACATGTGCAATGTTCTTAATATTTCCTACTTCATAGGATAGTTGTAACAGTTAAATATGTTACATATAACTGCTTACCATGATGACTAATACATAGCAGTGCTTTAGCTTTTGTTATTTTATGCAAAGACCATGTGTGTATAGAACTACACATGGTCTATAGTGTATAGTATATGCAACTATAGTGTGCATTCTGGCTTACATAGGAATGGTTTTGGCTGAAGAGTCTGGTCCTCAGCATTTATCCGGTCTGGTCTCCCCTAAAATATCAGCGTTGCTGCTTAGTCCTCTGCCTTGCAGCTTCATCTCCTACTTGGGTTAGTGTACCCTCTCTTTTCTTGAACATGGCACCCTCACGCCCAGCTAAGTCTCCCAGACCACTGTGGTCTGGAAGAATGAGATGAAGATGTTCCGGGCCCACTGTGCTCCAGATGACACAGGCCAGAGTGCTTCTTTGCACCTCTTGTGCTTTGCTATCTGTAGGTAGGTCAGGGCTATTAGAAATCCTCACTGGGTCTACCCTTTCCTTCCCAGACTCTCTTCCTCCTCTCCTATCTTTAATTTTCCATTCAGGAGGACACAGCAGGACTGGTTTGGGCCAGTCTTACAGTTTTCTGACTTAGAAACCTAGACTTTGAATTCTGAAAAAACAAAAAGGAAAAAAATTCATGGTTCCTCTTTCCTGCTATTGAAGTTTGTTCATGCTCTATCAGAGCATTTATCCCACTTGTCGTATTTACACATCTTGCTCTCATATTATGTGTCTCACACTAAGAGACATTTTTCTATCTTCAACTTTCTTTTCCCATAACCTAACACTAAGCCCGATATAAGTAGGCACCTAACCATTTGAACGAACGAACGAATGAATGAATGAATGAACACATCATACAACTGACCAGCTTCTAAACTGTGTTCTTACCAGCTTTAAAGTTTTCTATGATATTTGATAAAGATTACTTTTCTCTGCAAGTAACTGAATATCTGACTAATAGTGGCTTAAATGGAAGTTTATTTTTCTCACATACAGTCCGGAGGCAGGTGTCTCTTGATCTTGATCAGTGACATCAGAGTTGGCACCTTTGTGACCCTCTGGGCTTCTCCATCATGGTCATGGGATGGCTGCCACAGCCCCTCTGTCCTATCTGAAGAATGAAGAGAGGAAAGGGAAATGGTTGGAATGGCTGTCTCTCTTAACAGGAAAACGGATAAACAAAAGCTTTCCCAGAAACTCATCAACAGACTTTTGCTTAATTTTTTATAGGTTGAAGCAGTGTCACACTGCCACCTCTAGCTGTAGAGGAAACTGGGAGTGGTAATGAGTAAGGTAGGAAGGAGGTTGGAAGTGGATTAGATGAGTCAGTAAACCAAAAGGGTTGGCCACAGGCATTGTAATATAAATAAGACATTATTTTATGGGAGTATAAAGTTCTTTAACTGTAGCATGATCGATCAGATAATGTTCAGTGATAATGTAGTCCATTCTTTACGAATACCTGGGTTTACAGAAAACACTCTGCTTTATCTTTGATTCCCCCTCCCCGCTTAGGCTGCAGGAGTGATGCCGGGCTATAGTGTTACAATCAACAAATATATTTATGTTTTGTTTTTTCCTGAAATATGGAAATACTTGACCGCTTTCTTTTTTGTTGTTTAATCATTTTTTTGCTAGTTTTGCTGTGCAAATACATTTTCATTGGTATATGTTTATACTTCCATAAATATTGTCTGCCTGAGGTTTTTCTGCCTTTTTTTTTAATGCCAGAGGTTCTTATTTTAGTAATTTTGGGGCTTCTGCTGCATTGAAAGATTCTTCTTGACCAAAAATACCATTTTATTTTTGATATGTTTCAAAAGATTTATCTTAGCTAAATATATGCTGTGTAGCCCAAAATACAGTTTGTTTTTTTTTAAGATACTTCATCTGAAATTGTTCTGGACATTGCTTATTAGTATGTAAGTTGTTGACAAATTTAGCATATGATACCCAGAGGGGCAGGATTCTCATTGGGAAGCACAGGTTTTGATATCCAGGTGGCCTGGATTCAACTAGCAATATTGCCATTTACTACCTAGTCAAAATTACCTAATGTCTCTGAATCTAATTCCTTCATCCATAAAAAAGCAATATTAAAACCTCCAATGAGATCTTATATGTACAACATCCCCTTCAGGGCCTGGCTTGCTGGAGGCACTCCGTGATAGTATAGTAGGTAGGTGACTATTTTGTGTGTGTGTGTGTGTGTGTGTGTGTGTGTGTGTGTGTGTGTGTTGGTGTTTTATTTATTTATTTTAAGTTTATTTTGAGGGAGAGAGAGAGCGAATGAGCAGTGAGGGAGGAGCAGAGAGAGGGAGAGAGAGTCTCAAGCAGGCTTGGCACTGTCAGTGCAGAGCCCGACACAGGCCTAGAACTCATGAATTGTCAGATCATGACTTAAGCCGAAATCAAGTTGGACACCTAACATACTGAGCTACCCAAGCCCCCTGCCCTGTAGGTGACTATTTTGACAGCAGAAAGTACAGGGAGACTGTATAGCTCATTGCATTTGTAATTTGTTGCTCTTGTCATTGTTTTTAAATACATGAAGGAAGAAAAAGGAAAATGACAAAAGAAAATGTAATCACAAAAATTGTTTGGAGTGACATTACTTGATGCTTTAGTTAGTATTGCCAAGTTATGTTCAGTTTAAAATGTTTTGTAGAAGTCAGTACAACTTTCTCTCGGTAAAATTTATATCTATCTCTTTATTGTCAAAGTCTTCTGCCCCTTTGTTAATGAGGAAAGAATAATTCCATTGTTTTCCTGTAGTAAGCGAAAAGGTCATCACCTATTTGCATAATCACCTTATAAACCTCAATAATTATCCCTAAGTAATGTTCCAAACAGACTCCTTTTTGGAAGTAAAATCCTGAGAAGTAATATATTAAGATCAAGCTAATTTTTCTTAGTGGAAGTTCTTTCTGTCTTAATTGTATTAAACGTATATTCTTCATCTAAATAAAAGCCATTAATAGAAGTGTTAATAATTCCATTCTTGATTTAACATTTTTAGTATCTCTTCCAGATAAGGAGAGATTTTGATTTTTGTGGAATTCAAATTCAAGAAGCCCATATTATATCAAAAACGTAATTAGTTGGCAACTTTTTATTTCTCCTCTTTAACAGGCTAAATTACAAAGCTACTTAATATGTGTAGTTCTTAAAATTCCCAGTCTCTCAGAAGTTTTGATATTGCTTTCTGCTTGATGGAAAAGATTGAGAGCATCGGCTCTTAGCTTTCCTAACTCTCACACCTGGAGATGTCCGTTTTGTTGTTCCACGGCTCACATCCCCACTTCCTCACCAGGCCACCTGTGCTTGATCATACCCATGGCAAGTCTCTATGCCCTCCTTTGGCTTCCTTCTTACCAGCTTTCTCTTCCTTTCCTGGGATTTTCCAATATTTGAATGTGAAATGTCCTTAAATACAGTGCTGGAAAAGCCTCATCACCCCAGCAGACGCATTTTCTGTCACTGTGATTCATCTGTTGTTCGTCTATCTAAGAAGTATTTATTGAGCTTCTACTCTGAGCCAGGCACCGTTTTGGGTGCTTGGGATGTGTATCCATGAGCAAAACAAAGATTCCTGGCTTTGTAGAGCTCACTTTCTAGTAGAGGGAGACGGGCCTCAAACATATAAATATAATTTCTAAGCAGACTATGTATAGTATGAATAGGTAGTAAAACATTAAAAGTAATTCTAGAATGGGGGGGGCTGCAGATTTAAAATTGAGTGGTCATAGGAGATCTTATTGAGAAAGCAAAATTGGAAGGAGGGGAGGGATTTAACATGTGAATATCCTGGGGAGAAACATCCAGAGAGAGAGAGTGAGAGAGAGAGAGAGAGAGAGAGACGCAGACACTATCCAGAGAGAGAGAGAGAGAGAGAGAGACGCAGACACTATCCAGAGAAGACAGCCAGTGCAAAGGCCTTAAGACCACAGCATACCCAGTATGTTTACAGAGCATCAAGAGGCCAGTGTAACTAGAGTAGAATGAATGAAAATGGACTAGTAGGCACTTAGGTCAGAGAGTTAATGGAGGAGGATGGCCAGACAGCGGAATGCCAATGCACTGCCGAGAAGCTTTTAAACTAAGTGAAATGAGGAGCCATTCAGTCCCTCAGCAGATTCTTGTGCTCATGCTGTGTACTGTGATACCATGCTATGTCCTTGTGAATTCATATTTTATTTCAGAAACTAGACCGTAACTAAACTGTATGTTAATTAACATGTTCAGCAACAGAGAAATGAGCAGGCACTATTGTAGCACAGAGAGAGAACAACCTCTTAATTTGTTTATTATGCCTGCTGCTTCATTTTTTTCTTCTGGATTTTACTGCTTCTGGTGCCAATACTTAATGCTTTCAGTGCCTTTTTTCTGGCTTGTTCTCTTTTCATAACCTCTTCTTTCTACCAGTTCTGTTGAGGTTGACTGTCTTATAGAATTCTTTACTCTTGACAATAAAAATTTCTCTGGCCATTCTACAGTAGCCCCCCCTTATCAGCAGTTGCTCTTTCCACAGTGTCTGGAAGTTGGGGATTCTCCTTTCTGACATGTAGCCAGAAGGTCCTCAGTAGCCTGATGCTGTGCCATGGCATCTACGTCATTCACCTCATCTCACATCATCACAAGAAGAAAGGCAAGTATAATACAGTATCTTGAGAGCAAGAGAGACCACATTAACATAACTTTTATTATAATACACTGTTATAATTGTTTTTTTAAATTGTTTTTTAATGTTTGTTTTTGAGACAGAGACAGAGCATGAGTGGGGGAGGGACAGAGAGAGGGAGAGAGGGAGACACAGAATCTGAAGCAGGCTCCGGGCTCTGAGCTGTCCGCACACAGCCCGATGTGGGGCTTGGACTCATGGACCGTGAGATCATGACCTGAGCCAAAGTTAGACGCTTAATCGACTGAGCCACCCGGGCTCCCCTGTTATAATTGTTTTAGTTTATTATTATTGTTAATTTCTTCCTGTGCTTAATTAAGTTAAACTTTATCACAGGCGTGTGTGTGTGTGTGTGTGTGTGTGTGTGTGTGTGTATAGGGAAGAACAGTATGTGTAGGGTTCAGTACCACCTGCAGTTTCAGGCATCCACCAGGGGTCTTGGAACATATCCCCTGCAGATAAGGGGGGACGACTATACTTTCATTTACTACTGTTCTCTTCTCTCCACTCTCATGTCCTTCAAGATTGATTCTAAAGAATGTTTCTTCTCCATACTTACTCCCTTAGACAGCAGTTATAATTTGTGTAACTAATATCTGAGCTCTAGAAGAAACTTCATATTCTTTCCAGACTTATATTTTTAACTGAGTATGTCTAACAATATAAAAAATGAAGATCATCCTGGGGTCTGTCACTTCAACAATTTTGATGTCTTCACATTGGAAGATTAACTCTGGTTCTACCTTCTATATAATTCATCACCAATTATTATTAGTTTTCTTTAGTTTAATATTTCTTGTATTTGCCCTATTTTCATTCCTGTAGTAACCCTGGTCCGGTGTTTCCAAACTGTTATCAAGGCCCTGTTTTAGATTCATGACTCTATTATTTCACTCCTATTCCAGTTTCATTTTATTTTCATTTTTTTCATTTTCAGAGAGCTAAGTGACGGCAATAAGAGTTTTTCAAAATTGATGTGAAATAACTAGTGCTCACACTTAGTTGATATAAATCTAGGCTTTAAAATAATACTTCATTCTTCCAAATTGTAAAGAAAGATTTGCTATTCCTTTTACCCGAGTCTCATTTTTGAAGAACTACCATTTAAGACTACCATTCATGAGACGTTAGCCTGTGTAGCCCCATCTTAAATAAATATGTTTTCTGTGAAGGTTTTTGAAATAGGGAAAAATAACTCCAATTCAGGCAACCACCTTGACAAACTAGGATCCCCAGGCTGGTCCCCAGTGTTCTCTCCTTAGTCCCTCTCCCTTCTTGCTTTGCACTTTCTTGTTGGGAAATCTCATCTACTTCTATGGCTTTCATTGCCATCTACATACTTTTGACTCCCCAGTTCATATTTCCTGTCTACACCTCTGCAGTGAGCTTCACACCTATGTGTTTAGCTACTAGTAAATATCCCTCTTTGATGGTGCATCACATTCAGTAATTTACGCTCAGTTCATTACCCAAACCTGCTTCTCTGTCTTCTCCACTCTGGAGTTACTATCTACTTAGTCACCCAAACCGGTAGTTTGTAGTTATCTTAGGGGTTTTTTTCTTCCTTTCCTCCATATCTAGCTCATTCTCAACCTCAGTTGATACCTCTCAGTTCTCTCCTTTCTTCTCCATCCTCACTGCCACTGTTTTGGCTTAGACTCTCATTATCTCTGGCCCAGAATTTTGAATTATTGTCTTCACCAGTCTCCCTGTCTCCAGTCTTCACTTTCTCCTGTGTGCTGTAGTAGTTATCTTTAATGTCCTTTGGATACTTTTCCAGTTCTGAATAATAAAGTCCAGATTCCTCAGCCTGATTTTCAGGCTGTCTGTAATCTAGCTCCTGCCACTGACCAGCCTAATGACTTGCTCTTAGCCTTTCGCTAGCCGTACAGACCAGTTATACCTAATTGTTTACAGCTTCCTAGTGCCACTCATTTTATGTCTTTGTGTTTTTACATGCTGTGCGTTGTTGGCTCTTTTTACTAGTTGAACTAACAAACTACAGCCTGTCCATTAATCAGAGACATATATCCATTAAGACCCACCTCAAGATCTTTTATTCTAAGTTTTTATCCTTCCTCCTCAGCAGTTTATTTAGTACTTCTGTGTACTTTGACCATCTTATATATATTTATTTTATGGAGTGAAGTCTTATGCGCCTTATTTCCATAGCAAATGTTCTTTGAAGGCAGAGATATCTTAATCATGTTTTATCCCCAGTGTGGAATGCAGTTATTGAGACATGTAAAGACATAATAAGTGTTGTTGAATGAATGCATAAATCAATACAGCTCTGCCTACTTTCAGCCCCAATTATTGTGTTCTTGGTCTAGGAGGCTTCCTCATTGGCCTATAATTTTTGTCTTCTGGTCTACAACATATAGCAATAAAGATGATTTCCACTAAGTAGTCATGATTATAGTAATCTCATTTGTGGGGGGCAAAATTCAGCCTCATAAATATCATGTATCAAAGCCATTGGAAGATCCTGCATTAATAAAGATAAACTCATTTATTTGAGTTCTCAGAGCCTATAATATGCTATCATATACATTATGAATCTTACTTGCCCCATTTTCAGGAGAGATTAATGCTCCATGGAACACACTTTGGGAAATGCCCAACTTTATGGTTTTTTGTTTGTTTTTTGGACATGAGTCAGGGTATTTTCAACCACAAATAATAGAAAAGTAGATCCAAATTGGGTTAAATAATATGGGTTTTTATATAAGATGTTTGAAGGTGGGCTGTGTCAGAATTGGTTAATCTTACCACAGATTGATATCAGAGGTCCAGACTGATTTCTCTGCCATTTTTTGGCTTTCCCTTTTTGGATGCAAGTAGCTACTATATCTTCCATGACAGTGTTCAAAGCTAGAAGAAAAATGGCTCTGCTTCTTGTACATCTTTTTTTATCCAGGAAGAAAATTCTGAAATGCTCCCTTTCCCAAGTTGGCTTTCCTTTATTAAAGTCTCATTGGTCAGCTTTGAGTTACATGCTCATACTGGAAGAGTAAGCCATCATAACTCATTCTCTGGGACTAGGAGGGAACTCATTCCTCTGAGTGCATTACCACCCCAATCTGAACAAAGATGGAGTTCTGTTTACAAAGAAAAGCTTTAGAGAGACAACTAACAGCGTCTGCAAAATTATATACTTCAAAGTCATGTCTTTTAAATTGAATGTTCTTATTCTCTTCATTGTCTCAGATGATCAAGAGTTTAAATATATGTTGCGATTGAGCGACTGAAATATTGGGAGTGGATGGGGAAGTATATAAATTAAGTATTTTTCTTGGTAAATAATTTAATAAAATATTTCAACAGGTAATATTACAGCTATAAAACTTGCATGAATTTATATTCATGATTCAGAGATTTTTCTTTTATGAGATAGAGAGAGCAAGCTGGGGATGGGCAGAGGGAGAGATGGAGAGAATCTTAAGCAGGCTCCACACTCATGACTGTGAGATCATGACCTGAACTGAAATCAGGAGTCAGACATTTAACCGACTGAGCCACCCAGACACCCTCAGAGATTTATTTTTGATAGGACTTAGATTTTAGAGATTTCTTTTTTATATTTGTTTGTTTATATTTTCTTTCATAGTAGGTAGTTTTGGGCTAGGCTTCTAAGTATTTCTTCAGGAATTATTTTCCTGAGCTGTTGGAGCTAGTTGGAGGTTTGAGAAGCCTCGCTCTAGAGCTGTAGCATTCCCTGTACTCTCTATGCTTCTTATGAGTTACAGGTTTGTGACATCCATTCTTCATTCATAACTATTTTCTCCCCACACCAACCAACATGGAAAAGATTTACTCCACAAAAAACTGAGCCTACAATTTGGATGTTATGCCACCAGGTGGTGGCAGTGTCAAGATAGGAGAATTTATGTATTTTCTGGGATAGCCCTAATTTCAACTTGTTTGACCTGTTTTGCCTCAAAAAACATGTCAATATTTTATACATTTAAATATGTAAATATTTAAAATGTCTGTGGCTGCTTTATGTATTTAGAAGTTTCACAAAAATAGCCCTGTTAGTTGCATGCTTTTTTTGTTTAAAGTATGGTTCTTACTTGACCAAAGGTATGGTTTGAATCTCCACCTCTGTAATTCATCAGATTCAAATATAGGGCTTTGTTCAGGCTTCCTAGTATTTATATTTGTTTATAACTGTAAATTTCCTACACTACAACTCTTTGAAAAATAGGTTTAGGTTAGATACAAAACAACTTCAGTTTTAAGTTTTGTTAATTGTATTTAAAAAAAATTTTTTTTTTATGTTTTTTATTTATCTTTGAGAAACAGAGAGAGACAGCAGGATCAGGGGAGGGTCAGAGAGAGAGGGAGATACAGAATCCGAAACAGGCTCCAGGCTCTGAGCTAGCTGTCAGCACAGAGCCTGATGCGGGGCTCGAACCCACAAACCGCGAGATCATGACCTGAGCCGAAGCCGGACGCTTAACCAACTGAGCCACCCAGGCGCCTCTGTATTTTTAAAAGCTATATGTATTTCACCTTTTCAATTAATTTATAACATTTAAACTTGCTGCAGATCTTAGTTTGGTTGCCTGTTCTCAAGTCTTGAGTTTGTTTACCATCTGAATGTGTTAGGTTGCTCTCTTTACTCTGCTAAAACTGTATTGGCTATGGAAGAAGCCTACACAAGAAGGCTTTAGGTTGCCTTTTTAAGCCATTGAAATCCAAGTTCTCGTGAATCTTTCCATTGTAAGAAGCAGAAATAGAAAAAAAAGAATGGACTTTATTTTAGAAGGGTAAAAAAAAAAAGCCTCTATGTGCACGTACTCTAATCACAATTTCTCAACAGTGTTGTCTCCTTATGACTTGTTCTTTGGCTTTATAAATTTATTTTTTTAAGTTTATTTATTTATTTATTTAAGTTTGTTTATTTTTTTAGAGAGAGCATGTGCGTGAGTGGGGGAGGGGCAGGTTGAAAGAAGGGGAGAGAGAATCCCAAGCAGGCCCTGCACTCTGAGTGTAGACCCTGTTGTGGGACTCCATCTCATGAACCTTGAAATCATGACCTGAGCTGAAATCAAGAGTCGGATGCTCAACAGACTGAGCCACCTAGGATCCCCTGGCTTTATAAATTTAATGTGGAGTTTATTATAACATGACCTCAATAGAAATTTAAAGCTTTAAATTTAATGTCTATTTAAATTAAATAGAAACTTGAGCTTAAATTCTTTAACTGATGCTTCTTAGCAAGTTTTTTGTTGTATTTTAGATTGGTGGCTTCTAATGAAATTTAATTTCTTAAACTAAATAACGTATTGGATCAAAACATTTTAAATAGCATTTCAGCAACATTTTCATTAGAAATTTTAGTACTGGACAATCTTAATTCTTATAAGTATTCAGAAACAGTAAGAGTAAAATGTGGGCATATTGTTTCCCAGTGCTCTTGAAAGATAATGGGAAAATAACCAATTCTTTATGTAAAAATAATTTAATACAAAAATATTCAGCATTCAGTGCTTACTACATGCCTTAGGTTATTTGTTACTATATAAATTTAGTGAAAAGATTCAAGCCAATACTATTATAACTGTGTATATAGTGAGTACTTCATGAAAGTTTATTGAATGAAGAGCCTTCCTGGCATATATTAATTTATTATGCTCACTCCTATTCTTGGAGACTTAGTTCTACAACCCAATATAGAGGAATAAGAATGTTTTAAATCTGATACCTTCCAAAATAATCCAAATTCAGAGCATTCATTGCTAGCCAGCAGTATATGATGTAGACTATTATTAAAGCTTTATTTGTTGTAAGAGTTAAGATGTATATCATGGTAATGGCAGAAAACCCAAATTTACTTGGCATAAATGATAAAGGTGAAATTGATTTAATGGCTCATTAAATTAAAAATTGTCACAAGTGGAGCCTACTTCAGGTATCATTTAATTAAGATTGTGATTCTATTTCTCTGCATTTATCTTGGCTTTGTCTTTTGTGTGGTACCCAGATACTGAAGTTGGCTTTCTTTACTGTTGTAAGATGGCTGCCAGCAGTGGTTTGGGCTGTTTGCTTCTTTGTAGCCTTGTAGTTTGGAATCCAGAGGGCAGGGGAGAGTTGTTTCCCAGAACCACTGAACAAAATACTTTTATTTCATTCTGATTCAGGAATACTTGAAATCAGCTGTGGCAAAGAGCATTCCATACAGGGACAGACTTAGCCTAGAGGTCATTGGCTATCCCTCAGTAACCCCCAAAACTTTATTAAACCCTAACAAGAAATGGGCAAGACATACATGAAGAAAAACTACAAAAGTCTACTGAAGGACATGAAAGAACACTTTAAAAAACTTTTTTTTTTTAACATTTATCTTTTGAGAGACAGCGAGTGAGCAAGCGAGGGGCAGAGAGAGAGGGAGAGAGACCCAGAATCCAAAACAGGCTTCAGTCTCTGAGCTGTCAGCATAGAGCCCGACGCGGGGCTTGAACTCACGAACTGTGAGATCATGACCTGAGCTGAAGTTGGACGTTTAACCGACTGAGCCACCCAGGTGCCCAAAAGAACTGTTAAATAAATGGAGCAATATATTCATCATTGAGAAAACTATAAAATGTCAATTTATGTCTATGTAGCTAATGCGGTAACCAAAATCCCATTAGATTAGTATGGATGATTCTCAAGTTCATGTGGTAGAGAAACTGTGAGAAGGATCAAGAAAGTATTAACAGTGAGCTGGGATTTTCCCTATTAGATATCAAAATAAATATATTGCTATAGTAATTAAAACTTGATACTTGTAGGGTCGCCTGGGTGGCTTAGTTGGTTAAGCATCAGACTTTGGCTCAGGTCATGATCTCACGGTTCATGGGTTTGAGATCCGTGTCAGGCTCTGTGCTGACAGCTCAGAGCCTGGACCCTGCTTCAGATTCTGTGTCTCCCTCTGTCTCTGTCCTCCTCCTTTCCTCTCGCTCACAGTCTGTCTCTCTGTCTCTCAGAAATTAACAAAGGTTAAAAAAAACTCACCTTGATGCTTGTATAAGAATACACAGATAAGTAGAACAGTAAAGAGAAGTCATAAGCAGGCTTATGTATACTTGCTTACTTAATGACAAAGGTTCTGTACATCTTTATCAATTCAGTAGAGAAGGGACAGACTATTGAATGAGTTATAGAGATAATAGGATATCCATTGAAATGAATTGAACTTAGAGCTCTACCTCATATCATTTCCAAAATAAACCAGCGGCCTTTTAAAAAGTGAAAGGTCAGAATACTCTACAAATAATAGAAGGAAACTATTTGTACAATATTAGTTTGAGAGGCTTTTCTATGTAGGACAGTATCTGAAGCCAAAAGATCGGTGATTTGCATAAAAAAATTAAAACTTGTACGTTGGAAGACAACATTGAAAGTTAAACATATATTGGGGTGCCTGGGTGGCTCAGTTGGTTAAGAGACCGACTTTGACTCAGGTCATGATCTCATGGTTCATAAGTTCGAGCCCCATGTCAGGCTCTGTACTGACAGCTGAGCCTGGAGCCTGCTTCGGATTCTGTGTCTACCTCTCTCTTTGTGCCTCCACAGCTCATACCCTGTCCCTCTCAAAAATAAATAAATAAACGTTAAAAAAATTTTTTAAGTTAAACATATATAGCCAAGTTATTACCATCTATCACATACACAGTTCCTAAAAATAAATAGGGGTAAACAATGCAATAAAATAATGGTCAAAGGATGTTAAATCTTTGAAAAAAGATACATGATCAATAGATATATGAAAAGATACTAAATCTTGATCATCAAAGAGACATGCAAATTAAAGCAATAATGGAATGTCATTTTCAGCCACCAGATTATCAATATTTTAAACTACTAAAGTCCACTTTGGGGAAACCTGCAGGGAGTAAACGTGTTATATACTATCAGTGAAGGGCAAAATGATTAGAGGAAAAGTTAAACATTTACTTCACACAAAGAATGGCTGTTGTAAAAGAAAAAATGATAGATAACAAGTGTTGAAGAAACTGAACCCTTGTGCATTGCTGCTGGGAATGTAAAATGGTGAATCTATTGTGGAAAACAGTATATAGTGGTTCCTCAAAAAGTTACACATAGAATTACCATATGATACAGGAATTCCACTCTGAAGTATATGCTCAAAAGCATTGAAAGTAGGGAGAGACTCAGATACTTGTACACCAGTGCTCATAGCAGCATTGTTCTCAGTAGCTAAAAGGTGGGAACAACCCAAATGTCCATCAACAAATGAATGGATAAACAAAATGCGGTATGTACATAAATGAAATCTGTATTATTCAGCCTTAAAAAGGAATGAAATTCTGATACAAGCTACATACAACATGGATGAACCTTGAAAACATTTTGCTAAGTGTAGTAAGTCAGACGCAAAAGGATGAATGTTGTGTGATTCCACTTATATGAGGTACTTAGAATAGGCAAATTCATAGAGACAAAGTAGAGGTTCCCAGGTGCTGCATGGAGAGAGGAAGAGGGAGTTATTCTTTAATGGGTAAACTTTATACCCATATAAAGTTTCTGTTTGGGGTGATGAAAAATTCTGGACATGGATAATGGTGATGGTTATTCAACATTGTGAATGTACTTCACAGCACTGAATAATTATACACTTAAAAATGGTTAAAATTTTTAAATATTATGTGTAATTTCCATAATAAAAAGCACTAAAAATCGTAAATGTTTGTCTTTTGATCTAGCAATTTTGATTATACTATATATTACAGAAAGACTTCCACGTGTGCATGGAGATCTGTGTCAAATGATGGGAGTGTTGGAGGCTTGCTATATGGAAAATGGGACGTTAATAAAATAGCTATTGATAAAAGAGTAGAATAGTAAAGTAATAGTATGTAGACACTAGAGAAAATGAACCCAACACCAGTGCCAGTGAGGATGTGGAGCAATAGGAATTCTCAATCATTGCTGTTGGGAATGCAAAATGGTACAGCCACTTTGAAAGAGAGTTTGGCAACCTCTTATGAAACTAAACATACTTTTATTATCCAGTAATTGAGCTCTTTGAGATTTGCCCACTAGACTTTACAAGGGTCATCTGTGGAGAGGGGACTGTGGGGAGGGTGTAGAAGTGGGAAACAAAAAGGGACTTTGTTTAAATACTTCTGCATTGTTTGAGTCTTTTCTTTTTAAGTTTATTTATTTTGACAGAAAGAGTGCATGGGTGTGTGCATGTGGGTGGGGGAGGGACAGAGAGACAGAGAGACCAAAGGACCCAAGCAGGCTCTGGGCTGTCAGTGCAGAGCCTGATGTGGGGCTAGAACCCATGAACTGTGAGATCATGACCTGAGCTGAAACCAAGAGGATGCTTAACCTAATAAGCCACTCAGATGCCCCTATTTGAGGTTTTTAAAAAACAAAAATGTACTCATTTTAATTTCTTGAGAATATATATTGCTTATAATGGGAAAAGAATTTTTTAAAATAATAGTGACATATACTTGCTATATAGAAAGTTTAAAAATACAGAGATAACCATTTCTAAAATTTTGTGCGTTTTCTTGCAGGTTTTGTTTTTATTTTTTTGTTATGGATAGGCTCTCAAATGTATTCACAGTCATGTTTCCAGCTTTTTAAAAACTCTATTCTGTATTTTATAGTGTCATTAAAAATTCTTACAAAACATTTCCTTTGGCTACATAATTGTGACCTATTCATACCATGAAATACTGATTTAAAATTTCTCTATTGTTAAGGCAATTACGTGGCTCCCATCTTTATATATGTCTCTTCAGTGTTCATAGTTTCCTTGTCATTGATGCCTAAGTGAAATATCACATTAAAAAGTAAATTTTAAAGTTACAGATACTCTAACAAGACTTTCTAGATATATTAAAGTTAATGATACTCCTCTTTTTTTTGTAAGGAGAAACAAAAGACATAGAATCTACTTCTCCATAATATATTGTATGTGAGTCTTGATAAAGCAGTAGACTGATCTGGTTTCTCTTGCTGTTACCTCTTTTCTGCATTCTCTGTTCCCTGACATTCTTTCCCACCTATGGAAACCTCTATGTTCCTTCCCTAATGCTTTGACATTTTTTTATTTCTTAAAAGGAGCAAATCAGAATTCCAATGCAGCCAGCTTGAATCAGTCTTTCTGTTCCTCTTATGAATAGGCAGTTCCTCCAGGCACTGAATTAGCCCTTTAGAAAACATTGGCATTATGTTTCTCAACCCTCAGTATCTGTAAAGGTGGTCTGGAATGCATTAAAGAGAGGCATTGTGTCAGATCCTCAGATCAAAAGATGGAATCCTCTTCTTACTAATAATAAGTAGTATCTGTTATTGTTGCTGTTGTTTGTTCGAGTCGCTGGGTTTTAAAAAATTATTTAATGAAAGTAGGAAATGGACTTCGTATTGTATATAATTGGTTCTTACTTTATTTATGGAAATGTATATAGAGTGCTCTTCAAAGGGATTTTATGGTGAACACCTTTCTGGAATATAGAGCATCACTCATTTTTCTATTTGTGTAAATGTGGTCTTTTGTATGCCTTTTAGTGACAGAATTATTAAGATACCATGTTTCTACTTCAGGCTACAATACTTAGCAGTAATTCCTTTTTGCTAATGAACTAGATAATATTCTCCCATATATAAATATCTCATGTATTTTAGTTGGGTTTGTTATTGTACAAAACAGGTTTTTGTTTAGACCAGTAGTTCTCAGAAATGTGGTGACCCCAAACCAGAAGCATCAGCATCTCCCATCACCTGGGAGCGTGTTAGAAATACAGATTATTAAGTTCTACTCCAGACCTACTATTCAGAAACTGCGTGATGTAGCCTGGTGACTTGTGTTTTAACAAGGCCTTTAGGTGATTCTGATATATGCTCAAGTTTGAGACCATTGGTTTAGATAATATCTATGCAGTGGCTTAAAATCTCCACTCTTATTACTTGAAAGCTTGGGTCTGGTTTAATTCCAGGGTATGTGTTAAGAACTTTAGCAATATTGCTTCTGAGAGATGTGTAGATAAAAGCTGTTAGCAAGGGCCGCCTCACAGGAGTTGCTTTCATTGTTCCTGGAAGTTGAGATTTTGAGAACAGAGAGTCAGGAGTCCTTTCCTATTGAGCTGAACCACATTGCTTCAGTACTTAGGATAATTAGTAGATGCTTCTCATTTGAGCGTATAATTTAGGTTGTGCCTTCCCTCATTACCAACATACTTAAAATGACAAATCATGAAATCACATTTAAAACAGATCTTATTTTCAGAGATAAGGAATTCCTGAATTAGCTCTCTTTCAAATGCTTTTAAGTTATACATATTTACAAGCAGCCATACAATACCTGGAAGATACTTCATCAATATAATTAAGATATATATCCTTATTTTTATATAATTATTAACTGGATAACATCTTATCTGGTTTTTAAAAAACATCTTTAATGGAAATATGTTATGCTAATAGGTATATGTATTTTTTTCACTGGAAGATTCTCTATTCCTGAGTTTAAATGTCACATGTCTTTATTAATATTTCAGGGGAGCCCAGCAGGGTGGAATATTAATTTTTTAATTTTTAAACATGGTACTATTTTATAAATGGGAACCCTTGTTTTAAAGAACTAGATCTTCTTGAATCTAAGACTTTAAAGCTTATTTTGGCTCCTAAATCTACAGCGGATTTTTTTTTTTTTTTTAACTTAGGAAGATAATTACTCTCAGAAGAGGTGTAACTGGTTTGGTGATGGTGTCTTCTTAGCATCACAGATGGATCTTGTCTGTGCTGTGGATTAGAATCAGTGACTAGAGAACCATTAAAGGAAAGCTGACAAGGTTTCCTTTACGCGTATTGAGAAATGGAAGATTTCCTAAAGCCAGGGTAAAGCTACTAACTTTGAAGATACTGTTTGTGATTTTTAATCTATGATACATAATAAATACTATTCACCCTCTACATATAACTAGGTCATATTGTGAAAGATCAGCTTCTTATAATCAACCTAAAAAATTCATCCAAATCATTAATTATTTTCAGGAGTGGAATAGATTTTAAGAAGGCTTGTAATCATATGAGTCTGAAATTTCTAACTAGCAGAAGATGTGGTGAATTTAGTATTGGGAATATCATGTGATTATTTAGTTGTGGGCCCAGGTGAGATTAATAAAATTGAGACAAAGATTAATAAAATTTTGGGTTTTTTAAAAATGTTTTATTTGTTTTTGAGAGAGAGAAAGAGAGAGAGAGAGACAGCATGAGCAGGGGAGGGTCAGAGAAAGAGGAAGACACAGAATCCAAAGCCGGCTCTGGGCTCTGAGCTGTCAGCACAGAGCCCAATGCAGGGCTCGAACCCACGAACTGTGAGATCATGACCTGAGCCGAAGTCGGACGCCTAACCGACTGAGCCACCCAGGCGCCCCAAAGATTAATAAAATTTTGAAGTTAACCAGTCCTTGTTTGGTGTGGGTCCAGCCATATGCTAATGAATATTCTATATTTATGGTCTCTTGATGCTCGTATTATTTAATCCATTTCCTCATATAACTTGCCACTTTCTAAGCTTAGCACAGTACTTGAACTGATCACCTTTAAGGTATGTAAAACATGCATAAAACCCATAACAGGCTAATGAATTTTTTCTTCTCGAAGAACTTAGTATATCAAGTATGTAATGCCTCATAATGGACATGATTTAAGAATAAGTGAGGCATTCATTTTTTTCTCTGTCAGTGGGATAGACCATACTACAAATCTATAAGAAATAGTCTAGAGTGTTTTATTTCACATTAGGCAAAAGTGAAATGAAATTTGAAGAAAATGTATATAAAACTTTCTTTGAATTTTCAAATTCATTTTTTTTTAATTTAAATTTGTATTGGCTAACATATAGTATGGTTTTGGTTTTAGGAGTATTTAGTGATTCCTCACTTAAAATTCAATTTTTTTTTCAGTTTCTTTTTTTTTTTTTTT
>CM053567.1:69000972-69013002 GCA_028646485.1 Cryptoprocta ferox | reverse complement strand
AATATTTTCTGAGTTGTACTAATACAGTATATACTGTAATCATATATGATTATTTACATTTAAAATATATGCAGTTAAATTTAGTTTTTTCATAACAATAGCCGTATATCATGTACTCAGTAGGTAGACGTGGCTAATGTTTCCTGCACTGGAGAGCACAGATCTAGAACATTTCTGTCATTGTAGAGTTCTGTTTGATTATGCTGCGTCAGACCATGATGCTCCCTGTATATGCATCCTCTTGTACAAATGCTAGCAAAGGAGTTTTCTTTACTTCAGAACAGAAGAGAAGGGTTAAAGGCAAAAGTCAAAAATACAAGTACCAAAACATAAGCTAGCAAGGGACCTTAAATAAATACCATCAGGCAGGTTGAACTCTACTTGGTTTTGCTTCAGGCTTATCCTATAAGTCTGTACCATAGCCTTTCACACATATGAATTGAAAACTATGGCAGTGTGACTTCTTCCTGTTAGTGAGAACTCTGCGTGAAATTTCAAGTGGTGTTTATTGGATCCTGTTGTTCGAAAAGCATATTCTGGTTTACCTTTAAAGGAAAGTGACAGGAGACCACAAGCAGTAATTCTGTTATTTCTGACCTCTTTAAATATTTTTCAAGGTTAATCATCTTTAAAGGTTGAAAAATTGTCTACCACACTTTTAAGGAAAATTGTATAATGATGTTGCTATAAAATATTACTTCTATATATAGATACAATCTTACAAAACTATCCAAGAGGCACTTTTTCCTAACATATGATGACATAGTCATCTTTAAGTTCATACATAATCAGTGATCTCTCATCTGTTTATGAGTGGTCCATTCTACATATTAATTCCCATTCAGTTAATCAAAATTTATGAAAGATGTTTGAGATTTCAGAGAAAAATGAGAATTGAATCTGTCCTTATACTGTGAATATAGGTATGTGTATATATAGTGTCTAAAGCCTAGTGCATATTAGTTATGAGAAATAAAATGAAAATGTTTATAAAGTGTATAACCTTAAAACACATGGCATTTTTATTTGTCTTAATTGTACATAAAACTATTTTGAGTGCAGGAAGAGCGAACCATGCTAGCAAAAGAGCTTTCTTCACTTCGAGACCAAAGGGAACAGCTAAAGGCAGAAGTGGAAAAATACAGAGAATGTGACCCACACGTTGTGGAAGAAATACGTAAGTTAATATCGTATTTTGAAGGGTTTTAACTTTACTAATGAAAGAGACTTTATACTTCTAGTTGCCCGGTAACCATTGTCCTTGTATAATGAGAAAATCGAGCCATTAATAGTATTAATATTGCATTAATATTTCCATTAAGGAATCTTAACATTAAAGTATTGAACAGTGAAAACTTTGAAATTGAAAGTATGTCAAGGATAAGGAAGGGAGATCGGGTAGAAGGATAGAGGTATAAAATGTAAGCTTAGGAAACTGAAGAGTCAGAGAGGGAGTTAAGTTGGCCCCCAGGTACAATGATTTGAGAACGAAATCCCCCATTATCTTCTAGGAAAGACATTACCAAAAATATTTGAGTTTGCAAGTTACAAAAAAATGAGTCTCTGCATTGACTTGCCTTTTAAATATACCAATGATGTTTTCCTCTACTTTAAAACCAATCTCCAAAGCTTTATTTTGTATAGTTTTTATATATTTATGTAAAGATAGAAATTTCAATATTTGAGGAAATGAAAGAGTATATTATAAGGGCACTGCATGTAATTGCCTAGGAAAATATGTATAAATTTCTTCACATTTTTCTGTCTTAGCCTGTCTTTTCATTTAGGGAACTTCACCAAGTTAAACCTTTAGAAAAAACTAATACTATGTGAATAAAGGCTTTGAGAGGAATTGAAAATATTTGGCACTTTAATATTAGCTTGAGGGGCACCTGGGTGGCCCAGTCCATTGAGCGTCTGACTCTTGATTGTGGCTCAGGTCATGGTCCCAGGGTCATGGGATGAAGCCCTGTGTTGGGCTCTGTGTTGAGCATGGAGCTTGCTTAAGATTCTCCCTCTCCCTCTCTCCCCCCATCTCTCTCCTTCCCTTCCTCCCTCTCTCTTCCTCTCTTCCCCTCTTCCCCTCTCCTCCTCTCCTCCTCTCCTCCTCTCCCTCTCTCCCTCTGTTCCTCTACCCTACTCACGCTCCCACTTTCTAAATAAATAAATAAGTAAATAAATAAATAAATAAAATTAGCTTGAGAGTAATTTGATTACAGTTAAGCTCTCCTTGATGGTATTCCTTGCAGTTAAAAAATATTTAAGCAGTTCAGTTAGTGTAATCTAAAGTGAAATTTAATTTTAGAGATAGATCCCTGTTTTGCACAACCCCAGGAGGCATTATTCATGCACATGTAGTCCACAGCCTACATGCTGATATGTATTGGCCCTGGTTCAGCCGATTACCCAGGGTGATTTTCATAGAGAAGTGGAGGTAGAGGAACCCATCCACCCCCTCCAGCCAGTCATTTTTTGTAAATCAGGTATTTAGAGAGACATATTAGCTCTTTAATGTTGCCCACAGGTTAATTTCACTTATCATCATCCTGCAAAATAAAGTGCTAACCATTAAATCTACAAAATTAGTAATATCAAATGACCCTCCATGAACACGAGCACCTCAAAGCAGTGTAGCAGGTTACTATGAGAAACCTAGGCCTGCTCATGATTCATCTTTAAAAGGAAATATATACTGCTTGTTAAAGAGGACATCAAATGTGTGTCTTGAGCAGCTTCTCATGAAAGAGAGCTTTGAGAACAGTTTTCCTACCCAGATTGAATGCCTTCAGGTGGTTTAATTTTAGGATCAGCATGTCTGTGCCCTATAGCAGGTCATCATGAAAATTCTGTTTTCACAGTTATCAAGTCTGATCCTTCATTTAGTTCTCTTACTTGGCTCTGCCTTCCTTCCTGATTGCAGTTTTGTGTAAATCTGGGACTTTCTTTGATAGTGCCAATTCTTTGCTTACCCATTTCATTCTCTCTTCTGTCAAGGACCTACAGCCCATAGTCATGCCCAGTCAACGCTTCTGCTTTTCTATTTTGTGGTCCCCATTATATTGTCATTGCTCTTTCCCTGGGCACATGACCTGCCTGACATCACTTCTACTGGTGACCTCCTATTTTTACAGTCCTTTTCGTAGTTTTGATACTCTGTCCACTCAGGAATGGCTAAAACCTACTTAGTCCTACAAACCTACTCTGACTGATACTGATGGTGATCCTGTGCCAGTGGATAATCGTGGGCTACAGGCAATCCACAAGGACAGAACTGTGCCAGACCGATTCATGAGTTGGGAAAACTTTTATTTCAGGCATGTAATTTTAGCTGTTGCCAGTCCTTGTACCTCTGTGTCAAGCAGCAGTTTTGACAATTGCCTCACCTGTTAGAAAGGTGATAGAATTTGATGGAAGAAGTTTCAAGGTATATAAAGGTTGATGAATTTTCTGAAGAGTAGAATAGCAGAGTTGAGGAGGAAGTTGTAACTAGTTTATGCTGGTTGCCTGAATTCTGTTCTCCATCTTAACCCTTCTGTTTGGTAATTTATTTCTCAACCTAAGGAAAACATGTCAGTGTGAATGAGTGTTAATGCAGGCTATGAGGTCTAAGTGAACGAGAAGAAAATGTTTTCTGGTTTACAGTGAGTTAAGAGACTTTACCGTTCTTCATCAACATCAGACCTGGATTGTCTTTTCCTATTTAATTATGTAGTGACCTAAGATGGATCCATACTTGGATCCTGTAGAGTTTTGTAATGGTGAATCCATTACATGTGTATTAATTTTTGACATTTTTACATTGTACATTTCTGATCTTTGTAGTGGTAAGAGGATAAGGTCCTTCCTGGCTTTGTATTATTTTTATTTTACAACATTAAAAATATTATCTATCTTTATAAAATGCATTAATTATAGAAAATTAAAACATATTTAATAGATAGCAGTTATGTAGGATAATCACGTTATTTCATAAATATGTTTTAGATGTGAAGGTAAGATATTTTTAAAAAAAATTTTTTAAGGTAAGATATTTTTTTCTGTGTAAAGCTACCACACTATAATCAGAAGAGGAGGAAAAAAACGCTGTCAAAGCCTGTATACCTGTAAAAAGAATTTTAGACTAACTTCAGTTAATACTTTTATAGAGAAATGTCCATTTCCTCTGCTTTTAAAATTCAGAACAGCTAACAAATAAAATTTTATTCAGATGTGGCACTTCCACTAGGAGGCAAGATAGAGTAGTAACAGACCGAATTTATCCTCCCATCTAAGAAAACAACACAAACAAAATATATCAAATAGGTTTTTATGATACTTGATATCAGGCAATAAAGGACAATGCTTCTTAGAGAAAGGAAACAATTAGGTCTTAAAATTACGTTAGCTTATTTTACTGAGTTTCCGGGCTGTGGCACAAGAAGGAGAACCTAGGCAGGGCCCTGTAAATGGAACTGAGAATCAGGGAGACCAGCCACAGTGTGGCTAGAGTTCACAGGATGGCCTTCTAGAGAGGAGAAATTACGCAGAAAGAGAACCCTGGGGATCTACAGAAGGTTCCCCTCAAAGTTGGTGCATGCATATGAGGAAACCACCCAAAGCTGGGGAAAGAACAGTTTCAAAGAATTAGAAGGAACAGTGCCTGGCACTCACACAGGACCAAGAGTAGTGCCTATTCTCACCAGGCAGATTGGAAAAATTCATAACTAACAGGGCATTGGGTAGAGCACTCAAGAACGTCTTGCCTCACTAGCAAGGACTAATTAGCCCTAGGCTGAGCTTTGTCCTCCTCTCATCTAACAAATCGTAACAGCAAATCTCAAAAGCATCAAACTATTGCAAAGTCACTTAAATGCATCCCGGAACAAAGCTGAAGAATATTTACGGGAATAAAAACATACCCAGCACACAACAAAATAAAATTCATAGTGTCTAACATATAATGAAAGATTACCAGGCATGCAAAGAAGTAGGAAGACATGACCCTTAATGAAAAGAATTATCCTTCAATCAAAACTGACCCAGAACTGATAGAGATAGAATTAGAAGACCATAACATTAAAAGCTATTACAGATGTATTGTATATGTTCCAGAAGTTAAGTGGAAATATGGAAGTTATAGGGGTGCCTGGGTGGCTCAGTTGGTAGGGCATCCAACTTTGGCTCAGGTCATGATCTCAAGATTCATGGGTTCCGGCCCTACATCGGGCTCTGTGCTGACAGCTCGGAGCCCAGAGCCTGCTTCGGATTCTGTGTCTCCCTCTCTCTTTGCCCCTTACCTGCTGGTGTGCTCATGCTCTCTCTCTTGCTCTCTCTCTCTCACTCTCAAAAATTAACATTAAAAAACAAACAAACATGGAAGATATAAAAACTTATGTCAAAGTTCTGGAGTTGAACACTACAATGTCTGAAATGAGAAATACACTGGGTTGAATTCATGATTAAACTTTTCAGAAAAAAGGATTCATGTATTTGAAGACTAGCTGTAGAAAGTATCCCAAATGAAACTCAGGAAAAATAATTTTTTTTTAATGCAACTAACATTAAATCCCTAAAATGTAGGACAACTTCAAGTGACCTAATATATGTGTAATCAAAGTCCCAAAAGGAGTGTATGCTGGGGTTATAGGGTGGTGTGTGTGTGTCCAAGCCTGAAAAATACCTGAAGAAATAAATATTAGAAGAAGTAAAGGCTGTTTTTTTTTTCAAATTTGATGTAAACTATAAACTCAAGATTTAAGAAATTTAAACATTTAAGTAGTAAATGGTAGGAATCTCCTTATTACTACATCTAGAGAATCTTTTTAAGATTTTAACCTCTATTCCCCCAAATGAGATTATTTCCTTTCCCCGAAGAGATTATTGCTTTTAAAACGTGCTTTTTGATGATGAGAGGTTTCATAGGATTTGGGCTATCATGTTATTGCAGGAAAGATTATATTGGATTAAAGGATTATGAGTTTCACAAATTGATTTTAATAAGATTTGGTTCTTAATAATGTGGCTGAGGCACCCATATTACAACCATCAGGCTGATCTCTAAGTCTGTCATAGCTTATTTTGAAGCAGTTTTTCTGCTGATAATAACTGTAATTTTTATGTTCATGTAGACATGACTATGTATTGTCTTTTACTTATTTCTCAATAATTCTTGCAGGAACTATTTATATTTCATCATGTTAACTGATTATTGGTATCTACATTAATTATTAGCAAGATTAGTTGCAGATATCTAAGAAGTGAGAAGTAAAAGCAATAATGTATGAAAAATAAAATTTAATTTTAGCTATATTACTGAAGTGAGAACAGATAAAATAAGTTGTAGAAAATTGAATTCCGACAAAAATACTTGAAAGTAAATCTTAGAAGTACTTAAGAAATATTTTTGGAAATGCCGGGATGACAGTGAAAATGATGGGAGTAAGGACCTCTGAAAATTTATCCTTCCAGGAAAGCTGGGAAAATTGTCACAACTTTTCCAGAATTCTAGAAAATAACCAAAGATTTGCCTATTCAAGAAAAATGACTGAATCTCAGCAAGAATAATAAGCTTTATGTAATTTTAACTTGCCCTTTCTTATCCACTACTCTGTAGCTCAGCAGTGACCTTGAAAAATAAGACCCCTGCATTCCTGGTATCAGCGGGAGTAAATTGGAGCTGGAGCTCTTTAAGACCTTCATTTTCCCAAGTTGTCACTATTTGACATCTTTGATGGTTCTCTGAAAGCCACCAATAAGAAGAATTATCTTTATTTGATCTGGCTTGTAGTATGCCCAGTGCTAATCGCCTCTTTCTGGGGAACATTTGTCTAAAACAGTTATAGACAAGAGTTTTAACCCCACAGCTATTTCAGCCGATGAGTAACAGTTAAGGCAAAAACAGTAGACTAGTCAAAGAGCTTAAAAGGAGAGGCTGAATGACATGTTACAGGTGCCTTGAAAAGCACCGTATTTTTGGAAAACTGAAAGGCCATATGCGTAGGGCTGTGCACATTCCCAGGAAAGTCCTGGGAAGTTCCTCATCTCCCACCTCTAGCAGACCTTGGCACTCAGCGCATGCAGGAACTGAAAGCTAAGGCAGAGTTGTAAATTGCCTAGCTGAGTATTGAAACCTGCCCCAACACACAGAGAGAGCTGCTCAGCAAAGACCTGGAGTTTTAGTCCAGGTGTTTAAGGAAATCTGTGTTCAATTATTAACTGCCTAGTAAGTGAGACTTCAGTGGCTTCACATAATAAAGAATACAGACTTTACAGAATTTGTTCAGACAAATCACTAAACAAACAATAACAACAAGTACCAAAACAACAACCCTGGGAAGGGAGGAAGTATCCAATTTCCAGAGTTGCCATGTTATGTTATTTAAAATGTTCCAATTTTCAACAAAAAAAATTTGCAAGATCTACAAAGAAAGTATGGTTTATGCACAGAAACATATGTGATGTTGGGCTGCTAGACACAGACTTTCAGTCAGCTGTTTTAAATATGTTAAAAGAGCTAAAGAAAAGCATACCTAAAGAACTAAAGGAAAGTCTGAGAATGATAGCTCACCAAATAGAGAATATCAGCAAAGATGTAGAAATTATTAAAAAGGAAACAAATGAAATGCTAGAATCGAAAACTACAATAACCGAAACAAAAACGTCATCAAAGGACTAACAGCCAATTTGTAGGCAAAAGAAAGAATCAGTGACCTGGAGATAGTTCGATTGAGATAATTCAATCTGAGGAACAGAAAGAAAACGAATGAAGAAACATCATTGGAGTCTCAAGAGACCTGTGTCATGGCATTAAGACATATATGTATATGTCTTATATAAGACAACATATATATATATATATATATATATATAAGACAACATATATATATATATATCCATTATATATGTGTGTGTGTGTGTGTGTATATATATATATATATATCCATTATATATGTGTGTGTATATATATATATATATATATATATGACAGCATATATAATGGAAGTCCCAGAAGGAGAGAGGAGAGAATGGGACTCAAAGAATGTTTGAAAAAATAAGGGCCGAAAACATCTCAAATTTGATGAAAAACATTAATCTATACATCAAAAACACTTAACAAACTCCAATTTAGGGTGGCCTCAAAACGAGACACATATAGATTTATACTCAAATTGTCAAATGGTAGAGAATCTTGAAAGCAACAAGGAGGAGGTGATTCATCATATACAAGGAACCTTCAATCAGATTAACCACTTGTTTCTTATTAGAAAGCATAGAGCCCAAAGGCATTGGGATGACATATTCAAAGTGATTTAGGGGAAAGATAACTGTCAACCAAGAATTCTATATCCAGAAATATTTTCCTTCAAAAATGAAGGAAAAATAAGACATTCCCAGGTAAACAACAACTGAGAGAGTTTGTTATTAGCAGACCTATCCTACAAAAATACGGAAGTCTTTCTCATTGAATCGAAAGGACACTACACAGTAACATGAAGAAACGCTGGTAAAGGTTACTTAATAGGTAAATATAGAAGACAGTATATATGTATTTTTGTTTGTATCTCCTTATGGTTCTCCTATTCTATTTAAAATACAGCTGCATACGCAATAATGGTAAGCCTATTTTGTTGGGCACAAAATATATAATTTGTGGCAGTAACAGCATGATTGTCTTTTAAAAAAATTTTTTTTATGTTTTTATTTATTTTTGAGAGGGAGAGAGACACACACACAGAATCCGAAGACAAAGCTCCAGGCTCTGAGCTAGCTGCCAGCACAGAGCCCGACGTGGGGCTCGAACCCACGAACCATGAGATCATGACCTGAGCTGAAGTTGGACGCTCAACCAACTGAGCCACCCAGGCGCCCCGGGCATGATTGTCTTAGTAGACAAATATTTGGCAAAATCTAGCACCCTTTCATGATACAAACACTCAACAGACTAGGAATAGAAGTGAACTTCCTCAATTTAAAAAGGACACCTACAACAGATCTACAGCTAACATCCTATTGAATGGTGAAAGGCTGCATGCTTTCTCCAAGGATGACCTTTCTCACCACTTTTATTCAACATTGTACTGGGAGTTCAAGCCAGCCCAATGAGGCAAAAAAGAAATAAAAGCACCATGTTGAATAGTAAGTGAGGTCAGCAGGCTGTAGGATACAGAGATCAATATGCAAAAATCACATGTATCTTAAATACTAACAATGAACTATCTGAAAATAAAATTTAAAAAATGCATTTACAATAGCACCCAAATGAATAAAATACTTGGGACTAGAATTAGTCGAGGAAGTGCAATATTTGTCCTGAAAAGTACAAAACATTGAATGAAACTAAAGACCTATATAAATAGACATTCTGTGTTTATAGAAAGACTTAATATTGTTAAGAAGGAAATACTCCTCAGATCTACAGATTCAATGTAAAACCTATCAAAATTCCAACTGCTTTTTTGTAAAAATTGATAAGTTGATCGTAAAATTCGTATGAAAATGCAGGGGACCCAGAATAGCCCAAAAAAATCTTGAAAGAGAACAACAAAGTTCAAAGACTCAAATTTCCAACTTCAAAACTTCTTACAAAGCTACAGTAATCAAGAGAGTGTGGTGTTAGTATAGGAATAGACACACAGGAGCATCTGGCTGACTCAGTCAGTAGAGCATGCGACTCTTGGAGTTGTGAGTTCCAGCCCCATGTTGGATGTAGAGATTACTTAGAAAAAAAATAGACATACTGGTTAATGAGAGGTTAATAGAATTGAGAGTCCAGAAGTAAACCCAACTGATTTAAAAAATTTTTTTAATGTTTACTTCTTTTTGAGACAGAGACAGCATGAGCAGAGGAGGGGCAGAGAGAGAGGGAGACAGAATCTGAAGCAAGCTCCAGGCTCAGAGCTGTCAGCAGAGAGCCCCATGTGGCGCTCGAACGCACGAACCGCAAGATCATGACCTGAGCCAAAGTTGGATGCTTAACTGACTGAGCTACCCAGGTGCGCCCAAACCCAACTGACTTTTTAACAAGGATGCCAAGACCATTCAAGCAGGAAAGAATAGTGTTTTCAACTAATGGTGCTAGGCACAACTGGTAATCTACATGTAAATGAATCAACCTGGACTCCCATCTCAGACCATATGCAAAAACTAACTCAAACAGATCAAAGACCTAAATGTAAGAAACTATAAAACTCTTAGCAAACCTAAGTGTGTATCTCTCTATTCTTGAATTAGGCAACAGTTTCTTGGACAGGACACCAAAGCTCAAACAACCAAAGAAAAAATAGATCAATTTGACTTCATCAAAATCAACAACTTTTGTGTATCTAAATACCTGGAGCTTGCTTCAGATTCTTTCTCCATTTGAGCTTTTTACATAGAGTTTTATTTGTATAACCTTTTGTTCATGTAAGAAATGAATCTGTAAATAGATGAAGATGATTATTCATATATGTACTTTTTTCAGGTCAAGCAAATCAAGTAGCCAAAGAAGCCGCTAACAGATGGACTGGTATGTATTATAATGGTACCAATAGGCTATAGTTAAACTTTTTCATACTTACTATGATATGAAATGCAGAAGCAATTGTGCCTAGTTCTGTTCAAGAAAAGACATTTTCAGAAATGTATATATTGTTTTTATATATTAAATCATTTTGGTTACCTAAGGTTATTTTTTTTTAAATCTTATGAATCATTTTGTAAAGTACAACATAGTTTTGTAAAACCAGTGATTGCTTGAAGTTTAACTTTTATGTAATTTTTCCTAGATAAGCCACTTAGTCTAATCACTTAACCTTCCTTATATTAATGCAAGATACTTTAAGAGTTTCATGGAATCCGAAAGATTTGTCTTCTTGCTAATAATAATAATAGCTAACATTTGTTGCGGGCGACTATAAGCCAAGCATTGTAAAGAGTATCTGCCGTGCATTCTCATTTTATCTCTGCAACAATCTAGTGAGGTAAATAGGATTATCATTCCTAATTTTAGAGCCGGAACTGAAGCCATCAGGAGCCCACAGTGACACAGATGCTAGGAGTGGAACAGGAATTAGAATAGCTTTTCTCATTCCAGAGTCCAAGCTCTTACCTACCAAATGATACTATCTTCTCTGTATACCTGCTTTCATATAAATGCCTCATTAATCCATTTGCCAATGGATAGAGACATTCTAAGAAAAGGGATTTAATAAGACATTTTCTCTGTGTCTTAAAGTTTAGAAGAAAGTTCACAAATAATGATTGTTGTCATTTATATACAGGTATGATTAGCCTTGTTAAAACCTGTCTACAAATTACACTGATGTTTTTCCAGTATTAATAATGTAATGGTAGTTGAACTTTACCATCCTGGTAAGAGAGTCTATAATGCCTTCACATGTACTACTCATCCTTATTCTGTTTCTGTGGGAAAGTATGGGTAAGATTGTATTGATGCAGAGATCCAGAAAATTTTTAAAAATTTTTTTTATATAGTTTATTTATTTTTGAGACAGAGAGCATTAGTGGGGTAGAGAGAGAGAGAGGGAGACACAGAATCTGAAACAGGCTCCAGGCTCTGAGCTGTCAGCACAGAGCTTGATGCGGGGCTCGAACCCCAAGAACCACGAGATCATGACCTGAGCTGAAGTCGGCTGTTTAATTGACTGAGCCACCCAGGCGCCCCTGAGATCCAGAAAATTTAAAGTGACTGCCTTGAGTCAAAGGTGATTAGTCACAGGGTGTACAAAGATTTGCTCCAGGTTTCCTGACCCCATGTCCGGCCCTTTGTATGTCACGAAATGTGTAAGAAATCACTCTACCTGGGGCGCCTGGGTGGCTCAGTCAGTTAAGCAGCTGACTTCAGCTCAGGTCATAATCTCCGTTTGTAAGCTCGAACCCTGCGTCACGCCCTATGCTGACAGCTCAGAGCCTGGAAGCTGCTTTGGATTCTGTGTCTCCCTCTCTCTTGGTCTCTCCCCTGCGCGCTCACTCTCACGCTCTCTCTCTCACGCGTGCTCTCTCTCTTTCTCTCTCCCCCCCCCCCAATAAATAAACATAAAAAATTTTTTA
>CM053567.1:68972632-68993728 GCA_028646485.1 Cryptoprocta ferox | reverse complement strand
AAAAATATTATCCAACTAAATGTACTGGATTGCCATTTACCTATAACTGTGTTTATCATTTTGTTAATTTTAAATAAAGTATAACGTAGAGATGTTTTTCACTCTTTGATATATCAAAAGCAGAATTATAACCATATTCCCAACTGGTCATCAAAGTAGGTTCGTGCAAATAAAATCATTCACTTAAGTTAGGTTTACACATAATTTTTTAGAGATCAAAGACATCATGACATGACAACATTTTTTAATTTCATTCAGATGTTAAATATTGAGAACTCAGGGTACCTTTGGAGGTTCTACTACAGACATACATGGACACGGACATACTTGGAAATAATCTTTAAAACTAAATTTAGCGCGTGCTTTGCAATTTTTCATTACTTAGTGGAAAATGTATGTGATTGATTCTCAGTATGATTCTCAGAACACTCCATCATATTTGCAAATTTCCTATAGAATAAAATGCAGAATGTTAGGATACTCAAGTTTAGAGTTAGGTAGTAATTCCTCAGTCCTGAAACTACTTTCTTTTGGCTTTTTGATGTCCTTTTCCTGTAAAGAACAAGCACATGGCCCTTTGTCCTGATTCATGCACTTTTTATAGGATGATGTAGTGGTATTAGTATGGCACACATCACCAACTAGCGTTCAGGGATTTTTTTTTTCAACTACCTAAAAAACAGTAAATTAAAAATAATGTCTGTTCTGTGTATATAATTTTTTTCCCAATTCAGCTTGGTATTTAGAGTATTTATAGCACTCCAAGAAAAACTTACGGAAAAAAAACAAAACTAATGTGTGTAACGCCCTTTACACACATGCCTTAATTTTTTTTCATACTAATTTTGTTCTTTTAAGTAACTTAATGAGATACTCCATATGTCTGAAATGACCCAAACAGCATCTGAACCATTTGTTGGTGAATTTGGCCTTTGTATTGCATAAAGTTGCTCTGGGCCTTCTTAATTACTTCCTGGAGGTGGACAGGAGCAAATTGGTCCATCTTTGTTCTCAAGGCTACTTTTATGTTGCCTTTGGGTAACAGCTCTTTTCAGAGAAGAAAGTAAAAATTTGATGTAAGAGACAAAGGATACAAAATAAAAATAACCCATCATAAGCCTTTCCCGAAAACACTAATTGTGGAAATTCCAAAATTTCTCAGACACAGTTTGCTATTTATTAGAAAATATAATTCTTTGTTTAAAGAGAAGGTATGTATGTTCAAAAAGGAAAGCATTTCTAATGATTCCTAAAAGATTTTATTTTATGAATATTTAGGTACCTTTTTTGGGGCACTTTAAAACTTGAAGTATAGTTAACATACAACATTATATTCATTTCAGGTGTATAATATAATGATTGGACATTTGTATACATTGCAAAATGATCACCATAGTATAGTTACCATCTGTCACCATATAAAATTACAATTTTTTTTTCTTTTGATGAGAACTTCCAAGATTTACTCTAAGCAACTTTCAAATTTGCAGTACGTTATTATTGACTATAGTCACCATGCTGTACATTACATCTCTATGACTAATTTTTTAAATGTTTGTTTATTTTGAGAAAGGGCGTGCAAGCTGGGGAGGGGGAGCAAGAGAGAGAGGGAGAGAGAGAAAAAGAGAGAGAAAGAGAAGGAATCCCGTAGGCTCTATGCTGTCAGTGTGGAACCAGATACGGGGCTGGAACCCATGAACCATGAGATCATGACCTGAGGTGAAACCAAGGGTCGGCCATTTAAATGACCTAGCCACCCTGGTGCTCCATTTATTTTCATAACTGGAAGTTGGTGCTCCTTGATCCTCCTCCCACATTTCACAACCCCACACACACCCTCTCCTCTGGCAACCAGCAGCGTATTGTCTTTATGAGTTTAGTTTTGTTCTATTCACTTGTTTTATTTTTTAGACTCCACATATAAGTGAAATCATGCAGTATTTGTCTTTCTGACATTTCACTTTAGCATAATACCCTTAAGGTCCATCTATATTGTTGCAGATGGCAAGATTTCATTCTTTTCTGTGGCTGAGTTTGTATCATAAATAAATGTTGAATTTTATCAAATGCTTTTTCTGCATCTGTTGAAATGAGCATATGATTTTTGGTTTTCGTTTTGTTAATGTGGCATATCACACTGATTGATTTGCAAATATGGAGCCATTCTTTTATCCCTGGAATAAATCTCACTTGATCATGGTGTATGATCTTTTCCTTTTTCTTTTTTTAAAATTATTTTTACTTTTAAAGAAAGAGCAGGGGAGAGGAGCAGAGAGAGAGAGAGAGAGAATCTTAAGCAGGCTTCACACTCAGCATGGAACCCGTTGCAGGGCTCAATCCCATGACCCTGGGATCATGACCTGAGCCAAAATCAAGAGTCGGACACTCAACTGATTGAACCCTCCAGGCACCCTGGTGTATGATCTTTTTAATGCTTTGTTGAATTCAGTTTCCTATATTTTGTTGAGGATTTTGCATCTAGGTTCATCAAGGGTATTGGCCTGTAATGTGTGTGTGTGATGTCCTCGTCTGGTTTTGTTATGCTGGTTTCATAAAATGAGTTTAGGAGCATTCCCTTCTCTTTGTTTTGCTTTGTTTTGTTTTGTTTTTAAGAGTTTGAGAAAGATATGTCTCAAATCTTTGAATGTTTGGTAGAATTCACTGGTGAAGATATCTGGTCCTAGACTTTTTTTCATTGGGAGTTTTTTTTATTACTGATTCTATGTTCTTACTAGTAATCAGTATATTCACATTTTTTATTTCTTCCTGATTTCGTCTTTGAAGATTGTATGTTTCTAGGAATTTATCCATCTCTTTTAAGTTGTACAATTTGTTGGTGTATAATTGTTTATAATAGTCTCTTATGATCCTTTGTATTTCTGTGGCATCAGTAGTAATTTCTCCTCTTTCATTTCTGATTTTATTTATTTGAGCCTTCTTTTATTTCTTTTCTTTAAAGATTTTATTTTTAAGTACTCTACACCCAGTATGAGGCTTGAATTTACAATATCAAGATCAAGAGTCGCATGCTCTTCTGACTGAGACAGCCAGGTGTCCTGGCCCTCTCTTATTTCTTGAGTCTAGCTGAGGGTTTGTCAATTGTATCTTTTCAAAGAACCAGTTCTGAGTTTCATTTATCTTTTCTATTGTCTTTTCTAGTCCCTATTTCATTTATTTTTGTTCTGATCTATATTATTTCCTTCAGCTAACTTTGGACTATATTCTTTTTCTAATTCCTTCAGTTGTAAAGTTATATGTTTTATTTGAGATTGTTCATGTTTCTATAGGTAAGCCTGCATGCTTTATAAACTTCCCTGCTAGAGCTACTACTGCTGCATCTCAGAGATTTTAGTATGTTGTATTTCCATTTTTATTTGTTTCCATGTATTTTTTAATTCTTTGTTGTCCCATTGGCTGTTCAGTAGCATGTTTAATCTCCAAATATTTGTGGTTTTTCCAGTTTTCCTCTTGTAACTGATTTCTTAAACTGTTATGGTCAGAAAAGATGCTTGATATGATTTCATTCTTTTTAAACTCATGGAGACTTGTTTTGTAGGGTAGCATATGATCTACCCTGGACAGTGCTCCATGGCACTTGAGAAAAATGTGTATTCTGCTGCTCATCAACTTTTTTTCTTTTTTCTTTTTCTATTTTATGGGGTTAGCACAAGAATGACTGAGATGGCATCTGTACGTGAGCCAACCAGAGACTGTGCTACCCTCCAAGCCAGTAGTGTGCTTTTAAATGTTTCTAACTAAACTGACTCTTTGGGAAGTGGAATTGGGACTGATTTATATTATTTGCCTATTTGTGTGGTATAAATACTCCCAGTACAGTCAATTTCAGATTACCAACATGATGACAATACAGAGTTGGGAGAAAATGCTCCATAGTACACCATTACACAGTATTTCTACCATGCAGATACGGTAGATATAAATAATGTCAAGAATACAGATGAGGGTATGGGGTGCCTGGGTGGCTCAGTCAGTTAAGTGTCCGACTTCGGCTCAGGTCACAATCTCGAGATTCATGGGTTCGAGCCCTGCGTCAGGCTCTGTGCTGACAGCTTAGAGCCTGAAACCTGCTTTGGATTCTGTCTCCCTCTCTCTCTGCTCCTCCCTCATTCACACTCTGTGTCTATCTCTCAAATATAAATAAACATTAAAAAAAAGAATGCAGATAAGGGTAAAATGTAAAATTATTAGGGAGTGGTGAATTTTTAACTTCAATATTGTTTTAAATATATTATAGTTCATCATAGCTTATGTAATTTAACCTTTTGTGATGGCTGTGTTTAACAGGTGGCTCACTGTTACTTAACACTTAGCTTGCCTACTCTAGCACACCATTGTCCTTAATTTTTATGAGCTACTTTATGTTTGTTCTTCCCTGAAATTAGAGATAGTAATTAAGAAGCATAGGGACATTGGTTCAGCCAAGCTCTAGGAAATCCTTAGCCCTGGGTTGATTTGGTTATTGTGTAAAGACTGAGTACAACCAAGGTAGAACTGGAGTCAAAATAGTAGTGATCCAGGATCAAATTTGATTTGGCAAATAATGCTATGATTGATACTCCCAATATCTTTTCAGTGAATTGTGAAGTTTAAAAGGTATTTGAGAACTGATACCCATCTTATTAATCTTCTTCACATGTATTTATTTTTTAAGTCTCACTATCCTACTTTTAAAGAGTTCTAGGAAAGAGGGGTGCCTGGGTGGCTCAGTCAGTTGAGCATCTGACTTTGGCTCAGGTCATGATCTCGTGGTTGATGAGTTTGCACCCCGCTTCGGGCTCTATGCTGACAGCTCAGAGCCTGGAGCCTGCTTCGGATTCTGTCTCCCCTTCTCTCTGCTCCTCCGCTGCTCATGCTCTGTCTCTCTCTGGCTCAAAAATTAACAAGCAATAAAACATTTTTTTAAAGAATTCTAGGAAAGAGATTTTATATCTCCTAATAAGTTTCACAGTTGTTCAGGGCCAGATCATATATATCACTGATATCCCTTCTGAGGTTGGTCCAGTACCAAAGTGATCTGTAAGGATGAATTGGATATGACTTTTCCTCTGATGTTTGCCACATCGTTAGTCTAATAAGATTATCAAGTTGTTGACCTTCTCAGAAAGAGATGCTATTATCCACCTTTATCAAACATGCTTCTCTTAAGGGATTAAAAAAGGAAATGAGTACAGCTGCCAGCCAAGAAACAAGAACCACTCTTATAGTGCTTGAACAGAAAAGTCTACATTGTAAACCTGATAATACTGTTTTTTGAGAACATGATTGGAATAAAATAGGAAACATTTTTCAGGCAATATGGCTTCATTTGTAAGAGCAGTTAAAATGTAACAGATGGTAGGAATGTATCTTAAAATTATGCATACATTCCTTTTCAGGACTAGCTTCCTGAATATTTTCCATATACCAGGAGGAAAATGTACTGCATTATGAAATGTCCCACTATTTAAATATACTTATGCCAGCTTAATTTAAAAAATTATTTTTGAGAGATAGAAGTCAGATAACATGGCTGTCTTTGGATGTATTTGTTGAATCTCAACCAAGATAGGCAAGCTATCACCTCAAGAGCCAAATCCAGGGCCTGGTTTTTACACCCCTGAGCTAAGGAAGTCCTTTTACATTTTTTAATGATGTAAAAATGGACATGAATATGCAATAGAGGTTGTTTATGGCCTGGAAAGCCTAAAAATTATTTACTATCTGAACCTTTACAGAAAAGTTAGATCTACAGATCAAAAACTGACAGCCTGTGGGCTACATATGATCTGCAACGTAGATTTTATTTTGCCTAAACTGCATTTTATTTTTTTTAATTAGTTGCTAACATGTTCACATGTAAAATGTCACATGCAAATTGAGATTTTTCAGTTTATTTTGGAAGCTGGATGATTTAGCAACCCTAAATCCTCATTCCACATGGCAACAAATCAGCTAGAGGTGAGTAAGACTGGCTCAGTCATAATGAGTTCTCTTCTTAGAGGAATGCCAGCATATAGCTTTCTTCTTAAAGTTAGTTTTAGTTCACGTTGACAAACTGACCTAAGATCAGACGTTAGTTTCAACACTTCACATTCCAGAACAAAAAATCCTGGTGCTATTTTTTAAATTAGCTTGTAATAAATTTATAAATTAACATAGGGAGATCTGATATCTTGATGATGATGAAACATCCTATTCAAGAACTAAGAGCAAGAGATCTCTTTCCATTTGTTCAAGTGTACCTTTGTGTTTCTCCAATGATTGCATCGTTTCCTTCACATAGATTTTTCACATCTCTTAAGTGTATTCTTTTTTTTCCCCCAGGTACAGTTTTTTGGGGTTTTCTTCATTGGAATAGAGTTAACATACGATATTATATTAATTTCAGGTGTACAAAATAGTGATTTGAGAATTCTGTATATTACTCAGTACTCTGATAAGTGTAGTCATCATCTGTCACCATGCAACATTATTACAGTATTATTAACTTTATTCTCTATGATGTACTTTTCATTTCCATAACTTACTTTATAATTGGAAGTTTGTACCTCTTAATCCTTTTCACCTATTTTGTCCATCCCCCCTACCCACCTCCCTTCTGGCAACCACCAGTTTATTGTCAGTATTTAAGACTCTATTTTTTTGTTCATATGTTTTGTTTCTTAAATTCCACATATAAGTGAAATCATATAGTATTTGTCTTTTTCTGTCTAACTTATTTCACTTAAAATAATACCCTCTATATCTATTCATGTTGTTGCAAATGGCAAGATTTCATTCATTTTTATGGCTGAGTAATATTTTATTGTGTATGTATATCACATCTTTATCCATTCATCCATCACTGGACACTTGGGTTGCTTCTATATTTGGGCTATTATAAATAATGCTGCAATAAACACAGGGCTGCATATATCTTTTCAAATTAGTGTTTTGCTCTTTTTGGGTAAATACCCAGTAATGGAATTCCTGGACCATGTGATTTTTTTTTTAAGTCTTATTATTTAAGTAATCTCTATACCTAACATGGGGTTTGAACTCATGATTCTGAGATCAAGAGTTGTATGCTTTGCTAACTGAGCCAGTCAGGTGCTCCTGATATTTTTGTTTGTTTTTTGAGGAGGCTCCATACTGTTTTCCACAGTGGTTGCATCCGTCTACATTCCCACCAACAGTGCACATGGGGTCCCTTTTCTCCACATCTTTGCCCACACTTGTTATTTCTTGTCTTCTTGATACTAGCCCTTTGGACTGGTGTGAGGTGATATTTCATTGTGGATTTGGTTTGCATTTCCCCTGATGATTAGTGATATTGGGCATCTTTTCATGTGTCTGTTGGCCATCTGCATATCCTTTTTAGAAAAGTGTTCAGATCCTCTGCCCATTTTTTAATTAGAGTGTTTGGATTTTTTTTTGGTGTTGAGTTCTGTAAGTTCTTTATATATTTTGGATATATCATTTGCAAATATAATCTCCCATCAGTAGGTTGCTTAAAAGCTTTGTATGTTGGTGAGTTCCCAATAGTTTATTTTTGCTTTTATTTCCCTTGGTTAAGGAGACATAGCCATAAATAAGTTGCTAAGGCCAGTGTTGAAGAGGTTACTGCCTATGTTTTCTTTTAGGAGTTTTATGGTTTCAGGTCTCACATTTAGGCCTTTAATCCATTTGGGGTTTTTGGGGGGTATGGTGTAAAAAAGTGGTTCAGTTTCATTCCTTTGCTTGTAGCTGTCCATTTTTCCTTATACCACTTATTAATGATACTGTCTTTTCCCCATTGTATAATCTTGCCTCCTTTGTCATAGATTAATGGACTATACAAGCGTGGGTTTATTTCTGAGTTCCCTATCCTGTTCCATTTATCTAGGTGTTTATATTTTTGTGTCATTACCATACTGTTTTGATCACCAGAGCTTTGTGGTATATCTTGAAATCTGAGATTACAATACCTCCAGCTTTGTTTTTTCTCCAGATTGCTTTGGCTATTTAGAGTCTTTTGTGGTTCCATACAAATTTTAGGATTATTTGTTCTAGTTCTGTGAAAAATGCTATTGGTGTTTTGATAGGGATTGCATTGCATCTCTAGATTGCTTTGGGTAGTATGGACATTTTAAACAATATTAGTTCTCCCCATCAATGAGCATGGTATATTTTTCCATTTGTTTGTATCACTTTAAGTTTATTTCATCATTTTTTCAGAGTATAGGTCTTTCATTTCCTTGATGAAATTTATTCCTAAGTATTTTATTCTTGTTGGTACAGTTATAAATGGGATTGTTTTCTTAATTTCTTTTTCTGCTACTTCATTATTAGTGCATAGAAACACAACAGATTTCTGTGTATTAGTTTAGTATCCTGAAATTTTACTGAATTCATTTATCCTAATAGTTTTATTGGGGGGAATGTAATCCTTAGTGTTTTCTATATGTAGTATCATGTCACCTGCAAATTGTGACAGTTTTACCTTGTCTTTACCAATTTGGATACATTTTATTTATTTATTTTTCTTGTCTAATTGCTACAGCTAGGACTTCCAGTACTATGTTGAATAAAATTGGTAACAGTGGACATCCTTGTCTTGTTTCTGATTTTAGAAGAAAAGGTTTTACTTTTTCACCATTGAGTGTGATGTTAGTTGTGGGTTTTTCCTATATGGGCTTTATTTTGTTGAGATATGTTCCTTCTAAAACCACTTTGTTGAGAGTTTTTGTCATGATGGAAGTTTTATTTTGTCAAATGCCTTTTCTGCATCTCTTGAGATGGTCATATGGTTTTTATCCTTTCTCTTGTTAATATAATGTATCACACTGATTGATTTGCAAATGTTGAAACCCCTTGCATCCCTGGAACAAATCCCATCTGATCTTGGTAAATGATCCTTTTAATGTATTATTGAATTTGGTTTGCTAATTATTTAATTACTAATATTTTGTTGAGGATTTTTGCATCTGTGTTCAGGACATTGGCCTGCAGGTTTGGTTTTGGTTTTGTATTGCCTTTGTCTGGTTTTGTTATCAGGGTAATTTCTGGCCCTGTAGAATGAATTTGGAAGTGCTCCTTTCTCTTCTTTTTTCATTATTTTATTATTATTATTATTTTTATTTTTAGTAGTTTGAGAAGAGTAGGTATTCTTTAAATGTTTGGTAGAATTTACCTGTGAAGACATCTGGCCCTGGACTTTTGTTTTTGGGAGTTTTTTATTACCAACTCAATTTGTTGCTAGTAATCTAGTCTGTTCAAATTTTTTGTTTCATCGTGATTCATTTTTGGAAGATTGTATATTTGTAGGAATTTATCCATTTCTTCTAAGTTGTCCAATTTGTTGCCATATAATTTTTCATAATATTCTCTTATAGTTCTTTGTATTTCTTTGGTGTCAGTTGTTATTTCTCCTCCTTTTCGATGTTTATTTGAGTCCTCTCTTTTTTTCTTGATGAGTCTGGCTAAACGCTTATCAATTTTGTTTAAGCTTTCAAAGAACTAGTTTCATTGATTTTTTTTCTTTTTTTTTAGTTTTAAGTTTCATGTATTTCTGTTCCAATCTTTATTATTTCCTTTATTCAGTTAACTTTGGACTTTGTTCTTTTTCTAGTTCCTTGAGGTATAAGGTTGGATTTCTCAAGATTTTTCTTATTTCTTGCAGTAGATCTATGTTGCTCTAAACTTCCCTTTTATTTTCTTTTCTCTTTATCTTAGAGCAGGCAATGGGAGAGAGAGGGAGAGGGAGATGGAGAGAGAGAGAGAGAGAGAATGAGAATCTTAAGCAGGCTCCATGCTCAGCACAGAACCCAACATAGGTCTCTATCCCACAGCCCTGGGATCGTGACCTGAGCCAAAATCAAGAGTTGGACACTCAACTGACAGAGCCACCCAGGCATCCGTTTAAACTTCCCCTTTAGAACTGTTCTTGTTGTATCCCAAAGATTTTGTACTGTCATGTTTTTGTTTTTATTTGTCTCCATGTATTTTTTTTATTGTCTCTGATTTATTTGTTGACCCATTGGTTATCTTGTCTGTAGCATGTTGTTTAGCTTCCATGTATTTGTGGTTTTTTTCTAGTTTTTTCCTTGCAATTGATTTTTAGTTTTATACTATTGTGGTCAGAAAAGATGCTTGATACGATTTCAGTCTTATTAAATTTATTGAGATTTGTTTTGTGGCCTAACATGTGATCTGTCCTGGAGATTGTTTCATGTGCCTTTGAAAAGAATGTGTATTTTGCTATTTTAGGGTGTCATGTTGTATATATATTTGTTGGGTTTATATGATCTAATGTGGCATTCAACCCATTGTTTCCTTGTTGATTTTCTATCTAGATAATCTATCCATTGATATAAGTTGGATGTTAAAGTTACCCACTGTTATTGTAATACTGTCAAGTTCTCCCTTTATTTCTGTTAATATTTACTTTATGTTTTTAGGTGCTTCTGTGTTTGGTTCATAGATATTTACAATTGTTATATCCTCTCGTTGGATTGATCCCTTTATCATTATGTCATTATGTAATGCCCTTCTTTGTCACTTTCTACAGTGTTTCTTTTAAAGTCTACTTTGTGAGCTACCCTGGCTTTTTTTTTTTTTTTTTTTTTTTCTCATTTGTATGGAATGTCTTTTTCCATCCTTCTCACTTTCAGGCTGTACCTATATTTAGATCTGAAGTGAATCTCTTGTAGGCAGCATATGAAAGGGTCTTGTTTTTTTTTGATCCATTTAGTTACCCTCTGTCTTTTGGTTGGAGCATTTAGTCCATTTACCTTTAAGTAATAGGCGTGTACTCAGTGCCATTCTGTTCATTGTTTTCTGGTTGTTGTAGTTTTTCTCTGTCCTTTCTTCTCTTGTTCCTTCTCTGTGGTGTGATGGCTTTCTTCAGTGTTCTGCTTAGATTTATTTCTCTTTATTTTGTGTATATGTATTGGAGGTTTTTGATTTGTAGTTACTATTAGGTTCATAGATAACATCCTATATATAGCAGTCTATATTAAATTGATGGTCACTTAAGTTCAAATACATTCTAAAAGTCCTAAATTTTTACTCTCTTCTACATATTTTATGTATATGATGTCATAGTTCACATATTTTTATTTTGTGTATACCTTGACTAATTTTTATAGTTATGACTTATTTTTCTACTTTTTTATTTTAACCTCTATACTGGCTTTATAAGTAATTAGTCCACTACCTTTATTATATTTTTTTTGCATTTAACTGAAATATTTACCTTTCATAATTTTCTTATAGTTATGGACTTTTCACTTAAAGAATGCCCCTTAATATTTCTTATAAGGCTGGTTTAGTGGTGATGAACTCCATTACCTTTTGACTGTCTGTAAAACTATCTCTCCTTCAATTCTGTATGATAAACTTGCTAGGTAGAGTATACATGATTGTAGATATTTTTCCTTTCAGCACTTTGAATATATCATGCTACTCCTTTCTGGCCTGAAATTTTTGCTGAAAAATAAGTTGATAGGCTTATGGGGTTTCCCTTGTATATAACTTTTTTCTTTTTTTTTTTCTTGCTGCATTTAAGATACTTTCTTTATCATTACTTTTTGCCATTTTAATTATTATGTGGCTTGTTGTGGGCCTCCTTGAATTCAACTTGTTAGGGGCTCTCTGTGCTTCCAGATTCTAAGTGTCTGTTTCCTTCCCCAGATTAGGGGAGTTTTCAACTATTGTTTCTTCAGATAAGTTTTATGCCTTCTTCTCTTCTTCTGGGATCCCTATCATGTACATGTTATTATGCTTGATGATGTTGCAGAGTTCCCTTAACCTATTCTCATTTTTTATTACTCTTTCTTCTTTTTGCTCTTCAGCTTGGTTGTTTTCCATTACCCTGTCTTCCAGGTCACTGATATTTTCTGTATCCTCTAATCTGCTGATGACTCCCTTTACTGTATTTTTCATTTCAGTTATTGTATTCTTCAGCTCTTACTAGTTTTTTTTTTATATTTTCTATCTCTTTGTTGAAGTTCTTAAGTGTGTTCTCAACTATTTTATCCTTTCTGTTGCCATTGTAAATAAAGTCTTCTCTTCCATCTTATTTTCTAACTGGTTATTATTTATGTATCTGAAGGCTTTGATTTTGCATATTATCGTTGATCCTTGAACAATGTGGAGGTTAGGGATACCAATCCCCCACAGAGTCAAAAATCCACATATAACTTTGACTCCCAAAAACATAACCACTAGTAGTCTCCTGTTGCCTGGAAAACTTACCAATAATGTAAATAGTTGATTAATGCATTTTATATGCCATACGTATTATTTACTGTATTCTTTCAATAAAGTAAGCTAGAGAAAAAGAACATGTTACCAAGAATATCATAAGGAAGAGAAAAGACATAGTACTGTACTGTATTTATCAAAAAACATTCACATATAAGTGGACCCATGCAAATCAAAACCATGTTGTCAAGGGTCAACTGTAATTATACATCCTGCTGTCTTGCTTCTTTTTTTGAATTTGTTTATAATTAATTCTCTGAAGTTTTCCAGGTATCCTATCATTTTCAGATAGATATAGTTTTGATTCTTCTTTCCTAATTCTATGTGTCTACTTGTTTTATCTAATTGCATTGGCTAATACCACTTATAAAACTGTGGTGAAGATAGCATCTTTTTTTGTTTCTGATCTTACTAGGCATGCCATTTGTATTTCTGCATTAATTAAAATGTTGGCTTTTTAGAATATATAATTTATGATGTTAAGTATTCATCTAGTCCTATTTTCTCAAGTATTTGTATAAGGAAAGGTTGTTGAATTTGTAAAAGGCTTTTCCCCTATCTATGGATATAAGCATGTAATGTTTCTCTTTAAGGCCATTAATAAGGTGAATGATATTAATACATTTTCTAATGCTCAAACATTCATACATTCCTGGAATAAAACATAACTTGGTTATGGTGTTTTCTTAATGATTTGCTAACATTTTATTTAGAATTTTTGCATAAATATTTGTGTGAAAGTGATCTATAATTTTTTTCTTTATGTGTTATCTTTACATATTTGGATATCAATGTTTACTTGCTTCTTAAAAGAGATGTGGAAGTTTTCCTTCATTTTATTTGCTCTGAAACAATTTAGGTAACATTGGGACTCTCTGGTCTCTAAAGGTAGCAAGTATAATTTTAAACAAGAATAAAGACAAAAACTAGATCATTCTGTACATATAGATCAACACTATTTTGTTTTTCATTTAAAAGTTTGTGAAGTTTGTTTTGTTCAAAAAGTTTCTTTTACTTGCTATGTAGTATTTTTTTTATAAAGGTATACTAAAATGGATAGATATTTGGTTTATTTGCAGTATCATGCTCTTTAAGACAATATTTTCAAAGAACATTTCCAAACATAATCTATTTGCACATTTGTGGGAGTTTTGAGGATGAATTCCTTGACACACACATACACACATAAAGTCCCTATTCATGAAGAACTGATCCTTTAAAAATAAAGAAATATAAGGCAAAGCTGAATTTTCTAGAAAGAAGATGAAGGGTAATGGTTTTGAGGACTTTTTGAACTGCTTTTTCCATGGGTTTTTAGAAATGAACTCCACATAATTTTTTATTAAACAAATCTGTATAAATGATCTGGGAATTTTTATCAAAAACAGATTTGGAAAAAATACTGCCTTTTAGCTGGAACCTATTAATATAAAGATAATTTGTAGTTACTGTTCACAGGTCTTTAGGTTAAAGATTGGCTTTTAAAGTTAAAGCCTAAATGCTTTCTGAAAAACCTTTCTAAAATGTAACTTACCAGTTTGGAGACTGGATTTGATACAGAAAGGGTGAGTTATTTTGCAAGCCTGAACTTGGAAGGCATCATGTTTCTCATAACATTTTGAAAAGTAACTATGGGAACTTTTTACACATTTAAATTGAACAGATGTGTAGTTTTTTTCTGTCCAGTTGTGGTTGTTACCGTGTTTAAGCAAATGTACTTCTTGCTTACATGTGTTTCCTGTGTTATGTGAGCTCTGGGGACCTACACCTGACTGAGTTTAACTTGCTTAGCAAGTTTCTGTCCAAGCAGATTTGGTTTGATTATTAGGTAACCTGGAACAAATATTTTGCATTTAAGTACCCTAATAAAATCGGTTTGTATCTACAGGGATTGAAATGGCCTGTTTGTTTGCTTGTTTGCTTGTTTGTTTGAACAGATAAAAATGTACTTTAGTAATAACGATTCCCTTAATGGATCCAGAAAGATAACTTCCTTTTTTGGAACAGTGTCAGCATTGGGTGTAGCACAACCTCGGGGAATAAAGTACCTAGATATCAAAATTATTTTGCATAACCATAGCTGAAAGTGTCTAAGAGATTGCTTAACTTTTCTTATATATGAACGGAATAGAGGCAGTGACGGCCAGGTTGTATTGCAGTGTTATAATTAAGATCAGTTTAAAAGTAAGGTGGTAATGTTGGAAACAAATCTATTTTGAAGGGTTGGATGGCCTTCTCTGCACTAAACAAAAGCTCCTTGAGAGCATGTTGATTTTTCGTTTCTATAGGCCCAAAACACCTCACCTATAATTTGACACAAAAGATACGCAACTTGATAATCTCTTGCCCCCAGTGGACTCTGAGCATTGCTTATCAATGCTTTTACTTGAGGTTATAATTGGCCTTATTCCAGAAGGCAGCTGTTACTTTTAGTTAGCTTTTCCTCACAGTCCTTAGAAGTATTTCTAACATTTGTCACCCAGGCCCCTCTGTTCAACCTTACTTTCCTCAATTTTCTCTGTTTAAAAAAAAAATTTTTTTTTAAATTTGAGCCCTTCAGGCATAATTTCAACTCTCTAACCATCCTACCTCCAGTTATCCTCACACCCGTACTTCCTGTTTAGGCCAACCTCTCTGCTGTTGCCATGATCCAACTTCTTCCTGGTTGTTCAGAGACCTTGCTTTATGTTTCCTCTTCCCCTCCCCCTTAATCTCTGCCCTCTTTCTCCCCACTGCTTGATCTTTCCTAACACATCTTTCCAGTGTTTCATCAAATGGTATTACCAGAGAGAATAAGATACCATTCTGTCTCCTTATAGTCTGATACCCTAGGGTTTAGCTAAGGTGTTCAAGTCATTCCTTGAACATGTTTTTCATATTCACTCAACATACCTTTTCTCTACTCATTAATTTATTTGAACACTTATTTTAAAATCCCTATTTGCCAGGCATTATATTACATATTGATGATGTAAGGATAAATGAGTTCTATAGTCTTTGCTTCAAAGAAATTAAGTGAGTGAAGTAAACACATAAACAGGCAATTAGAAAACTATGAAGAAAGCCAAGGAGAGGAGCGTATGAGGTGTTAGGGTAACACTGAAGAGGAGCGCCTGCCTCACCAGCCTAAAGCCACACTTTTGGAGGTTAGATCCATACGTATAAAGTTGACTCTGGGTTAGTCCACCTCTGGATATCACTGTCCCCATTCTGGGTCCCAGTTCTTGATATTTGTTTAATAAATCTGTTGTACTTTAATAAGTAAATATAATCATTTTAAATAGTAAGAATATATGTATGTAAATATACATAATTGCTATTCAAAGTTTACATGTCATATGCTACCTTTAACATAGGGGAAACAATATATAATTGCTTGTATATGCACAAAAATATCTGAAAGGATTCACAGGAAATTTATGGCTACTTCTGTGAAAGGTAGAGATTTTTCCTCTGTTCCTTTTTATAAATCTACTTATGAACTATATGTTACTTGTTCAAAAAGTTAAATTATAAAAGAGAAATCCTAGAAGTCTTGCACGGACTGACCCCAGCTTTTCTAATCTTATTTTCCACTTCTCTGTAACAGAAAGCAAATCAAGCTCATTTTGTCTCAATCATTAGTATGCAAACTTTGCTCATCTCAGTCCTTCATCAGGCATGCCCTCCTGTCTAAACCCATTTCTTCAAGGTCCAGCAACCTTTATGAGCCTTGAGACTGCCAGCTCACAGTGACCTCTAGAAGGCTCTGTATAATACGTTAAAGTATGTCAGTTCCTGTGGCACTAGCCTTCTTTTGCTCTGTAAAGTTATTTAAATGTTCATATTTGGATGTCTACTTATATCCCCTAGATTTCCAGCACACACCTCCTTACATCATCCTCATAGGAAGCACTTCATATTCATATTTTTTTAGTCCATTAGTTGGGTCAATTTGGAGTCAGAGAAGCTTGGGTTCAAGTGCTGGCTCTAACTGGATGAATTTAGGAAGTTACTTAATATCCCTACGCACCTGTGCCCTCTTTCTTAAATAAAATATTCTTAGATAAAATAATTGTCCTCACAGATATTGAGTTTGTAGAAGTATGTGAAACAATGTAGACACAGAAATTAACACTGTGCTGTAGCACAGAGTATGTGCTCAATAGAAGGTAGTTCTATCACCTTGAACATTTGGAATGTTCTTGCTAGGAGAAAATAACATACTCCTCAATTCAAATATAATGACAGAAGTCACTGTCACAGGCGCTTTGCCTTCCATGGCCTGGACAGCACCAGACCTCACTCCATCCTTGGCTGTTGCTGCTGGAGAGGCCTACTTTCCCCTGCACTCCCCCTTCCCTCTCCTCCTTTATCCCACCACCACCTCCCAACCAGCCTATACATTTGGGGCATTCTCCACTCTTTCCAGGACAAGGGAAGATAAGATGAGTTACAGGAATCCAAGTAGGAAGTCAGGAAACATTTTCTTATTAAAAAAAAAAAAACATTGTTGGAGTGCCTAGTTGGCTCAGTTGATTGAGCATCTGACTTCGGCTCAGGTCATGATCTCACAGTTCATGGGTTTGAGCCCCGCATCGGGCTCTGTGCTGAATGCTTAGATTCAGCTTCAGATTCTGTGTCTCCTTCTCTCTGCCCCTCCCCTGCTCATGCTCTGTCTCACTCTGTCTCTCAAAAATAAATAAATGTAAAAAAAAATTTTTTTTAATAAAAAAGCATTGTTAATACATGGTGGTTAGAGCCTTTAGTAAAATTACTTATTGGCAAATGGGCTTCTTTGGCCATGTCTGGAAATCTAAACCACACCATCTAAAATTGTTTCTATGGGAAACTATGTTCCAAGTGCCTCACAACTGACTTAGAAATGAGCTATTGGAATGCAACTTGTTTGGAGATTGTCTGTAGGTCAACATTCATAACTCCTTGTCAATGAAAAAGGAAATGACATTTATTCTGCTATTACTGAAACATACTGCACATGTTTCTGTGATCTTTTCTTGAGGACAGCAAGTGTCAAGTTATTTAAAACAGCAGCCACATAAACCATCAGATTGAATTGATATCCTGGGTCTTGATTATATTTAAGTCACTAACTCCAGCAACTCAAATATGCATGTTAGGCGTCTTTTACACATTTTCAGGATTTATTTTAAGGAAGGTAGAAAGAGCCTTTCCCTTTGCAGTGCTCCCCTTGTGGTTCTATAATTGCTGTGCTGAAGCAAGTGCCCCTCCCCCTTCCCTCCGGAGGCTTCTCTGCCCAAGTATGGTAACTGTTCTACAGCAGTCCTTCGTGCTGAAGTGAGCAAGTCGAACCCTTATTAGGATGCAAGCTTAAAAGTTAAACAGCCCAGGGACTACGATTAAGAATCTCCTGTGTGTAGAATCTGGTAGATACTGTATGGATTAACTAAACTGATTTTGGGATAAAGTCGTTCAGGGAGGAAGCGGTAGTAGTATAAATGATCTGTATGAGGTTGCTGTTCTAACAAAAAACCAATTACTTGTCCCGTTTTAAATTCATCTTGTCCCAAGTCCCAATGAAAGCAGTTTTCTAACTCTCTTATTTTTCCATTTTGTGTAATTACCACAAAGAGCATCAGGTGTGTCTTTTCTTGCCTTTTTCTTCTCTTTCTTCTATCCCTGTGTATGTAACTTTCAGGCACTCTGCTATTATTCCAGGCTTACACTCAGTCCCTGAGTTACTCACCATCTCTTTTATATTAGTTTCTCTAAGAGGGAGAAGAAGAAAAGCAGAACGAGGCAGAGTGTTAACACTCTTTCCACCCCTTTAACCATGCCAATTCTCAAAAAGGGTAAGATATCAGCATTTAATATATCTCAAAAAGTGTTATGAAGATGCCCAAAGTGTTTGCTTTGTTCTAAGGGATAGTTGTAACTTTCTGAGAATTATGAAATTAAACAAGCTGAAACTTTTTTCTACAAAATACATTCTTTGAACACCAGAGACCTCCAGTCACTTATGAAATGCCTTCTTTATCCCATTCACTAAAATGAATGACAAGGAACAAGTCCTGAAGATAATGTCTTGGTACAGAAATGGAAATAGGTGGAAATAGGTACATACCGAGTGCTATAATAAAGCTTTTCAGAGGGTGCTGGGGAGTCCAGGTGAAACATCTCAAAAGTCTTCAAAGAAAAACAGGTGGTTAACTGGGACCGAGTCTTAAAGATAAGATGTTCTAGAGCAAGGCAGATGAACATAGGAAAGGCCAGAGATTCTGTGAGGTGATGCTTATTATTACAAAATATTATGTATATTATAAAATACAGAAAAACAGTCATTTTAAAGGTGAGATAAATAGAAGTTCTACAATTTTCTTCCCATAGTCCATCAGCCTGTCCATTATACTCTGTAGGTGTAGGACCCATTTGGGAAATATCGGCATGGCGTGTGGAGGGACAGCAAGACTGGGAGAGATGAGATGGGTGTGTTTCTTGTAATAATCTAGGTAGGAAGTGGTGGGGGCTTGGATCAGGGCAAGGAAGGCAAGAAGTGGACAGATTTTGAACATATTTTACAGGTTGAATAGAGAAGACTTGATGACTGGTTGGATGGCATGGAAGGGGCAGTGGGGGTGAGGAAAAAGACAATTTTAATGGTGACTCACAGTTTCTGAATTGAGTGCCTTCTCAAATGATAGCGTCAATTTACCCTTTAAATACAGCCAAATGAAAAACTCTGCCATTTAAATTTTGGAGGGAAAAAAGATAGGAAGAACTTTTACAGTTGTTTTAGTAGTGTCTGTGTATTTGTGTGTGTGTGTGTGTGTGTATTGTTTATTTTTGTGACAGGAACTGCCTCTAGTCCTCATATTTTCTGTCCTCATCTTTTCTCTAAGGTAGGAATTTCCCATAGAAAGCCAAGGTTTTTAAGGCCTCACTTTTCTCTTGTTTGTTCTCTCAGAACTGAATACCTTCTAAGTTTTAAAAATTACAGGAATACCTTTATTAGTCACAATTTGGATTATGATATATATTAAACTTATGTATAAAATACATATAGACTATATATATGTATATATATAAATTATGACTTTTTCACACTGATCCATTTTATGACCCTTAGTACAGTTTCAGAACCACTTAAATCTATTTCTCAGCATGCAGTACACTGAAAATAAAGCAATTCACAGGTTTCCACAAAAATAAAAAGGTTGGGGGAGTTGTGGTTATTCCAATACATAGGCGGTGGGCCTCTTTTGCACATCTCCAGAGAACTAGCCGGGAATCCCCTCGTTAAGTAAACCCTTGGGCTCAATACTTATCTGTAGGCAAATGTCAGCTACAGCTACTGTTAAGTGGCACAGGCACTTACAGTGATTACGAGGATCCAGAAAGATAATGGATATAGAGTGTTATATAAACTGCAAGTTCATAGATGAATATGCATTACTGTCTTTAAAGCAAAATTATTTTTAAATGCTCCTGGAGGAGCAGCCTACAGAGAAGTTGATTAAACCAATAAGTAAAATGCGAGAGCTGTCATACCCACAGCCCTGTTCCATCATTAAAAGTCTGCTCGAATGATTTTGAGTTGGGAATGAAATTGAGAGATTTTGAGTTAGAAGAGGATGGAAGTGGCATGTTTCTCCGAGATGCATACAGAGTGAAAGTGGTCTCTTAAGATGCTGTTAGATGTTTGCAATTACTTTCGTTTTACTTTCTTAGTTAGAAAAATTAGTAAGCAAGACACAGGTTGCAGGCTGTTCAGTGACCCTAAAGTCTAGGGGGAAATATTATCTATAAACTTAGAAATGTCTTGCTAATTTTCTCCAGAAGAGAGAATTTGCATAACTCTTGAACTAATTTTAGAGACATGCAGCTTTTTACTCTACATATACAAGGTTATATAAAGACTGGACAACTACTTTGGGGAGACAAGAGTTTCACTTAATCAGTCAGACATCTCAAAGTCATTTGTAACGATCACATTCATTGTTCGTGTTCAAAAACTGCTGCCGAGAATGTGACCAGAAGTTATAGTTGGGGTCCTCTTTATCTTTTCCGGTGGGACTTGCGCTCGCTGTTTTGGTGACAGCCCTGGAAAGCAGAAATCCTGGCTTTTGTTCAAAGGCCTGAGCCCTGGAGAGGGTGCTGGATTCTGGTTGTAGGTGGACTGTTGGTGTAAAGGCAAGTGGGGGTGGGGATTAGTTGGCATAGTCAAAACTCAGCCAAAAACACAAAGGGAATATTTTTTGCTATTAGAAAGAAATTCCTCCAAGGCTGCGTAGACGAGGAAAGAGAGGGAACGTTGAGGGTCCTAAGAATGGAAGGGATGTACACATTGCTTGTTAGTTGCACCGTTGAGGAGAAGGCAAGTCCTGGAGAGGTTGTGGCTCTGATGTGCGTAGATGGACAAGGATTCCCATGTCCCAAATATGACACTGAAGCTGCTGGGAGCCCTTGGACCTGAGTGGATATCTTTGTAGCAGGTGACATCTATGAACAGAAGATCAGAGCACAAGCCTTTGGTACTGTGTATCAAAGACCCCAGGGCTGTGGCATAATCTTGGGAAACAGGGAGGAGAGAGCCTCAAAAAGAGCTGAGGTTAAATCTCTCATCCTGCCGAATGGGGCCTTAAAATGGGAAACAAGTTGATATAGAAAACAAAATAGACTGAACTATATTTCTTACAAAAATGAGTTTGTGGACTGAGATTTAAAACCACTCAAAGGGCAAACTTCTTTTTTTTGGACAAAGTGCAGAAATACACTTTGGTTTAGCATGTCCAGGCAATTGTATTCATTCCGGAATAGTAGGATATGAATGAACGAGGGAGAGCCATGCTAGCCTTCTAAAATGGAAAGATACGGAAAGTCTTCTCACTGCCAAGTCAGAGTCCTTTAAAC
>CM053567.1:68950654-68972132 GCA_028646485.1 Cryptoprocta ferox | reverse complement strand
TAAAATGGAAAGATACGGAAAGTCTTCTCACTGCCAAGTCAGAGTCCTTTAAACAGGGTCAGTGGACACAGGGCTTAGATGTTTATATAGGTAGCAAAGAGTCTGATGACATTTTAGTTTTTAGAGGAGGCTTACCCAATAAAAAACTCATTTCTATTTTTCCAGAAGACACCATCGAGGTGAAATGGGGACTCGTGGCTCTAAGAAACAGTGGGAGGTAAACCTTTTCTGTGAAACTCCCCTTTGCCTAGCCCGAGATCAGCAGACAATTTCACATGCACAGGGCGGGTTATCTCCCTTTCAGCCCTGACGTCTGGCACAAGCTAGCAGATGGAAGCACGCAGAAGGCAGACGTGACTCCCTGACCCACTGTCTGAGCGGGGAGGAAGCACCAGGAACAGCCAGCCGGGGTTGCAAATGTGAAGGGTGCTCTTGAAAGCAGGGAATTGTGTTTGGTATGGGAGTGGGCTGCCAGTACTTTGGGGAGAGTGGACCCCAAGATGTGAAGATGAAGAAGGTAGCAGTGGCAGGGAGCCAGGGACAAGCCCAGGAGAGGTATCAGGGGAGAAATGAAAGGGAAATGACAAGGAAGGGAGAGGAGAAAGCACCACCATGTGGGGATTTCTGATAGGAGGGGAAGTGAAAATTATAGAAATAGAAAGAGGAACTTGGGGACCTGAAGACTTTATTTCCCAGCACACTCCCCAACTCCTCTCCCCCTAAAGAAGCAACCATATTAAGGGGAAGATGTACAGGAAATGTCCCTTTACACCTTAGCCCCTGATTCTGTGGCCGGATAAGATACCAGCTCCTTCATAGGGTGCTGCCTGGCTTGGAACAAGGGATGTTCCCACAGTGGAATGTGTCCTGTTTTCATTCAGAGAATGAGGTTCCCATCCAACTTGAATACTAACACTTAAAAAAGAAGGGAAAAAAAAAAGATTACAAACTGTCACTTTTTATGTGGTGCTCATGAGGGAGGGAAGAGGGTAAGAAAGTAGGAGGAAAGCAACATCTTCCAAGAATTTATGTTATCCAGCGTTGAATCAACTCTTGCTCAAGGCCAACTGTAAAAATAAATTGTGTGCCTCTACCTGCGGGAGGCAGCTTGCAAACTGCAGGTGCAATTGAGAAAGTCACTGTCATGTTCCCAGTCGTGATTCAAAAGGTATTTACTATGAGTGAAACCATCTTCATGAATTTCACACTGTGTTGTGGGAACCAGGCATAGATTACACCATGATAGAGCATCTAGAAAAGAGCCAGCATGCAGAACTGTCACCAGATGAGGACCTACCCTTTTTAAAAATGTTTTAAATTATGGTAAAATAATACATCAGATTTATCATTTGAGGGATGCCTGGGTGGCTCAGTCCATTAAACGTCCAACTCTTGATTTCAGCTCAGGTCGTGATCTTGCTGTTTGTGGGTTCAAGCCCTGCATTGGGCTCTGTGCTGACAGTGCGGAGCCTGCTTGGGATCCTCTCTCCCTCTCCTTTCTTTCTGACCATCCCTCACTCTCACTCGCTTGCTTTCTCTCAAAATAAATAAATGGACTTTAAAAAAATTTATCATTTGAGCCATTTTTAAGTGTACATCCTGTGGCATTAAGTACAGTCACGTTGTTGTGCCATCCTCCCCACCACCCATTTCCAGAACTTTTTTTTCATCTTCTGTATATTAGTTATTAAGAATAACTCCCATCCCCTCTCCCGTAGCTTCTGGCAGTCTCACCGTTTTACTCTCTGTGTCTATGAATTGGTTATTCTAGGTACTACATATAGAATCACACAGTGTCCTTTTGTGACTGACTTATTCAATATAGTATAATGTTCATCCATGTTGTAGTAAGTGTCGGAATTTCCTTCCTTTATAAACCTGAATGGGACTATACTTTTTCAGTGGGAGACATCACAAAGGATCTCCTTTTTCTAAAAGAAAAAGTATATGTATCCATATCACTTTTTTAAACCTGTCACCACTGTAAGATTTTTTTTTTAGCATTTATTACTTTGCATAAGGAGGCTGGAGCTAGATTTCAAGGTATCATGGGTCAAGGTCCTCCTAGTTTCTGGGATGGGTTCTTTTTAATCTCACAGACAAGAGACCAAAGGCAGACTTTTTTTTTTCCATTAGTGGAGGAAACTGAGTGCTCAGCTAGGCCTCAGTCCCTTTGAGTTTTGCTTACCCTCTACTTCTCCTTGGCTCTCTACCCTCATTACGAGTTTCTGGGTGGAACATATGGGGGTGGAAATAGGAAGAGGCATGCTTCTGCTCTTTCACGTAGAATTCCTTATACAGGAATACCATACCTGGATGCAAATTTTGGACACTTTTATTCTAGGTGTTGAGCTGGGTTCTGGTCTTTAGATATAGTGGGTTAAAGAAATTAATGACTTTCTCCTTTCAGCTCCAACCTTAATTTCAAAAGTCTATGCCCAATAAGATTCTCATCACCAGCTCTAAAATTGCCATTGGGGTGACTTTTGATCTTATCCCTCCAAGGCATAAAGTTCTTTTTCTTTAATTCACTGCAGGGTGTCTGCTCTACTGGAGGATGGGAGGGCATGATCAGTCTCACCTTGCATTTTGAAGTGACCAGCTGGCCCTGAAAATAATCTTCAAAACAGATCAGGATCTGAAATTTCTGTCGTGAAACAGCACCCAGGCAGCACCAGGAATGACCAAATACTCATTGGCCCTGCTATCCATGCCGAGTGGGAGCCTAAGAAAATACGAACATTTACTTAGAGCCAACACACAGACATGATCCCCATGAAAATAACACAAGGGAACTACCAAAAGGAAACGGTAGCCACTACAGTTTTTAGGCCTTTAAAAATGTTTAAAGATTTTTAGATGTATTTTCTTCTGAGAGAACTCTTTCATGTTTCTTAGGTGTCATTATGAGTTGCTTTAATGTAATTTTTTTTCTAGAAGGCTGAAACTGGTAAAGATGTCTATTTTCAATCAAGTCAGTGTTTCTTCTACCTCTTCAGGATCGTCAAGGGAAGGAACTGTGTAGCTCCTTGCAATTTCAGTTCACTAGTTAGTTACCCACTGATGCTTCCGTGAATAAAGCTGGAAGGAAGATCTAACTTTGGGAGTAGAGGAAAGAGGACCTTGAAGGGGAAACACTGGGACAGAAGAAGCCCCAAGAAATCATATTTCTGGACTCTGTTCTTTGGGACGTTTTTGCCTCATGTAAAGAAACATTGTCCCACCCAACCAGCTTTACTGGTGTGCTGCTACCCAGCCTTAACTGGAATTCCATACACAAGCAGGCGAGAAGGCCCCAATGGTCCATTACATCCTATCATTCTGCATCTGGATTCAAGTCCCAGGCCTGTCTTCTAACAGTGTCCATTTCTCCTTTCAAGAACCCTTTCCTTTTGTGGGAAAACTAAGGATTCACCTGAGTCTTAGAAAAACAGGCAAGTGGGGCCCCTGGGTGGCTCAGTCGGTTAAGCGTCCAACTTCGACTCAGGTCATGATCTCACGGTTTGTGGGTTTGAGCCCTGTGTCGGGCTCTGTGCTAACAGCTAGCTCAGAGCCTGGAGCCTGTCTTCAGATTCTGTGTCTCTCTCTGACCCTCCCCTGCTCATGCTGTCTCTTTCTCTCTTAAAAATAAATAAAACATTAAAAAAATAAAAAAAAGAAAGGCAAGTTAATGTATTTGGGGGCTGTGATATATTAATTTTCCTAAAAAGTGACATTATTTAGCAATTGGAAATATGTTAACAGTAGCTTTTTCCCATAGACTTTGTGTGTTTAAAATATAATAATATAAATATAATACCATTTTGACCATTTTTAGGTGTACAGTTCTGTGGCATAAAGTACATTTTATGTTATTTTAAAAATCTTTCACTGTTCTCCATGCAGAGGCTCCTACCTACTTTTTGTGTCTAAGCCACATCCTACAGCCAGTATTTAGGAAACTTTCATTTCTCAACTTCACTTTAACAACATTATGAGAAATTTACCATGCCTTTTAAAAATAGAAATTCTAGAGACGCCTGGGTGACTTAGTCAGTTAAGCGTCGGATTCTTGATTTCGGCTCAGGTCATGATCTCCTGGTTCATGAGTCTGAGCCCCACATCAGGCTCTGTGCTAACAGCGCTGAGCTTGCTTGGAATTATTTCTCTCTCTGCCCCTCCCCCACTTGCGTTGTCTCTTAATCTCAAAATAAATAAACTTAAAAAAATAAAAATAGAGATTCTAAAATGGAGTGGCTGAAAGAATATTTTTTTTTCTTACTGGTCTATTCCTCTTCTCAACTTTTATCCACTAAAGATAGCATTTAGGTTGATCTTAAACTTGCTCTCCCTCAGTAAGTGATTTCAATGTCTTTGTCTATTAATAGGTATCTTTGCCCACACTTTAGTCATGTTGATTCTCACATGGGGGTTCTCTGAACCCCCTCCAAGGTTATTTATATCACTTTAGTTTTGAAAGTAATGCCTATAAACTCAACTTAAAATAAAACCAAACAAAACTCACTGAGGGTTTACCAGAATAGGTTTCTGGATTGGGGTCACTAGTGTGAGAAGGAGTTACTGTGGGCTGTCGAGCTCTTTCTCCTCCTGTGATTTCTCATTCTCAGTGCCTCTGTCCCTCTGCCACCTCAGATCCAGTCTTATAACTCCATCCAGTCTAAGAAAAACACTTCTTTCCTTCATTCCTTACGGTTGAAACAGTATGGCTGTAGGGTACAAGAAATGGGAATATTAAACTACATTTTCCAGAGTGACTGGGTTTAAAATATCCTGAGCTGTTGGTTGATTTGCATTTTTGTTCAGAAAGTGTTGGCCAGACTATTAATGACACCTTAATGGAGGAAACAGCACCCAAACAAGAGCAAGGTTGATGTTTAGCTCATCATGGTGTTTACTGGTGCTTGTGCCCCCTTCCAGCATGGTCCTGTGAATGTGGCTCCAGGGGGGATATTTGTTGCCTGAAGAAATGAATGGAGGAAAGATAGGTTTGAGAGAAGTGACACTGTAGCCCCTAGTAAGCCAAGTAACCCAGAAGTGGAAGCAGGGGCAAGTATGGTAAATCAGAGTGAGGGTAACGTTTGATCTAAGGTGAGGATGTGGGCCAAGTGAAGAAGATGAAAGCCTAAATGAATTTGAATTTGATCATATCATCCAGGCTGTGACAACCCCAAATGATTTACAAACGGCTTGTAAAGAAGATGTGTCATCATAATCCTAAACAGAAATCAATGAAGTAATTAATTGAAAGGAAAGTGAAGAAGGAAGGAAGGAAGGAAGGAAGGAAAGAAGCAAAGAAGCTCTTTTGCCTGCTCCTACCTGCATTTTTGCAGGCTTGTCACCCCTCATGGACACGATCCTAATTGTTCAGTGTCTTCCAAATACACTAAACATGGGTAAAGCCATACCCAGAACAAGGTTGTTTCCTGAAAAATACACTTTGTCTTGAAATTATTCCTTTTAAAAATGCACTTCATGTAAAGTTTCCAATTTCTCAGAATTGGAAAACCTTCAACTTACCTTGTCATGTGCATATTTAAGCCGTAGTCACCAAGTACTTAGTAGTCCATATGTGCTTCAAATTACTTGGTTAAAACACTGTACCCCAAGTCTGAGGGGCCGATAGGCTTCATTCCCCAAGGGAACATTTGTGTTTCAAAAGGCGGTCTCGTTAACTAAGTGAATCAACTGATGGAATGAATTTGGACCCTTCTGTGCCAATTCTGGGCAACTTCTCTCCCCACCATTGGCTGAAAATAGAGGAATAAGCAACTTGGTATCTTATCTGTTGTCATCCACGGGAAGTCAAGATAGCTTCTTTATGGAGTAAAGTCATGATAAAATTGTTTTAGAAAGTTGACTAGAGAAGGGATGTTTATTCTAGATTTGTATGAAGGCTCTGGGTGGTGATTTCTACTGCCGCTGGTCCCGGTGCTTATCGCCATTTAGACTGAGTTCAATGGAGAAACACAGGTAGGCTCTGAGCTCAGTATCCCTGAGGTGTCCCCTGGTTCTGAAACATGTGCCAGGCATATAGGATATATCAGGTGCCAGGGAAATAAGGACCAGTAAGGTCGAAAAAAGGGTGATCAAGTCTACTTGAGAGAAACACTGGTGAGAGGGTGACCAATTCTCCCTGGGGGGGATATAGACAAGAAGGTGTCTTACCAACTCAGGGTGTCTGGGTGACTCGGTCTGTTAAACATCCGACTTTGGTTCCTATCATGATCTCGCAGTCTGTGGGTTCGAGCCCCACATCAGGCTCTGTGCTGACAGGTTGAAGCCTGGAGCCTGCTTCAGATTCTGTGTCTCCCTCTCTCTCTGCCCCTCCGCCTCTCGGGTTCTGTCTGTCTGTCCCTCTCTCTCAAAAATAAATAAACATTAAGGAAAAAAAAAAGGTTACCAGCTATACCTGAGCGAGTTGGAGAAGGTTCATCAAATAAAAGAGACTGGGCCTCATAGCATTTATCATCTTGTGTGATTATAAAATCTACTGTTTATCAGTCTGGCTTTACCACTCTGCCACTCCTTGAGGGCAGGGGTTGCCTGTTACATATTTTAAGAGTAGTTTCGTGCCCTACTTAGCATAGAGTGATCATTGCTATAATTACTTTTGAAAGAACAAACTGATAAATGCAGAAGAAATGTAGAAATGCAAAAGAAAAGGGTTAGGTATTACATGAGGAGAGAACAGCATCGCAAAAACGTGGGATTGGGAAATTCAGTGGGATTTTTAGGAAACACAGTTAGTTCATTCCTGGAGCTTGGGATGACTTGAGGGGAGGAATTGGAGAAGGAATGCCAGAAGTGTGACCAAGAATCAGGCTGTGGGGGGCCCTGTAGGCCCTGCTAAGAATTTGGGATGTATTCTGTAGGCAGTGGAAGCCCATTCAATGTTTTAAAGCAGGGAAATAATTAGGTCAAATCTGTGTTTTAGAGGAATCACCAGCAGCAACATCAAGACGAAGTGGAGTAAAAGGAGGCTAGTTGTACCAACCATCAGCCCTTATGTGAGTGGGGAGCGGGGGGAGGGACCTTGAAGAGGGCATTCAGAGTAGCACTATTACCATGGAGAGAATTGAAAGAATTGAAGCCAACATCAAGTTCCTGGTTTGGTTTGAGCATTGTGCAAGAAAACAGACAGGTAACCTAAGACAAGAAGCAGGTAGGAGGAAGGAGGGATTATTAACTCCACTTTGAATATCTGGGGTCTGAGGAGCCAATGCATTTCCAAGGAGAGTCACTCTGTGTGCAGTCAGTAAATATGAAGCAAGGAAGAGAAATTGGGGCCAGAGACAGAGTTTGGGATGTGGTAGGTGGAGCCATTTGATTGTATGAGAAACCCAGAGTGATCACATGAAGAGAGAAGAGAAATGATGAGGCCCATGGAGAAATTGAGCTTTTCTCCCTCTGCCCCCTGCCTTTAAAGTTCAGAGTCTTTCTCCCTGTAATAAAAATATCTGAAAACCAACAACAGACCCAAGTAAGTGGAAATGACACTATGGGTTTTGTTGTTGTTGTTGTTTTTTCCAGAAATTCTCTAATTTCTGGCACCGTGAGAGGTGGGGTGGCACTTTCAGCCACAGGACTCCTTCTCCGAGGGTTGACTGCTGTGTAGTTTGAGGTAATGCAAGCACTTTTGTGGTGTCAGCTCATTCAGGAGTTTACCGACAGCCCTTGAGATGTCTGCACACGAAACCCGGGAGTAGGAGCCAGCCCAGCACAGAGGGAAAGCTTGAGTCAGAGCATCAAAACAATGGAGCTTTCAAAATGCCTTTCATTGTTAACTGCCTAGAAATGTCTGGAAGGTTCTGTGACAGTGAGCAGTCTAAGCACTTTCTGGAGGTGACCAAAGGAGGGGATCCATAGGCAAAACACAGGCCTGGGATGTGGCAGTGATGAAGTCTGTGGGAATTCAGGCCAGGTAGCTATTTTTGAGTGAGTTCTCAGGGAAGGAGATGAGTAAAAGAATTAGAAGTTGAAAAATATATGGAGAACAGGTGAGTGGTTGCCAGAGGAAGGGGGTGAGAGGTGGGTGAAATGGGTGAAAGTGGTCAAAAGGTACAAACCTCCAGTTATAAGATGAGTAAGTCCTGGAGATATAATGTATAGCATGGTGACTCTGGTTAACATACTGCATTATAGCGTATATTTGAAAGTTGCCAAGAGTGTAGATCTTAAAAGTTCTTATGACAAGAAAAAAAAATCTGTGACTAAGTGTGGTGATGGATATTAACTAAACTTACTGTGGTGATCATTTTACAACATTTACATAAGTCATTATGCTGTACACCTGAAACTAAAATGTCATGTCAATTATATCTCAGTAAAACTGGGGAAGAATAAAGGGGGCACCTGGCTGACTTAGTCTGTAGAGCATGTAGCTCTTGATTTTGGAGTCATGGGTTCAAGCCCCACATTAGGCATAGAGATTACTTAAGGAAACAAACAAACAAGCAAACTGGAAAAAAAGAAGCCGAAGAATGTAAGAACTTAAGGAAAAATAGTTACTGAGGGATTAAACCCAACAGTGATTCCATGAATAATATCATTTGATTAAAATAAGTCATCATGGATAGCACAGTAAAGACAATAGCAGAAGTACTTGGCTTGGGAATATGGTTGGGGTGGGCTTTCTGGAGGATGTGGAACTAGAAGTGGGCCTTTAGTGACAGGCAAGATTCAAATGGGCAGAAGGAGGCTGGATTATTACAGGGAGGAAGAAAGGCATGAGGACAAAAGAACAAGCTCGTATGTAAACTGAAATGGTAATTGGGAGGCACAGTGGCTCTTTTATTTTATTTTTATTTTGTTTTATTTTATTTTATTTTATTTTATTATTTTATTTTATTTGCTATGTATAGTAAGTGGTGGCAGCCAGAACAGGGAGCAAGAAGACCCAGGGATGTAGATTTTCACTGACTGAAAGTGAACTAGCATGGAGATCTGCAGAAAGTACTGCTCTAGAAGTCTCAGCAGGGTACTCTGCCTATATATAGGGGGGGAAATAAAAGGTTTTCAGAAGATGATCATAGCAAGGGCCTTCCAGTGTTTTCCTAGTAATCACCGAAGAAGTTTTACTGACTGCCATGATTGTTTTCTACTACTAAGCAATAATAATAATAACAATATGTGTTAATATTTCCATGTCTCTGATATACCTGTCATTATTCTAAACTGATAAATGAATTCTCTCATTTAATCTTTCTACAACACAATGATATAAATGCTCTTATTTCCCCCATTTTACAGATGAAGATACTGAGACACAAAGAGGTTAAAAAACTTTCCCAGAGCCATGCAGAGCAGAAGAACCAGGATGGAAGCCAGACAGGCTTCAGAGCCCAAGTCCTACTTCATCTGAGAGTAGGAAGGATGCTCCATAATGTCTGAATAAATCTCCTTAGTGGGGAGCTGGTATCGTGGCTGTGAAAGGTCAACATGATGGTTATGCCTATGTTAGCCTCTCTCTGAATGAGCGTTTTCTGAGAAATGTAGCCACTGGGAGCGGGGCTAACATTTCCTCCTCTGGAAATAAATCAGAGAAATAGACCCTGCTCCCTTCATTACCCCTGCCCCTCTTGACATTATTCAAATAAAGTTCTTATTGCTCAGAGATTTGAATCTACAGAATTCATTAAAAACTCCAGTGCCTTGCCTTGAAGCCCAAGAAATTCTGCTCATTGTGTCTTTCTCACCACCTTTCGCTAGGGCACATGTTACATGTGGTGATAGAGTTGCTCATTTTTTTTCTCATACTTCCCACCTGTAAGTCCAGAGTCGCCTTCCTGTTGACTGGTTTACTTGGGATATTTGCTTATTCAGTTTTTCCTATTTGGGTGAGGTACCTCTGGGAAACAGCTATTGGATGACCTAATTTTCAGTTCATTTCATAATTGCTGGGTGTCTACAAGTGTACCACATGATATATGATGAGCTCCGTCCTGCTTACTGTCATCTTACCCCAAGGGAGACCTGAAAGCCCTTTCTAGACCAGTAATCCAGCAGTGCACACTGCCTCTACCCAAACAAGCTCCCTTGCACGGGGTCCATAGTCTTGTGGAGACTAGGATTTCACACCACGGATCTCCTTTACACTGGCCTGAAAGCCAATATCCACGTTGACATTAAGGGTTGATGACGCTGACTCAAATGTGTACATATGTTTAGATGTAGTTGATAGGCTATATTCCTTTTTTTTAAATTGAGGTATAATTGACGTTTCACATTATATTGCTTTCAGGTGTACAACATAATGATTTGATATTTGCATACACTGCGAAATGGTCGTCAGCACAGGAAGTCTAGTTGCCATCATTAACATACACAGTTACGAAATTTTTTTTCCTTGTGATGAAGACTTTAAGATTTATTCTCTTAGCAACTCTCAAAGATGGAATACACTATTATTAACTATAGTCTCCATGTAGTATAGTATACTACATCCCTGTGACTTATGTATTTTGTAAGTGGAAGTCTGTACCTATTGACCTCCTTTGCTCATTTTGTGCTCTTCCCCAGCCCCCTGCAATCAACAATCTGCTCTAGCTATGAGGTGGGGTGTGTTTTGTTTTTTATTTTTTTAATTTTTTCTTAATCTTTATTTATTTTTGAGAGAGAGAGAGAGAGAGAGAGACAGAGCACGAGCAGGGGAGGGGCAGACAGACAGGGAGACACAGAATCTGAAGCAGGTTCCAGGGCTCTGAACTGTCAGCACAGAGCCAATGCAGGGCTCGAACTCATGGACAGCGAGATCATGATCTAAGCTGAAGTTAGACACTTAACCAACTGAGCCACCCAGGTACCCCTGTTTTCTTTTTTTAGAATCTAGGTATAAGTGAAATCATACAGTGTTTTCTTTCTCTGTTTGACTTATTTCACTTAGCATAATGCTCTCAAGATCCACCCATGTTGTCTCAAATAGTAAAATTTCATTCTTTTTTATGGCTGAATATTATTCCAGTGTGTGTGTGTGTTCGTGTGTGTGTGTGTGTGTGTGTGTATCACATCTTATTTATCCATTCTTCCATCAGTGGATGCTCAGGGGGCGTGTGTCTGGCTCAGTTGTTGGAGCATGCAATGGACTCTCTGGGTTGTGAGTTCAAGTTCCATCTTAGGTATAGAAATTACTTAAAAAATAAAATCTTTTTAAAAAATGGATGCTTAGGCTGTTTCCATATTTTGGCTATTGTCAATAATGCTGCTATGAACATGGGGGTGCAGATATCTTTTCAAATTACTGTTTTCACTTTCTTGAGATAAATACTGGATCAGAAGTGGAATTACTGGATCAATTGAGAGTTCTATTTTTTATTTTTTATTTTTTATTTTTTTTAATGTCTTTATTTTATTTTGAGAGATAGAGACAGAGAGCGAGCAGGAGAGGGGCAGAGAGAGAGGGAGACACAGAATCTGAAGCAGACTCCAGGCTCTGAGCTGTCAGCACAGAGCCCGACATGGGGCTTGAACCCACGAACCGTGAGGTCATGACCTGAGCCGAAGTCGATGCTCAACTGACTGAGCCACCCAGGCGCCCCAAGGGAGTTCTATTTTTTAATATTTTCTTTAAAAATTATTTTTTTTATTTTAGAGAGCGCATGAGCAGGGGAGAGGGGCAGAAGTAGAGAGAGAGTGGGGGGGATAGAGAGGGTGAGAGAATCGTAAGCAGTCTCCATGCTCAACGTGGAGCCTGACATGGGGCTCAATTTCACGACCATAAGATCATGATCTGAGCTGAAATCAAGAGTCAGACACTTAACCATCTGATCCATGCAGGTGCCCAGTAGTTCTATTTTTAATTTTTTGAGGAACCTCCATACTGTTTTCCATAGTGGCTACAACAATTTACATTCCTACCAACAGTGCATGAGTGCTCCTTTTTCTCCACATCCTTGCCAACATTTGTTATTTCTTGTATTTTTGATACTTGCCATTCTGACAGGTGTGAGATGACATCTCATTGTGATTTTTGATTTGCATTTCCTTGATGTGAGTACTATTGCTACTAGCTGAGATACTCAGATAATTGTGGTGAATTCCTGCACTTTATAAGTCAAGAGGACTCAGTTAAGAGAGGAAAATAAATAGAATATTATCTGACTAGGTGGAGTGGTGGTATTAGATTCTGGGAAGAGTGGGGGCTCTTTCTAGGTTCAAATTTTAGCCCTCCACCCACTAACTGTGTGATTGCGGGCAACTACCTTAATCTTTCTAAGCCTCAGATTCTCCATCTGTGAATGGTAGTTAGTAGTACATAACTTGTAGCATCATTATTATGTTTAAATAAAATAAAATGCTTAGCACAGTCCCTGGCAAATGTTAAGAGCTCAGTAAATATCGTTTTTAAATAGGAAAAATACAGATTTGTGGGTACATTGGATATTTCATTTTATTGCCATCTCAGTTGATGACAACTCTACTTTCCTGGTTGCTCGGGACAAAAAGTTTGGTGTTATTCCCGGCTCCTTTTTTCCCCTTCATCTCCCATATCCAATCTATGTTGGGAAATCTTGTTAACTCCACTTAAAAAAATTTATTTTATTAATTTTATTTATTTTTGAGAAAGAGAGAGACAGAGTGCGAGTGGGGAAGGGGCAGAAAAAGAGGGAGACACAGAATCTGAAGCAGTCTCCAGGCTCCGAGCTGTCAGCACAGAGCCCGACATGGGGCTCGAACTCATGAACCATGAGATCATGACCTGAGCCGAAGTTGAATGCTTAACCAACTGAGCCACACAGGTGCTCTTCAAATTGTTATCTTTTTAATGAGGCCCACCTTGACCTCCTTATTTAAAATTATGTCTTTCACTACCATAGCCTGTCTACTTCTCAAGTTATGCAGGAGAAATTTCTCCAGCCTTGCTACAAATAGTTCTTAACTATTCTCATATTATGACCGATTAGAGCAGACCTCCTTCCTTCCAGAGAGTTCCAACATTCTGGCTTTGGACTCAGGTCAATGAATGAATCCAAGTGCCTATAGGCCGTGGCTTTTACAACTAAATGCTGGCCATGGTATATGTTGTACTCAAATAAGTAGAAATAAACATAGGAGAATATTTCTCAAGAGGGACTTTTAATATGTAGACTTACGTCTTGACATTTGAGAAGAATCCACTTTTATTGTTATAGAATTTAAATCTAGTTTCATACCCATTGTTCATAACTTGGCGTTTTAGGAAATGAAAACACCTATTATACTTAAGTAGATGCATTATTCTTTCCTATTATAATCTTATATATTGTCTCTCCCAAGTAGACATAATTTCATCTTTTAAAAATTATAAGGTTCAAGTTCCTTTATTTTGATAATGTACACTCCTACTTCAAACATTATTGTTTCTGTTCCCTAAAGCTTTTAAATTAGCAAGATCAAACAAACAGGTCTGGAAGTGTGCAGGAAAATCCTTCATCTCAGAGAAGATGGGACCAATAAGAAAAGAGTCTCCGGGTTTGAGACCAGGAGCGATCTTTAGCATATACCTACCCGCACAACTCCTCTGTTTTGTTGTTGAAGAACTACAGACCTAGCGAGTGTAAGTGGCTTGCCTGAACCCACTCGGTTGACCATAAGCTGATACTGGAGGCAAGGACTCTTGAAGGCGAGTGGGGTTATGTCTTCATTATCCCAGACCAACTCAAAAACAATTCGGGGTAATTATGCAGCTAGCCAGATTTATTTTCTTAGTTAGCACGAGCTAATACATTGAGGGAAAACCAGGCCAGGCCACCATTACATCAGGATTCTGCTGTGTATAATGAGATTTGATTTCAAAATATGCAGAATCCTCTTCTATAAAGTTTGAGTACGTGCCCTGGCAATTCATCCTCTGGCATTAACTCACTTGTCACAAAGTATTAACTGCCTGTTCTTACGTGTGCATATGTGGTTATTTCTTAGGATCTAATGAGGAAGAGCTGGGTCAGAGAAAAGTGGGATGGGCTAATGTTCAAGAGTGAAGAGACAGTAGAGACCTTGTCAGGTGAAATTACTGGAATGAATGGTATCACCATAGTAACCAAGTTGGGGCTCTCGGACACTTTGGAGCTGAGGACTTCTGAGGAGTCCAGCTTACCTGGTTATCCCCAAGATGTTCCCAATGCCATGTTGCTGGTGACACCTACTGTCTCTTCTCCCAGCCCCCGCTCTCCAGGCCTCACTAGTCACAAAAATAAAAGATGAATTTTAACCATGTTTGTTCACTGCACTTATTTTGAATTGTTTTATACACTTATTTTAAATAAGGAGTAAATCAATAGTAACTCAGGTCATGAATACAGGATAGCACAGAACTGAAAACATGTTTATTCCTGACATTGCCATGTGCGCTAGGAGTCCATTTCTAGAGTAATTGCAGAGATTTGCAACTGTTTATATAGCATTTGAAATCCTAGCCTTCTACTCCCGTGGGACCATCATAGTCAGACTGTTTATGTCTCTCATCAGTTGAACGAGAGTCACTTTATTATCTTAAATGTGAGCTCCCTTCCATCTTTCCCAATTTCCTGTTAACCAACCTTTACCAAGAGATTGGAAGTGCCTCGGAGGAGACCGGAAGTCTTCAAAATAGTCTATTGTCACTAAGGTACAGAGATTTTGTAGGCTGTTTTATGTTTTCAGAAAAAAAAAAACATTTTAAGAATCAAAAATGTTCAGCAAACATAGTCATGTGTACACCAAATTAAAGGAGAAAGCATAGCACATTTCTGTTTTACAATTCACTATCCCAGGGCCTTAGATATTCGCAGTGCAGACTGTGCCCCGTTGGCAGGGATTTGGAATCAATCGACAGTGTGTGATATGATAACACATGTTCTGGATCAGTGGCAGGGGAATGTTTGGAGCTGTAATTCTGTCTCCCCATTAGCAGGAAGCCTTGCTAAACTCACAGCTGGAGAAGTGCCTAAAAAGAACTAGGCTGTGTGTGTGTGTGTGTGTGTGTGTGTGTTGTTTATAAAGGCAACACAAAACCCAGCCCCAGGGATAAATGTTAAATGAAGGCCATCAAAAATGAAATGGTACTTTCATCGCATGGATAAACTGGTAACTGGTAACTAGTCAAGATGACTCTACCTTTCTCAGCTAGAAGCATTGCTCTCTACCTTTATACATTCCGGCTTAATGATACAGGTGATGTTTAACAACAGTAGAGAAAGAAAACAACCCTGGACCCCGTAGTCACAAGAAGAAAAGCAAATGGAAAATGTTCCTTCTAATAAGGCACGAAGGGAGGTATACAATATGCAGACGACATGAGTTGAAACCTGATATCCCTGAGGCATGAGGTAGAAGCTGACTCTTGGCCCTGGCAAACCAAACATTACAGAAACATGTAAGTGCGTGTAAGCGCAAGCATTTAGCTAGCACAACTCAGCAGGCTTCACGAAGCCAAATGCTACGATTAGGCAGGAACAATCAAACGGTGTTCTTTGAAAAGATGTAAGTTATTTATTTACTCATTGAGATCAGCAGAAAGAACAATTTATATAATGTAACCCTACTTTCACATTTTTCTTTTTTAGAAGTCTATGGTGTTCTGTACCTTTATATTGCCTTTCTACATAGACACATCATCTCTCTTGTGAGTCTCCTGAATGAATGCATGAATGAATGAATGATTAAGTGGTCATTTGATTTAAAATACTAAGACTATAAAAATCATTGAGCCAATCATGGCCGATTTTGGTGTTTTTAGACTATTTCACTAATTCACAACATGATCAGTTTACTTAGGGCTGGCTTATAGATTACCAAAAATCTGGAAAGAGCCAGAGTGGTTAAATGGTCGAGATAAAATCACAGCTTCAAACAAAAAAGATTATGATTTTACCAACTCTTCTTCAAAATTAGAACTATAAGAATTTATGAAATTATTGACTTAAAATTATAGTTAAAAAAGACACTGGTAATTTTGCAATCTTTTTTTTTGTTGTTGTTATTTTGCTTTGTTTTGTTTTTTAGAGTGAAGCCCTTGTCTCCAGGGCAAGTATTTATAAAGCATTTCACAGTTGGCAAAGCACTTTTACACACATTATTTCAGCTAATCCTCTCAGCCTCTTACCTTTTTGTTCTAAGATAACATCTGGGCTTCTTCAGAGGTGATCTGAAGTATTTGGTCTTAATAATTGAGCAACAGAGTCTTGCCTTCATTACATCAACTTCCTCTGACAGCTAGAGACTGTCTTAGCCATTTCCGGCTCAGAACCCTGCTCCCTTTGAGCCACTGGCCTGTGTACCAGCTTCTTGCTTCAGGGACCTCTTTAGTTATCTGCTTACTCAAAACGCAGAGGAAAATCCAGTCATTGATCCCCTTTCCCATTTAGGTAACCCAACACCGACTGCCCCATGCCCACCTGCTCTATGGTCTTCCTACTAAACCATGCACAAGTTTTCTCCTCACAACTGAAATTTTAAAGTCATTCAATAGAAAAATGCATACACAAATTGGTTATGATCATGGCTTCTCATGGGCTCTTTGGTTTGTGTTTAAATTGAAAAAGCTCATCCTTGACCCTGTCAACTTATACCCCTTCCAAGTAGAGCTGTGACCTCCTTACTCTTTCATGAACCCCCATTCTGCCCACATGAGACACCATCTTCTACCCCTTCCTGCTTTCATTGCCTAGAAATCCTTTCTTTTCCAACCTTATGTATGTGTTTTTTTTCTCTTTACAGTGTTTAAAAAACCCATTTATGTACTTTTTATTGTACTGAATCTATCATAGTCATCTTTGCCATTTCCACATTTTTGGATTTATTTGGACTGTTTCCATTTTGGAGCCATTAAATAACATTGCTGTAAATATCTTACAAAATATCTTTTATTTAAAATTATTTTCCCAAAATAAATTTCAAAGGTTATGGTCATTTTTATGGCTCTTATTCTGTTTTTGGGCTGCCTTTAAGAAAAAGTACCAACTCATCCTGTCCCTGGCAATGTAAAAAGTTGGCTTCTTTGAATCTTGCTCAAACTGGGTTTTATAATGATTTGTTTCTTTGTGGGTTTTTTTTTGGGGGGGGGGGTTTACTGTTGTTAATTTAATCATTATAAAATGATATTGCAGAGTTATCTTAATTTGTGCTTCTAAGTGAGGCTAATCTATCAATATGAAATTTCAGGGCCAAGGTAATTTTTAATATATAGCAAAAATAATTTCCAAGGGGAGTGGGATTGGTCCTTCCTTCACATCTAATGTGCCGACTCAAAAGAATTTGCCTATATGTTGGCAGGGGAAAACCTCTTGATTGCTATTTACCAAAATAGCTGCCAGTGCTATTAGCGTAGATACTTTTTTCTTCACACCCAGATGATTGCCAAAGTCTCTTAACCAATTTAGTAACCTCCAACACTCCGAGTAATTGACCTACAACTTCCAGTTTAATGTGCTGCTTACGGAGGAAACTGCATATGTGTTCTGTACTTTTCTAAAGTATATAAGTGTATACTGCAGAAGGGCCCGGAGCCAGCTAGGCCCGGAACCTCTCTCGAGTCCTGGACAGTGCTCTTGTACCTCTTGCTACTTTCTGGGGACCCAGACCTCTTGAAGAGCTGCTGGCTAAGGCTGGAGATTTTCCATGCAGACTTCTGGCTGCAGTCGTGGCAGCCACTGCTTGAGGTTCGCGCACCTGCTGTTTGTGATTCTGCCCCTTTGCCTTCTGCTGGCCAGAGTCCTCGGACTTCATGGCTGCACTCCAGTTGAGGATGTTTCTACTGTTACCTCCAAGCTATTGTTGGCAGCTGACTAGCCTCAGATTGTATTCCATGCCTTCTGTTTGCCTCCCGCCTGGATTCTCTTTCTGAGCCATAGGACCTGCTGTCCTATATAGGCTGCCGTGACCAGCCAGGGGCATTGGAGGGTTGTGAGTTACACGGAACGAATTCACTACACTAGTGGAGGGCCTCCCTGTGTCCCATGTGTCTGCAGCTTCTTTCCTGAGCAAGGTGCACAGGGAGCCTCCATTTAGCATAATGCAGGGTCAGATGTCATGTTTTATACTCTGTACAAGTGTATTTTTCAATGATGCAGGAGGTGTTCAAGTCCTTCAGGGTATACTTTATTCTCTTCTTCAAACACACACACACGCACACTGAATGTAGTCTGTGATGCAGCAAAACGTCATGGACACAAGTGCCCACTCTGGAGCTAAACTGTCTGGTTTGAATTCTGGCTCCACCGCTTAGCTCTGTGACCTTTGGGAGTTACTTCACCTCTGCCTGTGTCAGTGTTTGCTCCTATTATTATTATTTCTTGAAAAGGCAGGGAGATTATACAAAAGTAAACAGATTAGAATTTACCCAAGATGTTCCTTTTTCAATTAGTGGTGAGCTTTACTTTGCAGCTGGAGGAAAAGTAAGGAAGCCCTATATTGGCTCAGGAGCCTGGAATTTAAACATGTGTCTAAATGGAAGAACTGAAATTGGGGCATTTTCACAATATGAGGGCTTTCATTTCACATTGTCCTGGCAGTAATGGTAACTTGGCAGAAGACTTCTATGGGCCGTTGCCTGAGCTTCTCTCTTGAGTGGCCATCCTGTCTCAGGCTTTACCTTCTTCCTGTTCTTATTTTGTTTCTCTTACTATAAGAAACAAGAGCAATAACAAAACATTATATAGCATTTACTATGTGCCAGGCACTACTCTCCAGGCTCACAGAGAATCATTTCTCTGCCACAGTTTGTGAGGTAGATGATTATCATCTCTGTTTTACAAATGAGAAACTAAGGCACGGAGAGGTTAAGTAACTTACTGCAGACCCCATAGATAGGACATTAGATTCTACCGACTGTATGCTTTGCTAAGTGGCCCTACACTGGCAAATCAGGTGTGCACCTAAGGAAAGAATAGATCCCCTTTACTACTTCTCCATGACATCTGGCTCCCTGCTGCTGACTGGGCAACTTTTTATTTGAACTTTAAATGCCAAACTTAACATGATTGTAATCTGAAAGCATGCAGGTTCAGGAAGCTGTGAAGTTGCTTTACTCAGTGATTTTCAAGTAGTAAGAAATGATGACCAAAAAAGTTCAGGCTTCTTGTTTCCAAGCTGTCAGGTCTGGACAGAAAATCATATAATGTTAGACATGGAAAGGGCCTTAAAGATCATACTGTTTTATGGCTTCATTTTACAGGTACAAAACAGGTGCAGGGAGTTCAGTGAAGTGCTTTTTTCAAAGTTGTGAAGCATATTTTCCAAAATTGCAGTTCAAATGCTCAGGTGAGTGAGTCATATAAGTATTGTTGAAAAACTACTACTATTAAGATTCTATCTAACTGTGGAAAGTAGTATATGGTGTTAGTTTGGGGAACTTCTTCAGCCAACATAGGTTCATATAACTTAATTCATATAATATATTAAGATTACCTTGCCTAGATAGACTCATTTCCATGACTGGAAATGCCATTGAATGTACATTCAGTGACCAGAAGTTGACTATTCAGTATTGACATCCTCTTAACGATTTGTTAGATTTTTGGTGCTATAATGGCCTTTTCTTTCAGTGTCTCCAATTTCAGTGTATTTTGCATACATTTCTTAATGCTCACCAATAGTACAAAAGTGATCATAATTACCCTCCCAGTCACTTGAAGGTATAAAGGTAGTATTGCTCTCTGGTGGTCAAAGGCACGGATTCCAGAGAGGGACACCTGGTCTTAAATTTCAGCTCTGTACCTTTACTGGTTTGTGACCTTGGGTAACTAAATTATACCTTACCTATCTGTGCCTCAATTTCTCCATCTGTAAAATAGGGATAATAATAATACCCACCTGATAGGGTTCTTGGAAGGATTAAATGACTTAATATATGCAAAGGACTTAGGATAGGGCTTGGCATGCCATAAGTACTATATGAGGGTTATCTCTTATTATTTCTAGAAAAGGAAGTTGAGTTATAAGGAATCACTTCAGACTGTGAAATAGATCTGAAAAAGTACTTACTGTTTCTGCTTCCCAGATTAAGGGGTGGCCTGGCTTTATAGCTGAAGTGGGACCTTAAAAAATATTTTTCCAAGATCATCCATCAAGAAATTGACCCAATTTACAGAATTGTGTTCCTTGCCAAACTTCTGAAGTCTACTCTTGTGTCTTTTCAAAAACAACAAGAAAGAAAAAAAGTGAGCAAGGAAGAGAAAAACAAATCCTACTCATTGGTCTGCATTTTGACTTCCCAAGTAGAAGATTTTAATAATAAGTGTAAATAATTAAATACATTAATACAGCCACTATTTTAGAAGTTTATACAAATAACATTCCCAAATAGACTATAAGCAAGTAAGTAAGTACAAAAGTCAGAAGGATAAGAACTGTATCTACAAAAGTGTGGAGACTCAAAAGTAAAATGACAGGTTTTACTGGATTTCATATTGATCTTAATTTATTACTGGGAGGGTGTATAGGTAGGGTATGTTTTGTATTTGTATGTAGCAATATTAATTTATTCTTAATGACTACAGTTGGGCTTTTGTAGATTGTTCTAACTTTCCTACAAGAATCTGAAAATAAGAAGTAGAATTAAAACATGAAAAAAATGGAAGCTTCCAAGTGAGTTCTTGCTCCTTCATCTTTAGAGACAGTATGGTACAGTGGAATTAGAGTCCAATTTTAATTCTGCATTAACAATTTACTTTTTTCAATCTCAGTGTTTAACATGTCAAATGGGGACAATAAGACTAATCATGTTGTGTTTTTACATAAGACATGCATGTAAAATCAGTGCCCAGTGACTGTTTGTTCTCCCTTCTTCTTAGACATAAGAAATAATATTTTGGATAGGAGCGGACAAGATGGTGGAGAAGCAGGGAGCTCTGTAATCCGCGCACGCCCGTATGAATTGAACTGAGAAGGACTGAAGGGATAAAACTTGGATTTGCAAGTGGGGGAAAGAAGAAACAGACGCCAGAAAGAAGACAACCTCAAAGATGCCTGAGTGAGTGACTGTGATCTGGGAAATTAGGGGACGGGCGGTCCCGGTGGTAAAGGGGAAAGGAGCCCCCGAGCCCAACACAGGGAGAGCGCGCTGTGACCCGGAAGGACCAGGGGAAGAGAAAGAGAGACGGAAAACGCACCTAGAACCATCTCTAAGGGAGGAAAAACTTGCCCATCTCCCCATATATAACTGCCGAGCGCCGGGAGAGAAATCCGTCCCATCTGGCCGGCGAATTCTTCCTTGGGCGCAGCGGCAGCGGCATCCACTCCAAGTCGCACCGGGAGCGGCGGCGGTGCGAAAAGCGGTGGTGGCAGCGCCAAGAAAGGCGCCTTGAAAAGCGGTGGCGGCGGCAATGGCGGCGGCAGCGGCGGCTCCGCGAAAAGGGCGGCGCAAGCCGGGCCGGGAGGCCGGCCGCCAGCAGGAACGCATCTCATCCCCGGTGACCGTGTTGAACTGCACGGACTGGGATTTGGAAGTGAGGCGGAGCTTGGAGAATACAGTTTGGCTCGCCCGCGGCACAGGGAGACCGGACTCAGAAAGGCGGTTGCAACGCTT
>CM053567.1:68907638-68950154 GCA_028646485.1 Cryptoprocta ferox | reverse complement strand
AAAAAAAAAAAAAAGAAATAATATTTTGGAAAAACGTCCTCCATCCAGGAGGACACAGAACAGGCATGGGTTTTGGCCATCCATCCCTGCCTTCTCACTGCGGGCATCCTTGAGCCAGAGCGAGGCTTGGTGAATCAGAGAGCTGATGCCAGTCCCTACTCCTTTGTGGTTTATACACAACCATACTTAGCAGCCCTATGTAAAAGATGAGAAGGAACCAGATGTGTGACAGTCAGACAAAGAGCTTCCCACATGGAGGAAACAGCAAGTGTGAAGGCCCTGAGTTGGGGGTCAAGTCTGGTGGGTTTGGGGAACACAAAGGCCCTTGGGCTGGAAAACAGTTATCAAGGGGAAGACTGGTAGAAGATGAGGTCAGAAAGGTGAGGAGGAGCCAGATGTCACTTCCCTGCAGGACAAGGATAGGAGTTTGGATTTTATTCTAAGTTTCTAGGAAACCACTGGAGGGTTTTGTACATAATCTGAATTCTGTTTTTTTTTTTAATTTTTATAACTCCTGAGAGCATTTCTCCATTTGTTAGATGGAATGCTGCCCAATGAATTCTGTTTTTAAAAGATCATTTTGGCTGTTGTAAAACCAGAGGTAGGGGGCGAGAGTGGAAGCAGAGAAACTAGTAGAAGACAACTGTAGGGGTCTCTGTGAGGGATGAGGCACTCTTACATCAGTGTAGTGGTTCAGAAAGGATAAGTAGTGGGAACGTTCTGGAGGTGGGCACCACTTGTTGATAGATTTAAAGGGTATAAAGGAAATATGGATTAAGGGTGACCTTTTGGCTTGAGCAACTGGGTAGATGGTACTGCAATGTACTCGCAGTTAGAAAGACTGGGGATGTGCAGGTTTGGGTGTGTAGAAGCAAGTAGGACATGTTAGCTTTGAGATGCTTATTCAACATTCAGGTGGAGATGACAAGTAGGCAGCTGGGAATATGAACGTGGACTTCAGATTAAGGCTAAAATGATAACTTGGGACTCATTAGCTTATAGATACTATTTAAAGACTCGGGGCTGGATGAGTTTATCCAGAAAGAGAAAGTATAAACAGCATCCAGGACCAAGCCCTAGAGTACTCTTACTTTTAGAGGTTGAACAGAGAGGGAAGAGGCTGCAAAGCAGACTGAGGAGGGGAAAATCTCACAGCACTCAGAGCTGTATGTCACATGTGTCACGAGTGCCATTCACATAGACTTAATGTGATGTATCTGGTGATGGCACTGTCCTTTGGAGAATAAACTAGTATGCTAAGTGATAAGCATCATTTCTCTGGAGGCATCAAATTTTTTTTGTTTTACTTTTGTTGCTTTTATTTATTTTCCTAATTTGATATAAAATGATGCATGATCGTAAAATGCACCTGTAAAATACACCACCTGCTAGTTTGCTATTTTTCCCTTAAGTGAGCGTTCTGTTAATACCTTTGCAACTGGTTATTAATAATGACTGTTTACTTTCATTTCAGTTTTGGTTGACTTTTTTCACTTGGAATTGTTTTTAGCTATAAGTAACAGAAAACTTGACTATAGCAAGAAGGGGCTACTTTTGCTTACTGAACAAATTACCTAAAAGCAGATAATCTAGGAGCACCTGGGTGGCTCAGTTGGTTGAGCGTCTGACTTCGGCTCAGGTCATGATCTCGCAGTTTGTGAGTTTGAGTCCCACATCAGGCTCTGTGCTGTCAGCATGGAGCCCACTTTAGATCTTCTGTCCCTCTCTCTATCTGCCCTTCCCCACTTGGATGCTCTATCTCAAAAATACATAAATCTTTAAAAAAATAAATAAAAGCGGATAATCTAGCCATTCCATAATTCCATCAAGGCTCCAGACTTCCATCTTTCCCATCCATTATCCTCAATGGGTAGTTTTCTTCCTCAGGTTTGCCTGATGGCTGCAAACATCTCGGCATTACATCTATAGTCCAGGAGGAAAAAGGACAAAAAGTTAGAGGCCTGTAGTAGCTGAGTCTATTCCTTTTCATCATGAAAGCAATAGCTTTCTTTGGAGCCATGTCAGTAGAGGTCCGCTTGTATCTCATTGATCAGAACTAAGCCAAATAACCATGCCAAGTCACAATGTAGACTGAGAAGGTAACTACTTTTTTGTTTTGTTTACTTTTTTGTTTTTCACTCATGTATCATATTTACTATCATTTAATCATATTTAAACATTTAGCATGACCACATCCAAGGCATCCTGTATAAATCACAGTCTAACCTATCTTTTAAAATTTTGTCTTTAATATCTTAAAAGTTCATTTTTAATTAAAAACTTTATCATTTTTACTTTGATTTATATACAATGAAATGTATCCTTTTCATTGTACAGTCTTATGAATTTTGAAAAAAATAGAAAGATGACTATTTTTAACTGTGAATACTGATGCTTGGTATTTTCATAATGAAGAAGGAGCATTGTTTAACACAACAGAGTCGTTCAAGAAAGGAGAGAACCTTTATTCAGGGCACCTAACCGAGGCTTCCTGAGATGACATGAAATGGAATAAAGTTAGCATATGCTGGGATCCCTTAACTCAAGGGGACAATGTGCATCTTAAGAGTACCTGACCATAACCACTAGGTTCCTGCTTTCCTCAAGAGCCATCCCTCTGGACACTGCCTCCCAGGGAAGATGAGGCTAGGATCCTAGCAATGATGGTAGTGGTTGCTTGATGCAACCCTTGGTTTTGTGGTCATGGTTGGGGTGAAGCCCAAATGGATAGATAGCAAACAGCTGTTACATGTACACTTTCATTAAACATTCCCATTTCCAGCATGTCTGAGTGATAAAGGATCAGGAATAATGAATAGGTAATTCAAATAATTGAGTATCAGTATCAAATTTACCATATTCAAGAAAGGTCTGGCATATCCCCACAATGTGCATGCATGATAATACCATTACTAGCATTTATTGAGCACGTGTACCAGATGCTTACCATATAGTAGTATCTCATTCAGTCTTTACAATCAACCGTGTGACCTGGTGTGTTGAATCTTCTCTAGACTAGAGACAGGGGATTTGGACTTAATGCTTCACAATCAATTTTATGTAGAATGTGTTGAGACGTAACTCACATTTACAGACTTGCTTGGTTTTCATCTATACTCATTAAGAAAAAAAACAAGGGTGAAGTAAGTTAAAAGCATGGTCAACATTTTGTATATTTTCTTGTATATTTTAAAATAAGTGTAGATTTAGTCAATTTTAGGTGTGTGTGTGTGTCTTAAGTTTATTTAATTAATTTTTTTAGTAATCTCTACACCCAAGATGGGGCTTGAACTCACAATGCCAAATCAAGAGTTGCATACTCCTCCGACTGAGTTAGCCAGGTGCTTCTAAGGGTGTGTGTTATTTTTTAAAGTTTATTTATTTATTTTGAGAAAGACAGAGAGAGTGCAAGTGGGGGAGGGGCAGAGAGAGAGGGAGAATCTCAAGCAGGCTCTATGCAGTCAGTGCACAGAGTCCGATGAGGGTCTCGAACTCATGAAACCGTGAGATCATGACCTGAGCTGAAATCAGGAGTCAGATGCTCAACCGACTGAGCCACCCAGGTGCCCCCTAGGTAAAGGTGTGTGTGTGTGTGTGTGTGTGTGTGTGTGTTTAAATTAACTTAAGTGGATCTAACTTAAAATTGATAAACTCTCCCAATGTTTATAGCCACATTATCAACAATAGCTAGATTATGGTAAGGGCCTAAATATACATTGACTGATGAATGGATAAAGAAGATGTGGTATATATATATATACACACAATGGAATATTACTTGGCAATCAAAAGGATACAGTCTTGCCATTTTCCACAACATGGATGGAACTAGAATAGATTATGCTAAGCAAAATAAGTCAGTCAGAGAAAGACAAATATACGACTTCACTCTTACGTGGAATTTAAGAAATAAAACATATGAACATAGGGAAAGGGAAGGGAAAATAAGATAAAAACAAAGAGGGAGGCAAACCATAAGAGACTCTTAAATACAGAAAACAAATTGAGGGTTGCTCGAGGGTGTGTTGGGTGGGGGGATGGGCTAAAGGGGTGATGGGTATGGGGGGTACTTGTTGTGATGAACACTGTGTGTTATATGTAAGTGATGAATCACTAAATTCTACTCCTGAAACCATTATTACACTATATGTTAACTAAATTGGATTTAATTAAAGAAAAAAAATTTTTAAGTTTTGGGGATCTAATATTTAACATGGTGACTAGAGTTTATAATACTCTACTGTATATTTGAAATCTGTCAGGAAAGTAGATCTTCACACATACAAAGGTAACTATGTGAGGTGCTGGGTGCATTAATGTACTTGATAGTGGTAATCACTTCACAATGTATAATTAAATCATCACATGTACACCTTAAAAAAATGATAAACTCTAGTAAGGTATCTCCTCAGTGCCTCTTCCATGCTTAGATTTGTGTATATAATTTGCATATTGAGTTAATTCATGTTTCCATTAATTTTTTTTATGTTAACATTATTTATACATACTTCTCCATAACTTTGCTACTATAACGTGGATATTTCTCATCCTTTCTGGGCTTTAGTTTCTCCTTCTGTAAAATGATGCAGTTGCGCTATTATTTAATAGTCAAATTTTTCCAGCTCTAATATTCTGTGACAAAAGAATATTTATTACCTACAGGCAAATAATGGCATCAATGACACAGGAGTCTTCTTTGAGAATAAGTTTACTTCAAAACATGGATGCTACTTAATGGGCCATAACTTTCCTGTTGTTCATGAGTCAGCATGAAAAATACCCCCAGAGAAGGCTAAGTAGGTCAGATTTATCTAAGAAGACAGCTGTGTAATCCTGTATCCCTCTCCAACCCCATGGCACTCCAGATACATGCTTCTGGCTTTTTGAACAACAGTCAAATAGCATTACCCACTTTGTAAAGTCCACAAGATCACAACCTGAAAATCAAGCTGGCCTTCAGAAAGTTTCAGTATGAGAACAAAATAGAGCTGTTGTTTTATAATGGTCCACAGCAATTTTCCTCTATCTTTTAAGTCATTTTCATTGATTCTGTGATACTGGTTAGTGTGGGAAAGACTTTTAGTAAAAAAGTAAGATAGTTTAAAAACTAGTAATAAGAAAAAATAGTAAAAAAGTTTGTACCATGACTTTTTATTAAACTTGTTTCATGAAACCTGTTAGGTCATCAGTGTTTGCTTGCTTTCCTTTCTAAGTCATGAGAGGACTTAAAAGTACATACTGTAAACAAATAGGCCAATGACAGAACATTCGTTGAAAAACAAACTTTGAAGATGCAGTTACCTTCTCCTTGTGCTATGCCAAGTATATTTTGACAGAAGACAGCCCCTTAACACAGTAGGAGAAGCTCAAGAGGCAAATACAAACACAGAGAAGTAAAATGAAGGAAAAAAAGACACATTAGGATGGGACGGGAGATCCTTGCTACAGAAAGGGAGATGCTGGTGGGAAACACAGGAAAAAGACAAGGAACTGAGAAAATACTGGAGGTCTTGAAGTTGGATAATGGAAAGTGACTTTTTCCTTGGGAGAACAAGGATCCGTGATTGATTTATTTAGTCCTTTGACATCTGTCCTGCTATTTTGACTACTGCTTTTCCATTGTCTAGACTGTAAGGCACCAGAAACAATTAAATAGAGGATCAATGTAAACAGACAGGTGTGCCCCCAGTCACTTCTCCTCTTTATTCTACACTGCTCATATTTTCTGAATTTCATACAGACTGCTCTGGAAGCAGCAAACTAGTTTAAAAACACCTTAAGACTGCCAATACTTCCAGCTTATGCAAAAACGATTCCTGAATAAACCTTTGTTTGTGATATCGTTGGCAAAGGCATGATATTAAACGTAAGAGATCTCAGATATTAGACATACTTTTTGGTTATAGGCATCAAATAATGGGGCGAGAAAATACACTTTCAGGTATTACGTGTATTACCCAGCTAATGTTAGAAACAGGCTACCGACCACGTCCTCCACCTCAACCATGTTTCCGAAGAGGCTGGATGATTTTTGCAGTATGAATCCTAAGGGGAGTATTTGCAGGGTCTTTGCAGATATAAATGCCCTAGGAAGAGGCTTCCCCACCTGTCACAACCTGGGCCGTCTCCTCGGAGGCTGCCAGGCGCACCACCGCCACGCCTCGCTGAGGTCAGCCGCTTGGATCTTGGGAGAGCTCTTTTTATTCTAAATTACAGACTTTGCAGCCACCGGATATCCTCGCTGCATAACTGGCAGTAGCCATGTGGCTGCACTAGCGTTTCCTGACAACCACTGCATTATTTCCATTAATATCCTGTCTGAGGCCTCTGGCCCCGCGACTCCCCACTCCCACTCCCCAACACGGCCCCCTCTCCCTCGTGGGTAATAACCCCACTGTGCCAGCGTGACCAAACAAAGAAGAAACCACCCGAAACTTCCTCAAATCGCACTTGGCGACAGTGGACTGGTAGTCTCTCCCGACAGCTCTAAGCGACCCCGTCACAGCCGCAGACAGTGCCTGGGGACCGCCGATTTGGGAAGGACGCCGCGGGGCGCTGCGGGGCGGGCCCGCAGCGGTGTGGTCCGCGCCCGGGCGGGGCGCCCTGGGCCGCAGCGTTCGCATTGTCCACGTTCCCCCGCGCCCCGCCGCGTTCCGTCTCTCCCTATCTGTGGCGCACACGCGCGCAGAGCGAGTGGCGCGCCCCGGGCCCGAGCTGCAGCAGCTGCTGCGGCGGCTGCAGCGGCGGCGGCGGCGGCGGCGGCGGGGGCGGGGCGGGGGCTGCGCGGGGCGGGGCGGGGCGGGGCGGCGCGGGGGCGGGCCCGGGGCGAGGCAGCCCCGGCGCCAGCTAGCGAACGGCGAGCGCGGCGAGCACCCGAGAGGAGCGCGAGCACCAGCATGGCGGGGCTCCGACGCCCGCAGCTGGGCTGCTACTGCCGCACAGCCGCGGCCGTGAACCTCCTGCTGGGCGTCTTCCAGGTCCTCCTGCCCTGCTGTCGCCCGGGAGGGGCTCAGGGACAAGGTCAGCCTTGCGCCGCTGTGCTCGCTCTCCTTCTCCACCCCGCCCCCCCTTCTCTTTCTTTTAGGGAACTGCTGAAATCTATAAGAGGGCGAGGGGAGGAAGGGGAAAGGGGCAGGAGGAGGAAGGAAAGCGGTTGCAATTCTCGGCTGATAACATTTTCTAACCACAGCGTCCCCTCCCGCGCCCCCTGCCCTCAGACAAACGGAAAGCTGGGCAGTCGCGGAGCTTGGGGACTGCGGCGCGGACCGCTAGCCGCACGCGCCCCGGCGCCTTTGTGCGCGGGCCCCAGGCGTCCCGGGTGCAGCCCCCGCTTTGTGTGGCGCGCGCTGGGGCCCCGCCGCGGCCCGGCTTCCTGCAGCTTTGTTCCTCGAGCTTGGCCGCCCAGGACCCATCCCGCGGACGCCAGCCCCAGATGCTTCGGGATGCGGACCGCGGAGTGGCCCGTGGGGTGGCTATCCCCCTCCCTCTCCCCAGCACGGGAACCCCGACCTTGCACGCTCCCTGCTCTGTGTCAGAGGGGCCGCCCGCTTGCACCCCGTCCATTGTGTTCTTGTCCTCGGGTGGCCTCCGCTTGGAGAAGGAGAGGGTGACTTGTTTTGGTGAAGCGAGTGCATGGGGGCATGATTGGGAAACAGGAAGCGTTTCTTTTCCGTGCATTAAAACGCGGTGTATTTTTTGGTGTTCGTGCAGCGATTGAGCCCTTGCCGAACGTGGTGGAGCTGTGGCAGGCAGAAGAAGGGGAACTCCTGCTGCCCACTCAGGTGAGGACGACCAGGTGACAGGGCTGGTGTGGGTGTGCGAGGGAGGACAGGCCGTCGGCCCCCCAGCGGCACAAGCGCTCGGGCCACTTTGCAAGGCAAATAAACGGTCGGGCCGAGCCTGAACACCTGGCAGCGGTGGCCTTCCCAGCCTCCTCCCGCGCCATGTGACAGGGCGTGAGTCACGCCCGCCCCAAGTTCAGGAGGTGGGAGCCCAGGCCACCTCAGCAGGGCCGCGGCCAGCGGCAGCCTTGTGGAGGGGAAGGGCGGGCCCCTCGGCGGATCGTAGTCCTGGGTTCGCGAGGAACGTGTGCCCTGTTCCCTAAGTGAGCTGGAGCTGTGTGTGCCTGAGGACAACAGGAATATTGATTTCAGAAGTGTTAGTGAGTGGCACTGGCCATTAGCGTTAAGTAGCTTTGCGATGAAGATGTGACTTTAAAAGATCGTAGGCTTGGATTTTTTCCAAGTGCCTTTAATTCGTGTTAGATACACCCTCTTAACAACTTGAATTTCAGGTTTTGGGGGTTTCTCCTCCATATGATACAATGATTGCATGTGGAAAAAATAATTACTAGCATTTCATTGAGAATGTGTGGCGTCATACAGTAGGTACAGTACTGCAAAGCGTTGTGCGAAGGTTTAACTTTTAACATTTGAGTGCACATGTGCATGTTTAAATATAATATTGTTGACTTCTTTTCAGCAGCAACAGTAATGACCCCAACCAAATACTGGGTTTTTTTTTGGGGGGGGGGTGTTGAATTATAAGGGAATGTTCAGCTTGGTAGTTTTTAAGATGTGCATTAATTCCCACGTTGGTGACAGCACTTCTATGTTGTCTCTGGTGGCTGTTTGGAAAAACAGGATGTCTAGCTATAGGTTCCCTGAAGAACTGTGCAGTTTTACATTTCAGTTTCTCCCTCCTATGTGAAGCATTAGAGTGCTGATTTTGAGATATTCGGAATATTCACTTTAACCAGGGCTAAGGAATAACAGCTTCAAGGCAGAGAGGTGATTTTTAGAGCAAAATTTTCCTGGACCTTCCCTGAATGCAAGCAAGCTGAATGCGACCAGTCCTTAGAGAAGAACCCTCATCGGGATGGGGAGCAAATAGTCTGTCCTTCTCTTAAAAGTGTATTCCCAAATGGAATTTTTTTTTTCTGATTATAAATAACAGATGTGTATTGTTGAAGGTTTGGAAAATGCATAAAGATGGAAAGAACCAAATAGAAATTGTTCATGATTCTACCGAAAGGTCCACATTTAAAATTTGACGTTTTTACTTTTTAAAAAGAGTTATAGAAAGGTCCACATTTAAAATTTGACGTTTTTATTTTTTAAAAAGAGTTATAGAAAGGTCCACATTTAAAATTTGACGTTTTTACTTTTTAAAAAGAGTTATATTTGTGTGTATCCGTGGTGTTCAAAAGCAGCATTAATGGCATTGTGGGCTGGAGAATTCTGTGTTGTGGAGGCTGTCCTGGGCGGAATTCTGTGTCCTGGGGGCTATAGGATGTAAAGCAGGTAGAGCATCTCTGTCTCTACCCACTAGATGCCAGTGGCACTTTCTCCTCCCTCTTCCCCCCAGTTGTGAGAGCTAAAAATGTCCCTAGACATTGCAAAATGTCCCTGGGGAGCAAACTTGCCCCAGTTGAGAAGCACTGGTGTATATCTATATGTATTTGCATTTTTACTCAACTGTAGCCTGTACCCTCTTCCTGGTTAGTGTTGGAAACCAACCCAGACAGAAAGGAAAGTAAATTATAGACTCTCATTTATTGTAGCATTAGTTGAAGATTTAGTCACTGTGCTCAGAGATGGAAATGTCAAGGCCGATGATATGATTAATGATATTATTTATAGGCATAAAAGTTATTTTATAAAATTCTTAATTTCTGTTTTGTTTTGTTTATGTGTATAATAACAGTTTGTTTTGGGGAAAAAAGTTACCATTTAGAAGTTGTCTTTCTGGAATACTCAGTATAGAAGCATTTATAACTAAGCTATTTTAATCAAAGCCATAATGAAAGTGAAACTGATATTCAAAATAATTTTCTAAATACTTCGTCTCTATCTATATGTATATCTTTTAGAGACTATTTTACCCTGCATGTATCTGGGTGGGGGTGAGGATATCTATGGATCTATATATCTATCTAAACTCCGTGTATATATGATATACACACACATAAACTGCAGTGAGTTCTGAAGAAAATTATTTTTAGAGAATTCTCTGCAAAGTATTTTGACTTTTTTTTTTTTTTTTTTTTTTCACAAAAAGCTCCCTTGTGTGTCATGGAGTCAGCTGAAAAGAGAGTATTTATAGGTGTTTTTTAAATTTGAGGGTTTCTGCTTAATTAATTTGTAGGTTGGGTTCCTTTCACTCAGGAAGACTCCAAGGCAGCTTCAGAAGCAAAGATTTGTCAGTGATAGGTGAAACGGGAGCACCAGAAGATGTGGCATTAAAAAATTGAATATTAACATTTGCCACCACTAATTATTTATAGTTACTCATTTTGGAAATGTTTTCTGGTGATAGGGCCTTTTTTTTTTCCTTTTTCTAATAGGTCTTTAAGTGATCAAGAACTAGAATAGTGCATTGTTAATAAAAACAAATCTAACAATTGTTGTCATCTTCCAAATTCTGTCCAGGGTTCCAGGATTTGACTCCTGGTTCCTTCCCTTTTCACCACTTGTCCTCAGTTTCTTCATCTGCAAAATGGGGGTATAATAATGTTGCTGATATCAGATGACTTTGTGAGGATTAAAAGTATCTCGAACTTAGTAGGCACTTCATTTATGTTACGTGTTATTTTGGCAGTATCTCAACTGACTCCTAGATTTGGCCTCAGGAGAGCATGGGACAGCTTTCCTGCTTTGAAGGGCTTGAACCAGTGCTGATAGCTCAGTCCTATATGTTCTCTGCTGTTGTATAGATACATAATATTATTCATGTTTTTTTGTTAGATGCTGTTTCATGTGGTAAGATATTTTGGTGTAGGAACATAAAAAACTCTATCCCTTGTGGTACTGAGAAGGAAGAAAAAAATGTGATTTTATTCTTAGATTTAGAGAATTTTTCCTCTCTTCTGACTTCAACACACTGACTCCAAAGTGGTAATGGTTAGGAACCAGAAAATGTTTTCATTAGCTTATTATCAAAAAGTAATTTCGAGTGTGCAAGGTATTGCTTTGTGCACCTTGTTACTTCGCCTTCAAGTAAAAACCCCCTTCATCCCTTTGACCTGCTCTGGCCCTCAGGGCCTTCCGCAGTCTGACCTTGTGTGTTGCTCCAGTCAGTCGTCTAGGATGCTCTCTGCAGCCTGACCCTTGACAGAAGAGGCCCCACATGTGTCTGTTGAATGAAAGGACCAATGCTATTGCTCCGCTGTTCCCAAAGAGCCAGTCCTTCCAGACTTCTGACTTGGCAGCAGCGCTGTCATTTCTCTCTCTTTGAGTTTCTTAGGTGTCTGGATTTTTTCCTTTGCCTTGTGGGTGCCTTCTTGCCCTAACTGGATTCCCTGTAACAGGGTTTGAGTTTCTAAGCTTGGTGGGCCCATTGTTGGCCCTGCTGTTCTGCATACGGAAGGCATTCAGTGGTTAGCCCATGAGTTCTTCCTAGGGGAGGAGAGGCAGTTACCAGTGTCTTGTCCTGTTTATGAGGTCAGTTTCGAAGATGGCTGGTGGAATGCCTTAAGCTTTGATGTCCTGTTAATTGTGTTGTTGTTGTTGTTTTGTATCAGTTCTAGTAGCAAGAAGGGCAATCTAGAATTTGTTCTTCTGGTCCGTTCAGCCTTTGCTGAGAAGAGAAGTCTCACTCCTAATCCCCCTAGTTAGGTTTGGGACACAGACATTGGTGCTGAGTAGGAACAGCTGTTACCTGATACAGAATCATGTTGGTCTGATTTGGGAGGGCGGGGGGCTTAGTGTTTTTCTGCCTTGTTTGTTCATCTAGCAGACACTTAGCATGGGCCTGACCCTGACCCAGTTAGGCCCCTGTGATATAGTGATGAATAAGAAAGTCTCTGCCTTTAAAAAACTCATGTCTTACCTCTTTAAATATGAGTGTACAGATAACGGAAACTAGTAGAAAGTGAAACGGGAAATGGTACATTGAATATCTGAATTCTTTATTATTTCAGGTACTGTGTTATGTAACAGCGTCTTGCTCCAGTCAGTGAATCATTGACCGGTATTTAGAAATCTTTTTGTCATAGAGATTTATTTTGGGTTTAATCTACTTCCACTGTCAATATAAAAGAAAATAATAGCTGACATGGGTTGAATGCCACTGGCATTGTTTAAGAACTTTATGAGTTATTAATAGTCATGGTAATACATGAAAAACTGTGAAGTGTTATGACTTGATTTTTACAGATGAGGACATTGAGGCCCAGAGTCATTAAATAATTTGCCCAAGGCTATATGAAAGTAGCCGTGGTGTGATTTGAACCCAGGTGGTGTTTAGGATTAAAGCCTGTGCTCTGTGTGAGTTTTAGGAGTCTGACCAGGAAAAGTGTTGTGGTGATCAGGTTCCTGTATCTGAGGGAGATACTTTCATGTTCTATTTTGAGTTAGAAAAATTTGCTTCATGAAGTCTTTAAAAATAGTCATATCCACTAGTATTTTTTAAATTTTTGCTTAAAAAATTTTTTTTATTGGGGCACCTGGGTGGCTCAGTCAGTTAAACATCTGACTTCGGCCTAGGTCATGATCTAGCCAATCTGGAGTTCGAACCCCACATCGGGCTCTGGGCTGACAGCTCAGAGCCTGGAGCCTGTTTCAGATTCTGTGTTTCCCTCTCTCTCTGTCCCTCCCCCGCTCACATTCTGTTTCTCTCTGTCTCACAAAAATAAATAAACATTTAAAAATTAAAAAAAAAAAGCATTAAAAAATTTTTATTGGGGTATAATTGACAGAGCATTTTATTAGTTTCAGGTGTACAACATAACAGTAAGTCTAGTTACCATCTGTCACCATACACAGTTACAAAAACATTTTTTTTGTCTCATGATAAGAACTTTTAAGATTTACTCTGAATAACTTTCAAATATGCAGTGCAGCATTATTAACTAGTCGTCATGCTGTGCATTATGTCCCCAGAGACTCACTTATTTTATTACTGGAAGTTTGTACCTTTTGACCCCCCTTCACCCATTTTGTACCCCACCCCCTGCCAGCAATCACGAGTCTATTCCATGTTTCTATGAACTTGGTATTTGTGTTTGTTTTTTAAATTCTGTATTTGAGAACGACCGTAAAGTATTTGTCTTTCTCTGTTTGACTTATTTCACTTAGCATAATGCCATAACAGTCCATCTGTGCTGCTCCAAATGGTATGATTTTGTGTGTTTTTTTTAATTGCTGAATAGTATTTCATTATATATACACACACATATATGTACATATATATGCATGTACACATATATATGCACCCACATACATACCACATCTTTATCCATTCATCTATCAATGGACACTTAGTTTGTTTACATTATCTTGGCTATTGTAAATAATGCTTTTGTGAACATGGGGGTGCAGATACTTTTTTGAATTAGTGTTTCCGTTGTCTTCAGATAAATACCCAGAAGTGCAATTGTTAGATCAATTTTTGATTTTTGGGGAATTTCTGTCCTGTTTTCCACAGTGGCTGCACCAGTTGGCATTCCCACCAAGAGAGCATGAGCGTTCTCTTTTCTCCACATCCTCACCAACAGTTTTTATTTCTTGTCTTTTTGATAATGGCTATTCTAACAGATGTGAGGTATATATCCATTAGTATTTAAGAGCCAGCTAGACTGTACTTAGCTCTGCAGACATTTATTGAGCACGTACTGAGGGCCAAGCACTGGTCTAGGTGCTGTGGGTGTCATGTTGAACAAAACTACTACCCTTGTGCAGCTTCCAGTCTACTGGAGGCATATAGATAGTGAATAAGGAGTAGAGTAAATTGCTAGTTATTTAGTCTGTTGGAAGGGCATCAGTGCTGTATGGTGGCAGAATGGAGGAAGATTCAGGTGATGGGAACTGGAGTTTTAATTTAAGTCAAGGTAGATCCCTTTGAGAAGGCCTATATTTGACATTTAAGCCCACCTTCAGAAGCAGTAGGAGATTTAGAATAGCTAGTGCAAGGGCCCTGAGGCACTGCCAAAGGGGTGGGGTGGGGAATTATGGGATTTGGTTCCTGCCCTTTGAGAGCCTGGTGGTGTTGGGGAGATAAGGCTGGTAATACCCTGAGATAACATTCAAGTGCTGAAATGTAGGAACTGAGAAGAGAGAGGAAGAACAGTGTGTATTGGAGGGGTCTGTTAAAGCTTAGGGGTGGGAGGGCACTTGGAGAGCTGCATTAGCAAAGGTGTGAATGGGGCCTTGTCTAGACCCTTACATGGGTGACAGTTCAGTGTTTTTAAAGTTGGTGCTTTGAATTGGAGCCCAGAGCACTTGATGAAGTGTGGCTGTAGAGATTGGGGATGGCTATGTCAAAGTCAATTGACAGTTATAAGTTGCCCAGTTATAGGTTAAGGAAGTTGGAGTATATCTGACTAGCAAACTAGCAGTGAGGGTAGAGATTAACACGATGGCATTGGATGCTGGGTCCATACCGTGCAGTGGGAAATCATGATTGATATTGAAGAAAATTGGTCTTCTAGTGGCACACTGGATGGGTTGGAGTTAGCAGTCTTTTTTTTTTTTATGTTTTTATTTATTATTTTGAGAGGGAGAGAGTGCATGAGCATGAGTGGGGGAGGGGCAGGGAGAGGGAGACACAGAATCTGAAGCAGGGTCCAGGATCCAAAATGTCAGCACAGAGCCTGACGCCGGGCTCGAACCCTTGGACAGCGAGATTGTGACCTGAGCTGAAGTTGGACTCAACCAACTGAGCCACCTGGGTGCCCCTAGAGGCAGCATTCTTAAACAGAGCAAGAAGCCCTATATGTGGTAGGAATGGAGGCCTGGGGTGCTGGTAGTATGGGCTGATTTTCTGGCAGAAGGGATGGAAAAGAAAGGAGAGATCTATACCCTATTTCAGATGAGTGGGTAGGTCTTTATGACTGGAGGTGAAGGAAGGAGAGCAGTGTAGGATGATTCTAAGGTTAGCCCACGGGTCAAGGAGTATGATGGTATCCTTGACAGAAGGAAGCCAGTTAGAACAGAAACCACTTGGCAGGGGCCCCTGATGCTGAAAAGTCAGCGTTGGTGGTAACTGTTTCTGGGGAGACAGAATGCATATGTCCTGGAAGCATTCACCACTAGGGCTGAAGCTGTAAATGAATCCATCCTACAAGTATTGGGAGTACTTGCCGTGTGCTGGCCAAGGCTTGGTGCAGTGCTCACCACAATCTCAGGAGTCTTGCTCTTGGGAAAGATAGGCATTCCCTGAGTAGGCACACTGTGTGATCGAGTGAGGCGTGGGGGCTGGCACTGGGGATTTGGGCCCTGTGGGTCTCAGCGCGGGTCAACATTCCGAGGGAATTGGTGTAGGGAGTCTAGGCCCAGGAGGACTGGTGGTGACAGGGAGGAAGAGAGCAGAGAGGCAGTAAGTGCCGAGAGCCGAGGGTTAGAGAGAAGCTGGAGGACCAGGAAAGCTTGGTAGTCCTGAGCCCAGCAGTGGTGAGCTTCAGGAAAGAGTGGTCAAGATGGTGTCCGTCAGGCAGATTACATGTAGTATCTAATCGGATCTGCTCTCTTGTTTTTGTTTCAAGTGCCTTTTTACCCTCTTGTTATATGACGTGGAGTCAGATTTTGGCCTGGTAAGTCTGGGAGACAATTTTGGAAGAGCTTTTGAGTGTGACGTTAATACCATTTATTAAATTGATCAGCCTTTTTTACATTGATGTCAGAATATGTCGGATATCCATTTGGGGGATTGTGAGCTAACCAGTCCATTTCCTGTATTATCATTAAACTTTATTTTGTGTGACTTTGGTGTAACTTAAGTGTTAAAGGCTCTTGGAGAGAAAAGATGTCAAACTAATTTTGAGATTATGTAGGTTGTGGTGTTAAATGAGGATCTTTACTTAAAATATCTAAGGGATCATTTGGCTATTTATGGCTTTTAGTAATATTATTACTAGTGTTATTCTTTCAATAAATATTTATTGAATGCCTGCTGTGTATCAGGCACTGTTTTTAGACATTCGTTATAAATTTATCACCCATGTTTAATTTGAAGAACTGTTTCTTTTGGAGATTTTTGTGTTCTTTTGAAATAACTGTTAAACCATGTTCTTTTATCACTAGGGTGATTCTGAAGAGGATATGGAGGAGCATTCTCAAGAGCAGAGGTAAGAAAAACAACAGGAGCAAATACCCACATGCCGAATATTTATGTACACTTTGGATGCTGTTGAAGTCTTGCTATATGTTTATGTGTTTGATATATCTATAATACACCTTTCTCTTTGGTATTTAGGGTATCTATACTCTGATAATTAATGACTTTGCTTTAAAATAAGGCTGTACAGTAAGCTGTTAGAAATACCCCCCTGCCACACACACACATTCTCAACTTCACATTTTCCATGGTGTGCTTATGCTGTCCTCTTGCTAGCAAATATTTGTTGAGCATCAGACATGGTGCTGGGTTCTGGGCATAAAACATTGAACAAAATCTGTGTTGCATGTAGTGGTGCAGTCAGACATTACTGTAAATAAAACAAAATATTGTAATTATAACTACCAAGAATTAGATTGCTCTAGTATAGAATAATGAAGAATAAGTGGTGGTCAGGTGAGACCCCTCTTAGGAGGTTACATTTAAGCTGAAGTCTGGAGGGTGTGTAGGAATAGCCATGGAGCAAACAGAGGGGGAGAGTACCGTAAGCAGCGGGAATGGCAGGTGCAAAGGCCCTGAGGTGGGAAGCTCTGGCAGCATTCCAGGAACTTGGAGAAGGCCCAGGTGGCTTGTGGGATAGTGAGGTGAGGTAGGACCCTAGAAGCCACTTTAAGGAGATTGGGTTTTATTTTTTTAAGGTTGGTATGGTTTGTTAAAGGATTTAAGGCAGGGGTTAGCAAATTGAAAGGTATAAACTACATTTTTAAGAGAATACGTTGGTCATGGTACAGTCTCAGTCACTGAAATGTCTGGTCCCTTGGAGGTGCTTGGACATGCTAAGTGGTACCTGGCCAAAGGGATAACTTCCAGGGAATCGGCTTTTAGATCCCACCGTCCTCATAGTCTCCTGAAATTGATCTGAGGTTGTGAGTTATCCTTTTCCACCTCTTCTTTTGTAATCTCTCTGCTCTACTTTACAAAAGAAAGGCATCCTTCTTGCCCAGCCCCAGTCTTACTGAGTGCTTCATCCTGGGCAGAGATGTGGCTCTGAAATCCTGGTTTGGGCAGGAGAAGTAGTTAACTCTGGTTAGATGACAAATTCTTTTGTAACTCTGGTGGCTTTTGAGTCTTTAAACAAAATTGAAGGACATAATTAAATTGGCAGTTGATAGATGATCAAAAGTTACAACTTTTTTAATGTTTATTTTTGAGAGAGAGACACATACACAGAGTGCGAGTCAGGGAGGGGCAGACAGAGAAGGAGACACAGAATCAGAAGCAGGCTCCAGACTCCAAGGTGTCAGCACAGAGCCTGACACGGGGCTCGAACCCATGAACTGTGAGATCATGACCTGAGCCAAATTTGGACGCTTAACCGACTGAGCCCCCCAGGCGCCCCAAAAGTTATTTTTAATGATAGGTCACTGTAGTTTTTGGATAAACACTGAGGGTGTTTAGAGAATATAGGGACAGTGCTGTAAAAATGCTCCTTCCTCATACCTGTTTATGTAAATAAGCTTTTTCAGTGCTTCTATTAAGAAAAATTGGACAGGAAAAATAATATTTACATGAACCAGTGATGGGGGTAAGACAGTCATCCATTTCATTAAAGGATGCATTTTCAATAAATTTGTCTCTTTATGTTTAATTACTTATCAAAATTTATAAAAGTTGTTGATCAGTTTTATATTAGTAAAAATTGTAATGGTAACTCAATTCAGAAGAAAAAAACATTTTTTTTAAATACTTGAACCCTGTGGTCGCAGGAAATTTTTTTTAAAAGCCTAACATTTCAATGTATACCCATATTTTTGTTGCACAAGTCTTTGAACATAAAGATGTATGTATTAGGTTAAAATCCTTGGAGGGAATATCCAGCTATACAAGAATGTTTATTGATGTGTTTTTAAAAAATGGATGATGATAGGGCGTCTGAGTGGCTCAGTTGGTAGAATGTGTGAGTCTTGATCTTGCGGTCATGAGTTTGAGGCCCACATTGGGTGTAGGGATTACTTTAAAAAATGGATGATGATGATGCATTTCATTGCAGTGGTGTTTAGATTCCATTGAATATATTTTAAGAAGTGATTGTGAGTTTTATTAAAAATTCCATCATTTATAATATGCCAGAAATTACATTCTTTGTGATCATTTAAATTCACTGTATACAATTTTAAATGTGGGATAAACATATGGGGCAGAGTTCAGAGTTTGTCACAGTCCCCTGAGTGTTTATGAAAAGAAGAAAAGGTGCGGGATGCTGGTGGTGGTTGAGACGAGGCTGGTGGGAGTGGTGATGAAGGGATGTGGAAAGTTCTGAGATGAACTTTGGGGGTGGAAAACGTTCATTGCTCTGTCAGTAGTGGAGAGTGAGGGAAAGAGAAATATGTCACGGAGAGTTTCTAAAATTTGGCTTGAGCATCTGGAGGGATGACAACGGACATGGGAAAGGAATTAGGGGGAGGGAAATCAGGAATGCTGGTTGGTTGTCTCATTGGAATGTCAGGCTTGGTATGACACGTCCCATTGGAGATGGCAGGGAGGCAGTCGAAGCCGTGAGTCCGGAGCGTGGAAGGCCCCGGTGGCTTCTCCGGGGTGGGTGCGTCCAGCCTGCTGCTCGGGCCTGAGCCTCTGTTCTCCTCTTTTGTAGACTGCTTCGGTTCTCTCCTTTCCCATCAGTGAGAACTAGTTTCTTTTTGTCGGTTTTCTGTCAGACTTTAAGGTATTAGTAGATTTTATCCCTGTTGGTCTTTTGACATAGCATCAGGCTGCGTGAAGGTGTGTGAGGGGGGAGAATTGCAGCAGTGATTTAGAACAGTGGCTTTCAGATTTACAGAAAGCTGTAAAGATGGTACCTAGTGTTCCTATATACGCCTCACACAGTTTATCCCACAGCTAACATCTTCCATTACTGTGGCACATTTGTCACAACTAAGAAACCAACATTGGTGCATTACCATGAACTGACTCCACACTCTTTGAACTTCACTAGTTTTTCCCTGGGGTCATTTTTCTGTCCAGGATACCATTCAGGATACCACATTACTTTTTAGTTGTCCTGTCTCCTTGGGATCTCTTAATTGTGACAGTTTGTCAGACTTTCCTTGTTTTTGAAATCTTAACAGTTTGGAGGAGTACTGCTCAGGTATTTTGTAAAATACCCCTCAGTTTGGGGTTGCCTAATGTTTTTCCTCCTGGTTAGACTAGGGTTATGGGTTTTGGGGAGGAAGGCCACAGATATAAATTGGTATTCTCATCACATACTGAGTATATCTGCTATCAACATGGCTTACCACTTTGATGTTGACCTTAATCACCTGGCTGACTCTTTTTTCCCCTCTTTCCATGCTACACTCTTTGGAGACAAGTCATTAAATGGAAAGAAGCTCCACCTGCATAAATTATTTGGCATTCTTCTCTATGGGAAATTTGTTGATTTTCTCTCATTTACTCAGTCATTTATATCAGTATGGACTTATGGACGTTAATTTATACTTTGGGTTATAATCGAATATTTGGTTTGCTCTGCTAATTTAATGTCCTTTATCCTAAATCTTATTTATGAAGTTATTACTACCTTTTTATACACTTTCCAAACATTTTTGTGATTTTCATTTTAATTAGTACCCCATAAGGCCAACTCTCAATGATATTAAGTTGGACTTGAAGTCAGTAGAGTCAGTGCTTATGAATTCTACAACATGAATGCCTCGTCTCTGAGATCACCCACATAGAGGAGCACCTTGGGACTCGAGAGAGATTTGACCATAAAATAGAGTCTCAAGGATGTCCCAAGAAAAGTGTAGGTGGCACTAACATCTGTCCCTGGTGAGAATCTAGATAGGAGGAGGACTCTGTGTCTCACTCTCCAGATGGCCTGGGGCGGGGCCTAAAGCAGACCACCATTAATCCTGGGGCCGACGGTTCCGGGGTAGCCAGCCTGTGATCTCAAACACAGTTTGGGAAAGCTTTCAGGGAAATTGGCCTCACTGAAGATTTTGTTTGTATTAACTTGACTTAATCTTCTATGAATGCTATGTAATTGTATTTGGTTGAAAGCCAGAAAAGCAATATTTGAAAGACTTTCTTGCCTCTTGCCTCTGCGTCCCCATTTTTCTCCTGGGTGTTCTCAAATATCAACAGTAATCAGTTTCTTTGCTGAGAGAGAGAGGTTGCGGTTGGGACTCAGCGATGAGAGAAAGTGAGAGCGGACTTCAGTTCTTGCTGGAATCAGATGCTCTCTGGGAAGCTTGTCTGGCTCTGTACATAGCTCCCATAAGCCTTGTTGGGGTATATTTGTTAGAACATGAGGGGTATATTTGTTAGAACATGAGAAGTATGAGCATCACCAAGGTGAACAGTATGGTACATTGGCTTCCAAAAATGGTTATATAAAAGTCATCAATACTAACTGGTTAGGTACAGCGTCTGCGGAAGTTGTCACTGTGTTGTGTGATTTTAATGCGCTTTTATGTGATCAGTAATAACATCAAAATGTGTTCTCCTGAAGCAGTTTGCATCAGTTAAAGGCAGATCCTCAAAGTCAGAACATGCAGAAAGTCCTGTTAACCTTTCAGCAAACATACTGAAAGATATAACTGCAGACAAAAACGACTTAATCGTTAGGGAAACTTCTTTTGGCAGTCAAGGGGATTTCAGAGCCCCCACAGGGAATGGAACTGCTTTTCACTTTTCTTTGTTCTCCTTTAGAAGTTGAAAGCTGTGTTTCCAGCACAACCCCAAAGTTCCTTACCTGTTGACAGGAACATAGCTTTTTAACCTTTGTGTGCCTCCTCAGGTTCCCCTGTGGACATGCTTCTCTTTCCCTCTGCTGTTTCCCCAGGTGATCTCACCTATTCTCTTGGGTCTTTATATGGAAAAAACTCGCGCTTAGATTGTACCTTCAAGCCAGGGGTCTCATCTGCCCAGTTGCCCACAGAGAGCTCCCTTTAGCTTTCAGGTGCTGCTAACCTAGTGTGTCTGGAACTGAGCCCTTGGGTCCTTCTCAGCCCTCCCCCAGCTGCTGCACTGCGCGTTCATTTGCATAAGCCAGAACCGGGATGCCCTTCCCCCACCACCGCCCTTGACTCCTTCCTACTCCCCACCCTAGTAGATGACCAGGTATGGCTGGATCTGCAGATTTTATAGCTGCCCAGGTCTGTTCTTTGTCTTCCTCCCTGCGTAATGTGTCTAAATCATACATCCTTTCCTACCATTCCTCCTACAAACAATCTTAGATTCGTGATGAAGTGCAGACGGCCTGAGCATGGTGTAGAAGGCCTTTTGTGATGTAGGCCCTGCTCACCTCTTCAGCCTTGCTGCCTCTGCTTCTCACTTCCCCTCCTGCACTTGGGCTCATGCTCTCTCTCTTTTCTCTGGCTAACCCTCCCACGTCACTGACTCCACATGGCACACCATGGCACTTCTCCTAGCACAGGGCACAGCCCTGTTTTAAAATTGCCTGTCCTGAGATTGACCTGAGTCTCTTCCGACTGATTCCTCAGCACCTAACCTGGTACCTCACACTTAGGTGAAGACCCACCAAATGAAGGGATGCAAGCTCCTATTTTTACACTTAAGTCTTTTAAATTGATTGCTTGTAATGTTCCACATGTTCTTCATATCCAAGCCCACAAATTATATTTTCCTTTGAAATCCAAGGACTGGTATTAGTAGTAGAGCTGGTGGTTTTTAAATTAGGTTATTGCAGTTGGTGCATTTTTAAAGAGAATGGGTGATTAGTTCTCTCTCTCTGTGCCCAGTGGCACCTTCTACAGGGTCATGTGGGCCCTGGGAGGGTTGCGGAACGAATGCATTCAGTAATCGTCTTAATTTGTAAAGGGATTTTTCTTTGACTCTAATAGATCTCATAACTTAGATATCCATAGAATCAAACTTTTAAACAGGGCTCTTGGCATATTATTAAAATTATTTTCAAGTCACAAAACCCTTTTTTTTTTAGGTTGTGAAATTTTGGCAATACTTTTGAGACTTATTTATATAATTATTTAGCCCTCAACTGGAATTAATTAGAAAAATAGTATAATAGGATCAGTTCCCTAATTCTGATTTTCATTGAAATTATTACTTCCCCTAAAAAATTATTACTTCCCCTAGATTTATCTTTTTACAGACTCCAGAGTGATCAGGCTTGTGCTAACTTATATCTTTATATTGAAAAATGTATTTGAACCAATTTTAATAATTCTAGGTGTATTTTGAAGAGTTAATCTAGAATAAAAATAAGCAAAACATTTCATTAATGTTCACATTCCTGAAACAATAAAGTGGAATTAAAGTCTGGAGAGCCTGGGTATGGCCTGTAAACATGGCATATCCAGTGCCGGATACTTGTTGTACGTTCATTACTTTAGGCTAAGGACTGCCTTTAGAAGTGCCTTGATTCAGCACTCAAAGTCTGACTCTTGGCTGGCTTCATTCCACATGCCACTGGGTGGCTTGTCTGATTATTGCACTTGTCATAAACGTTTAATAGTAAAGTAACTCTGTGGAGTCTGTTCAGTGATGTGTGCATCCTGGAGTAAGAGCTAGGCAGATTCAACAGCCCAGGAAGATGTGCTTATGGAAATGATAATGTGGTTACTAAAAAGTACACAGAAGATTTATAAGGGGCTTATTTCAGGCCAGAGTGAAGGTCCACTGTGAGCAAGAGAGGGGCTTATTTTAGGCCAGAGTGAAGGTCCACTGTGAGCAAGAGAGAGACTTGAGTGTTTTGCCATTGAGAACCCAACTTCTCTATCTTCAAGAAAACTTATAGCGACATAATTAGAGATGAGCTGACATTGTGATGGTCTTGGGCTTCTTTTAAGTGAGTAGAATTGTGCTCTGGGTTGCTCTTTACTCATCATGGTGGGGTGATGAAAAATAAAAGTCCTTTTTAGACGGATCCCAATATATTGGCAGCAGTATTGATTAATTCTATGAATGCATTCTGGATGTGTTGTGACACCAAACTTCTTATTGCTTAAGAGGGCAGCAGAGCTTGCGGTTTCAAGGTTCAGGAGAGAAATATAATTTCCCAAGGCAGTATTCTCTGTCTAGGAACACAAGTGTTAAGATAATGGGGTCTCTCAGGAGCTTGTTACTCTAATTTTAAATGAATTGTCATCAAATTATTCGTTTGTTGTTACAGTCTTCCACATGTGAAATATGACTCTAGAGTAATAGTGATTCCCACCCCTCTTCCAATAAATGTAACAAAAGAATGTTGCTGCTTCAGAAATAATTAACTGTCATAGTCTGGACAGTATTTCACAGATGTTGTGCTCAATAAAGATGTTTTTTGGAACCATTGTTTTTGAATTGCCTTTGCAACTAATTTATAAATGATACAAGGAAAGTCTTACTTGTATATTGTAGTCTTTCCCAATGTTTTCCCCCAAGTAGTGGGGATATAGTTTTAAAAAGCTTGCTATATGAACATGAAAATTCTTTGAAATTAAAAAAATTTTAATTTATTGAGAATTTGAAGTTATTTAAAAATTACTCTCTGATTGTTCCTTTTTTCCCTCCAAAAATCTTTCAGTAAAATGTGTGTTTCAGGAAGATGGCCACATTTGCCTCATGGCATTATTTTCTCTACTACACACATACATATCCCAGTTTAAGAAGCAGGGTTTTAGTGCCATACTTTTTCCTGCACGCCAGTTCCTTATATTTTTACCCAGTTTGTTCATATATTTCAATGAAAAGACATGGCTCTGGATGGCATGTGGCTGTTGGGCTAAACCTAAACTCATCTATTAATAAACTCTAGGGACTACACCAAATTAAAAAGCTTCTGCACAGCAAAGAAGAACCATGACCAAAACAAAAAGGCAACCTATGGAATGGAAGAACGTATTTGCAAATGATTTATCTAATAAAGGGTTAGTATCCAAAATGTATAAAGAACTTATATAACCCAACACCTCCAAAATGGATAATCCAATAAAAAATGGGCAGAAGACATGAACAGACATTTCTCTAAAGATATACAGATGACCAACAGACACGTGAAAAGATGCTCGACATCACTTATTATCAGGAAAATGCAAACCCAAACCATAATAGGATCCACCTCACACCTGTCAGAATGGCTAAAATAAAAAACACGAGAAACAGCAAGTGTTGGTAAGGATGTGGAGAAAAAGGAACCCTCATGAACTGTTGATGGGACTGCAAACTGATGCAGCCACCGTGGAAAACAATACGAAGGTTCCTCAAAAAATTAAAATTAGAAATACCTTCAGTAATTCCAGTACTGGATATTTACCCAAGAAAATGAAAATACTAATTTGAAAGGATATATACATCCCTATGTTTGTTGTAGTGTTATTTACAGTAGCCAGGATATGGAAGCAACCCAAGTGTCCATCAATAGATGAATGGATAAAGAAGAGGTGGTATATACATACAATGGAATATTATCCAGCCATAAAAGAGTGGTTTCTTCACACATGTGGCCATAAAAGAGTGGTTTCTTCACACATGTGACAACCTAGAAGAACCTAGGAAGAATGCAAGAACCTAGAAGGTATTTTGTTAAGTGAAAGAAATCAAACAGAGAAAGGCAAATACCGATTTCTCTTACACATGGAATCTAAAAAACTGTTAACAAATGAGAAAACCAGACTCTTAGTTACAGAGAACAAACTGGTGGTTGCCAGAGGGGAGGTGGGTGGGGGGATGGGTGAAATAGGTGAAAGGGATTAAGAGGTACACACTTCCAGTTATAAAATAAATAAGTCATGGAGATGAAAACTATAGCATAGAGAATAAAGTTAGTAATATTGTGATAATATTGTGTGATGACAGGTGGTAACTATACTTACGGTGATGAGCACTGGGTAATGTATAGAATTGTTGAGTCACTGTGTTGTACATCTGAAACTAATATAACATATGCCAGTAATTTTTCAAACTTCAAAAAATACTAACCTCCCCATCCCCCCAAAACTAAACAACTTCTATAGGAAAGATGATTTGCCACCTGTGAAGTATCCAAAGAAACCCACTGCTGCATTTGAGGTAGTTCCTAGTGAATAGTGTCAGTAAAAGCAAAGATATTGTGGCCTCTTACATTGACCATTGTGAAAATGTACATAGTAAAAAATTCATATTGATGTTATGCCTTGTACATTGTTGACTTTTAGTGTTGTACTACTTTGTGGATGCTGGGCTCCTTTAACTGCCACTAAGTTATCGATAATAGGTGAAGTCCAGTTTGAATAACAATCCAGTGTCCCAGTGGATTGTTATGGCAGATGTATGTAGTATGAAGTTTTGGTGAGGTAATTCCTCTGGGATCATGATTGGTCTATCTCTCAAAATCAGGCCATGCTAATCCAGTCAATCCATTAAAAATTAGATTGAAGTAGTTTCCCTTGTATTATACTTCATGGTTTAGAAAGCATTTTTACATGCATTGTCCTTAGGTAACCAGGGATTCCCATTCTGTAGATGAGGAAACAGGTTCAAAAGGTAAAATAGTTTAAGATCACAGGGCTGTGAAGGGGCAGAGCAGGCACACGGTCCAACGTGTCCTCTCTCTAGATCTACTTGTTGTCTACCTTTTATCTAAAGTGATGTGGAAAATGGAAAACCATTTTCCCAAATAGCCTGCTCTTTGTAGAAAGGGACCAAATCTAAGATTGGTATGTGGAAGCAAGTGAATTCTTCAGTAAGAATTCTGAATTCTTTAGTAAGAATTCAGATTTCTTTGGTTTTCTGTGGCTCCTAGCAACCCCCTAAAAAAAATGAGCATGCCTTTATAAGAAAGACCCAGAGCTGGGAGTTTAGTACAGTAACACTTCACTGTGTCCTAGAGAGCTTCTTTCATTTTCTATTCTATTCTAAATGTTGCTCATCCCTGATACTCAGTTGCATAGCTTTTGATAAAATAATTGGAAAATCTAAATCCAGAATTTTAGGATTACTTTGTGGAATGTATACCACTGTAATGTGTCCTCAGAGGTTGTCTTCAGTTCTTGGATGGACACATTATCCTGTTTGCTTTGCTTTGTGATTAGACATTTTCAGCTTCAAGTAACAGAAAACCCTGACTCAACCAGTTCCAACAATGAAGGACGTACTGTGTCACCTAACAAGAAGCCCGGAGGCTGGGGGTGGTTCTGGGCTGGTTTCCTCATCAGGTGAGCGTCAGCACCAGGCAGCCGGGTTCTTCCAACCCTCTCTTCAGCAGGCTCACTGTGCTGCCCTTCAAGCCTGCAGGAGGACTGGGACCCCAGCGCCACTGGAACAACAAGGCAGGTTAAAAGAACCTTCATCCTGTGTCTCTTTCTCAGGAGCGCCCCTCAGCGCACCTCCCCTTACATCTCCCCTTACATCTCCCAGGTCAAAAATGGTCTAAAGTCACCTGGAACTACTTAGGGAGTGATGGGACTACCCAGTTTGCTTTGCAGTGGAGTTTACCCAGCCCCAGGGAGTGGCGCTTACTGACCACCCTGAGGCTGTGCCTGGACAGTGGGGAGGCCAGCAGTGCCTATTGCGCCCAGCTCAGGGCTTGTTCTGAGCGAGGAAGGACTAGTCCAGGGCAGTGTTTCTCACAAGAGTAGTTCTGGGACCAGCAGAATCAGCACCACCTGGGAACCTGTTAGACCAGTTCTCAGAGCCCACTCCAGGCCTACTGAAACAGAAGCTCCAGGGGAGGGGCCTGTGATCTGTTTTAACAAGCCCTCCAGGTGATTCTGGTGCGTGCTCAAGTTTGAGAACCATTGGTCCAGGGTAAGCATTTGAGGAAGAACATGTCAAAATTCACTTTGGTTGAAGATTAAATAATTAACAGCAGAAATGGTCTTGTTGGTAAAACATTGGGTTGGAAGTTGGGAGACAGTCACTTTTTTTTTTTTTCCTTCCAGCACTGCTCACTGTCACTGGCCCAAGAGTTTAGCAAACTTAGACTATATACATATTCTTTTCAGATGGTATTAAGTTTCAGCCAGTCGCTCCAATTTTTCTACAAGAGTTCTGTCATGGTTATGGGGCTAGGGGTGGAGTTCCAGATTGAGCTTTAGTGCTACCCATTGGGGGTCTACCATGGCCTGGCACGCCTGGTAAACAGGTGGGTTAGGCCACTGCAGGTCAGCTTCCAGGGGAGAACTGAGGAACTTTCTCAGGGATAATTCATTCATTATACGGGAAGTGAGTCTGGCAGGAAACCTTGGCCCCATAACAAAAAGTCTCAGTTATTGGATGGGAGTGGCCAGTCACAGTACAGGGTGGTGTGTGTATTCAGATCTGCCTCCTGGCCCAGTTCCCTCTGGGCACGTGGCTGTGTGTGTGAGAGAGTGAGAGTGTGTGAGTCTGTCGTGGAGGGGGGTGTGTGTGTTGGGGCGTGAGGAAGGATATTACTTAAGTAAAAACTGAAAGAAGTGTCCTAAAAATTCTGTGAGAAACTGGGGTGGGTGGAAGCAGAACAGGCACCGCCCACAGGGAAGGGAACTTCCCCATCCTGATGGACGCCCCCCATCCCCACTTAGGTCACAGAGACTTGGACAGGAGCAGGATGGTGCTCAGAGGCAGGGTGGGAACTGGAAAGAAGGAAGAACGTCGGGACTAGGGCCCAGATAGCTTAGCCTGTCATGTGACACTTTAAGAGCGAGGAGCTTCCCCAACCAAACCACAGACTGGGGATTCCCTGCAGCTCTTTGATTGGTTCAGTGGGATGCCAGCTGAGGGGGCAGGATGGAGAAATGCAAGAGGAAGAAACCCAAGTTCAAGTGCAGTGTATTCCCTTTTCCTAGGGCTGCCATTAAAAAGTACCACAAACTGGGTGGCTTAAAACAACAGAAATTTATTCTCTCTCAGCTCTGGAGTCTAGAAGTCTGAAAGCAAGGTGTCAGCAGGACCACATTCCCTCTGAAACCTGTTGGAGAATCTTCCTTGCCTCTTTGCTTCTGCTGGTTTGCTGGTAACCTTTGGTGTTACTTGGCTTGCAGTTACATCATTCTAGTCTCTGCCTTTGTCATCACACAACATTCTCCCTGTGGCTCTCCACGTCCTCACGTGGCCGTCTTCTTAGAGGGACACCAGTTGAATTATACGAGGGGCCCACTTTCTTCTGTTATGGCCTGATCTTAACTAATTGTGTCTGCAAGGCCCTTTTTCTGAAGAAGGTCACATTCTGAGGTACAGGGGGTTAGGGTTTCAGTATATCATTTTCTACCTTTAGCAACTCTATGTTATTTATACATGAGCATTGAGAATAAGTATTTTCTCTTCTGATTTTTTTTTCTTGTGGGAAATAAGTTGGAAGATGGACCTGTATTTCAGTACATACTAAAGCTTAACAGGCAAAGCCTTGAAATTGAATCACACTCCTTTGATTAGAATTCAGAAAAATGCAGTTACTAAGACTGCAGCCATGTTCACAGTGTTGTGTCTATATGTGAAAGCGCCTTAAACTTGTTTACTCACCAGCTAAACTTAACAGATGAGTACTTATGGGTTTCCTCACAAGCTGAGGCAGATCCCCGTGAGTCGTTTATTGGTTTGGTGGGAGAATCCTTTTGTTGTTTCCTGGAAATGCTTGTGTCAGGATTAGCCCCTTTGTGCCTCCATGTATTTTAACTGCAATTAGCCAGGTGTATAATAGTGTTCACCATAAGGAGTAACTCTGTTATTGTGAACTTTTTTAATACTTCTCCCATCAGTCCACTTTCAGGTGGATGAATGTCACATCCAAATTGCCAGTTAGTTTGACTTTTATGTAACTTAATTAGCAGATTCATGTTTTGGGAAAGCCTGATCTGTGATCTTGAACTTGGTTACGGTTGGTGTAATTTGTGCGTAATTGGGCGCCTTCATGGTGACTCCGCCAGTCCTTAGAGGGCTGGGGTGGTTTGCGGTTGAAATGGGAGAGAGGGAGAAAGCACTAGTTCCCGATGCCTTAATCTTTTAATCCATTTAACCTGGGTTGTCAGTTCAGGCTTCGTTTTAATTTGAAAGTGTGCTTAGGTAGTTGGGGAGGGGTTTCATTAACTCACCACATTTAGACCATAATTAAGGGAGGAAGGTTATCCCTAATTGCCTAAATTTCTTAAAGGCCCATTAAAGTTATGTTGCTTTTCATTGGAAATTGAAATTCTAGGTTAAAAAAAAAAGGCTAAAACCAAACCAAATAAGCACAACCAAACCAAATAAGCACGACAAAACCATGCCCCGGTTCAGAGAGGTTTCGTGGGCATGGTCCTCACGAGTTCTGAAATGTATTTATGGCACATGGAATGGGGTTTACTGACACACAGATACCAAGTAACCTGATTTCTTGCTGAGTTCAAGGTGTGTCACTTGAACGCACATTATTTATATTTTCTTTTTATTTATGCTTTTGGATTGGGGATAAATGGGGAAACTGGAGAAGGGGATGCTCCAGGAGACCTGCACACCTGTGATACTGACTAATAAAAGAGGAGGGGGAGTAGGCAGGAAGTAAGTGGAACAGGAAACTGGTAAAGAAAGGGAGAATCTAAAGTCTAGATGGCAGGCATTTTTGTCTACACCCATCTTTAGGGATTTCGATCAGGTAGATGGTGATTATAGTATTAATCCTGTGAAATGAAGTCACCAGTGTTTTGTATTATTTTCTCAGTGGTCCATGTCAGTTTTCTGTCACTGTAATCATTCAGGAGATTAGTGAAAATCATTTTTACTCCTGTAAGTCTTTTTAGGGACAACTTGAAGTATTTTTTTCCCATTAGTTATTTTATTCCAATTTGTATGGTTTGTGCATTTATTTTTTAACATAATACTTTTTTTTTTAAAGTTTATTTAAGTAACCTCTACACCCAGCATGGGGCTCAAACTCAAGATCCTGAAATCAAGAGTAACATGCTATTCCGACTGAGCCAGCCAGGCGCCCCAACATAGTACTTTTTTTTTTTTCTTAAGGTTTATTTTGGTTTTCCAAGTAAAGACTTTTAGTATCCAAAGATATTTAAGCTATTACAATATTAGTTTTCTACATTTATATAACTTTTGGAGTATTTTTCTTGTAATGTCTAGTTTGGGATATATTTGGCAGTACTCAGCACATGTGATTTCTGCCATAAAATAGAAACCTGATTAAGAGACTTGGAACATACTTATTATAGCAAATAAACTAAATCTTTAGTTTTTAATTAAAAAAAATTTTTTTAGTTTATTTTTTGAGAGAGAGGGAGAGAGAGAGAATCTCAAGCAGGTTCTGCACTGTCAGCACAGAGCCCAACCAGGGGCTTGATCTCACAAACCGTTATATCATGACCTGAGCTGAAGTCAAGTCAGGCGCTTAACTGACTGAGCCACACCCAGGCGCCCCTAGCTTTTAATTTTTATATACACTGAAACCCTAAAATTTTCATAGAAATTGAAGCCCTGAAACATTAAGTCTGTTCTGGCCTTCATAGAAGGGGGCTAAGAGGGACAGGCTGACGTGAGCATTTTACTTCATGCACATGGAGTTGCCAGGCTGCGCCTGGAGCTGCATCCTTCCCAAAGTGGGGGCGTCTTATTCACATTTGTACAAAAGCACCATGTGGAAAAGTCCTGAGCTGAACTCTGCTTGCTATGATTTCATTATACAGAGCATGTATTCCTTTTGTAGCCGAAAAACTTCATTCAGAAATGAAAATGCTGATTGTGAAAACTAAGTATGCTTTCACAGACTGGGTTTTCTATGCAGTTGCTAACATACCACACTTTTTAGTTTAAAGCACATGGCTGTATGTGCTCATTTGCTCCGAATACGCTCGTAGAACGAGTCTCATCTGGAAAACGAGGATAATGAAACCAAGATTCTGGGTGTAGAGACATTTATTGAACATTGAACATTTCCGGTTATTTTTAGAAGTTCTAGCTTACTTAATTCTTTGGAACCTCCAGAGAGAAAATAGGCTTATCTCTATTTTACCGTGACTCCTGAGAACCATGCCTCTTAAACTTTCAGTTCTTGCCGCAACTAAGAGGTGTTGGGGCTGAGACGGACTCCAGGGATCAAGCCACCAGACTTCGAATTTCTCACATTCACACACAGGCGTGATGTCAGTTGAAATGATTAGAAACTTCTCACTTGCTTTCATTTCTTCCTTTATTTTCTCTCTATTCCAAGTAGAACAAGAAAAACAAGATAGAATAGTACCATGTAGTTACCTATATTGAAATATTAATTCATGTAAACTGGAAAAAAGCAGTATGGAGTTCTGGAAACACTGACCTAAAAGATGATTAAAAAGAACGGTTTTTATAAAAATACATAATTTAGCTCAAGGAGGCTGATGAAAACGTCCATGATGATGGTAACTTATAATTAACACTTTGGTTTGATTGTAGAGACTTCTTAATAATTAAATGCCTAGTACTAAAATATTTTCCTCTTGAGTTCACCCTGGATTAAAAATAGAGGGAGCTTGTTGAAAATTTGAATTTTTGCTCACCCTTGTCCAAATCATTACATTTTTCCAAATTAACGATGCTTCAATTGGAGAGCTCTTAAACAATATTGTGAATCTATATTACATAATAGATATGCTCAAAACGTTGCTTAAATTGTTGTCTGAGTCTCAGGGTTGTGCATAAAATAACTCAAACTTACCAAATTGGACCTGGGGAAGACAAATATTCTGCTGTAATTGCTAATTAAAAGGCAATATGCTGGTAATAGGAAACTGGCATTGCATAGTTACTAGAAAGCCCCTGAAGCATAGTGGTTCACTAGTAGGTTATAAACACGGTTCTACTCTTAAGGAATGTATAATTTTAAGAGAATACATGTCTTCGGCGACACATGAAGCAATGTGTGTTTATGAGCTGAGCTCTTTTTACTTGCATCTTTTCTGCTTCATGTAATGTTGGGTTAGGGCTGGGGGCAAAGTGGAAAAGAACAGAAAAGAAAGTGGGACAGGGGTGGGTAATGGAAGATCAGTGGGTGGGCGGGCAACAGGCAGAGGTTAGGGGGAGATAGGTGGACAGAAGTAGGGACAGGAAGTTAAAGAAATGGACCAAGGTCAGGAACCTGAGGAGGTTGTGGGCAGGGCTGTGAAATAAGATGGTGAGACACAGGCAGATATGGTAATGTTTACCTGGTAGGGTATTTTTTCCCGCCTCAAGGTAGGATAGTCAGGGACTAAGTAATGTGTTTGGAGCCAGACCACCGTGATATGGATCTGATAAGCTGGCCACTTCTGGCAATTTGCTGAAACTCTCTGTGCCTTGGTTTCCCTTCTTTAAAACATGGGTATTATTAACAGTACCTCCTGCAGCGTTTGTGGTAAGAATTGAATAAATGCATGTAAGGTGTTTGGACAGTGCCATGGGTGTAGGTGCTCCCATATGACCCGCTGTGAGATTGGAAAGGCTGTCATTGTTTTAGCGGTGGCTGCCTGGCAGCATCAGGGAATACCCATCTGGCTGACACCCTTCCCTGGCTCCCAGGGGAGAATCCTTTATTCAGGAATTGTTGCATTTGAGAAGCTGGAACTAGCATGAGTAAGGCCCTGGGCTTGGGTGTGAACCCTGTTTCTGTTCTCTCATCTGCAAAATTGGGATGATAGTAGCACCTACCTCACAGGATCGTGTGAGGATTAATTAAAAGGGTTACATGTAAAACATACTTGTAAGGGTGGAAAATGCTGTTGGCAGTGCATATCAAAGTGTGTGTATGCTTTAAAGATACTACACTCTTTAAAGAGAGTTTCCTGGGGCACCTGGGTGGCTCAGTTGGTTAAGCGTCCAACTTGGGGCTCAGGTCATGATATTGTGGTTCGTGAGTTTGAGCCCCGCATCAGGCTCTTTGCTGTCAGCATGGAGCCTGTTACGCCCCTCTGCCCCTCCCCTGCTCTCTCTCTCTCTCAAAAATAAATAAACACATTTTAAAAAGTTTCCTAAGGAAACAATAGAATAAGTTCACAAAAATGTACTTAAAACGATGTCCATCTATCTATATTGGGAAAAAAATTATAACCTACCTAATTTATACTGGGAAAGAATTAGAAACAACTTATGTGTCCAACAGTACATCCGTGTACATAATGGTGTAGTAAAGTGTTTTAGAAAGATGTTTATGATACTAAATTTTTTGATAGAAAAAAATGATGGACAGATGTTAACTAGACTTAATGTGGTGATCATTTTGCAATGTGTACAAATACCGAATCATTATATTTCCACCTGAAACTAATATAATGTCATATATCAATTTTACCTCAATGGAAAAAAAAAAAAAGCTTTTAATGAAAGGTACTATGTTGACTGGGTCTGTGCCAGGCTCTGTGATAGAATTCCCCAAATATTGCTTTGTTTTGCGCTTACAACATGCTGTTCAGAGCATGGAACTAGCTGTACGGTACTGCACAAACAAGCAGAGTTACTTGGGCCGTCTGGGAGAGTGCCCTTGACAATGTTCAGTGTTTTCATTTGGTAGTGAAATGTTATTCGTATTTTTTATTTTTTTGTTTATTTTTATTTTTTTAAGTTAATTTTTAAAAAGAGAGAGAACGAGTAGGGGGGGCAGAAAGGGGGGAGCAGAGAGAGAGAAACTCCCAAGCAGGCTCCACACAGTGCAGAGCCTGATGTGGGGCTCGAACCCATGAACTGTGAGATCATGACCTGAGCCAAAATCAGGAGTCAGACGATCAACCGACTGAGCCACCCAGGTGCCCCATGTTATTTTTATTTTTGCTTATTATGCTGTAAGATGCATTTAAAAAAGATGACATCTTGAATTAGGGAAACTCACAATAAAGAGGGGAAACAGATAAATATCTACCCATAATCCTTGACAGACTCCCAAGTGCTGGGAGCCAGCAAAAGCCTCTTCTGCTAAGGTGGCTTCTGTCCACTTGAGGACCTTGCGTGATAAGGTAGTCTCGCCTGAAGAGTGGGGAGTTGTCTTCTTGCCAGTGAAGAGTGATTCTGGGGCGGGGAAAGGGACGGAAGAGCGGTTGGATTAACAGGAGTTTAGGATTGTGGAGCTGGAGCTGTCAGAGGGGCTGTAAAAGAGCTGACAGCAGTGGGCTGATTAGGGCAATATTCTAGCCCCAGCTCTGAGACAGGGGTGCTGGGAGTGCAGCGTGAAGGGGGAATGCTCTGCTGGGTGTTCTTACCCTCTAGTTGCTCAATCCTGGGGAGGTGTGAGAGGGTCCTGGGAGACGAGAAGTCGCCACTTGGCGAACAAGTATGAAACTGTCTCAGCGTGTTAACAGGGCAGCTCCACAGGTCCTTAGGGAATGGATGTCAGCCCCGGTGGAAAGGAAGCCTGGAGATGAATTCCTGGAGCGCCAGCAAGACCTTTGAATGCTAAGCCAGCCTCACTGCAGGGTGGCGTAACTGAAAATCAGAAAGGTGGCTGGTTGAAGAGAATCCCACTCAGAGTGAGAATATCAAAATAGATTAGGCTATAGACTTACTGGATAGAAGTTCTAGAAAAGGACCGACTCGTGCTTGCCCAGGCATTACTTCAGAAGACTGGGCCTAAACTACAGTTTTAAAAAACGAAACACACGATTTTAAATCACCAAACACTTCATTTAGGAAGAATTTTCTGTGGAAGCCTAGTGTATAAAGGATAAATACAGGCCACTTTATTACAGTGGGGATGGGGAGACTCACTGCGCCAAAGGGATATTTACCTTTCAAGAACCCCCCACCCACTAATCTTATTATTCAGCCTGGGTGGCCATGCATGGTAGGGGAGACTAATCCTAACCCCAACCCTGGAGACACATTTCGGTCTAAATCAGTCCCCTTTGCATAGACCTATGTGTAGTGTGACCATGACAGTGTCATGGTTGTTCCCTCAATTTTGCCAGCGACTAATTTAGGGTTGGATGTTTATGAAGACAGCTTAAAAATTTTTTTTCATGTTTATTTTATTTTTGAGAGAGAGTATGTGCACACATGCATGCATGTGAGTGGGGGCAGGGCAGAGAGAGAGGGAGAGAGAGAATCCCAAGCAGGCTCTGAGCTGTTAGCACAGAGCCCGACGCAGGTCTTGAACTCATGAACCATGAGATCATGACCTGAGCCAAAATCAAGAGTTGGACGCTTAACCAAGTGAGCCACCCAGGTGCCCCTGTGAAGACTGTTTTGAAGGTAATGTTGCTTGAGGACTTTGGGGAAAGTTTTCCTCACCTCAGTACCAGTGAGGATGTGATGCTGAGGGGATGGCCGGGTGGGAAGGTTCCATAACTGGGATGACATCATGGAGTTTCTGGACCAACCTTCCCTGGAACCGTGTAGGACTTTGAGTCATGGGAGTCATGTGAGAGAACTCTTCTTACTTACCTTGTTCAGAGTTAGGCCTCACACTGCATGAAGCTGAAAACATCCTGTTACACCTGTGTTTCAGGCACTCCCATCTGGCCCTTGAGAGAGACCTGTGTCTCTAACCCAGTTTAAAGCATTTTGCTCCATAGAACCATCTACTTCGAGAATTAATTTCATTAAATTAGGTCTCATATGTTACTCATATTTTCAAAGACATATTTTTATTTTTTTACGTTTATTTATTTATTTAGAGAGAGAGTGAGCAGGGGAGGAGCAGAGAGAGGGAGAGAGAGAATCCCAAGCAGGTTCTGCACTGTCAACACATAGTCCAACATGGGGCTTGATCCTACCAACTGTGAGATCATGACCTGAGCCAAAACCAAGAGTCAGACACTTAACTGACTGAGCCACCCAGGTGCCCCAAGACATATCTTAAAGTCTGCATCTCAGGTAGAGTATTTTCCATATCGTAGTCAAATCACCTGTCTGTTGGAGCTGCTTTTTCCTATTCTGGAAAAGGAAATTATGTGCTGGATACACAGAGGAAATTGTGTGCTGGATACACAGATTTGAAATTAGAATGTGGTGACATGTATACTACACACATACCACAACCAAATGAACCACACAAACCCCACATATAATATATTCATAGCAGACACACCACACATACTTCACACACACTCACTCCACACACAACACACACACCATACAGAAAACATAAGCACCCACCATGCATAGGCAGTAAACAAGCTCCACAAATAAACCACCTCTTCTTGGAATGGACTGTTACTCTTTTCTTGCTACTGTTTACTGTTTTATCTGCTTTCACAGGTACAGAAATACTTAAATCTTTTTTGTTTTTCTTGTGAAACATTTCAAAAATAATGAAAACTTGAAAGAACTGTGCAATGAACACCCAGATACATGTCTCCTAGATTCAGCTTCTACTGACATCCTTAGAGCTTTCAATAGCAGGGGCCAGTGTTTAGGCATTTTGAAGTTTTTGGCTAAATAAAGAAAAATGTTATGTTGCTTTCTCTATTTTGTCAGATTTAAGGCACAGCTTTTCCGTCTGCCTGCCATTCTCTGAGTTTATGTAAGTTTGAGGAGGCGGGTAGGAGAAGATGTAGGAGGATGGAAAAATGAGCATCTTGCTTTATTCACAAACATTGCTCAGCAAGCCCTGGATGGAGCCCGGGGTTTTGAGGGGTCCTGTGCAGGGGGCCCTTCCCCTCCAGCTCTTTATATGCTTTTGCTGCTCCCCAAGAGGACGAAGAGACTGTGAGGGGCCCTTTCCTGCTGGGAACTTTTCCTAAACGTCCACTTTGGGTAGAGACACAGATTGCAGCCGCGGAGCCAAGAAGGGCTGAGGCCAGCCTTCCCTGCTCTCTCGCTCATTTCCGGCTCGCTGTTTAATTTGAAATCCTGGAACATGTGTTTTAGTGAATTGGTTCATAAAAATGTTTTTTGCAGGATTCTGGAATAGAGGCTGTGCATTCTTTAGTATACCATACATGGATAATTGCACTACGTGAGTGCGTGTGTGTGTGCATGCGTGTGTGTGTGTGTGTGTGTGTGTGTGTGAGAGAGAGAGAGAGAGAGAGAGAGAGAGAGAGAGAAGGAGACCATGTGTATGTGGTGCATGTTTTTGGAGGTGGGGAAGGAGGTAGAGGGTGAAGATAGTTCCTTTAAAACCTCTAAACCCTCTCTTCACAAGATGCAAAATGTTTTCTCCCTTGGTATTTATGCAGAGTGTGGACAGTGAAGGAGTTGAGATCCTGTGACTCTCTGGGTCCCCAGGCTCTTCTCAGTCGCCCCTTCTGGGCAAAGCTGGGCCTCTTCTTTTTCTGTTTCAGTGACTTTGGAAACTAGTTATGGCTGGATATTGAGAAGTTGCCATTTAGAAGTTTATACAACATATGCAAGAGAGAGTCTGTTCCAAACTTTGCAGTTAGATCAACTTTGAGCTTTTCCCAACCTTGCATGGAATAAAGCCCACTGGAATTAAGTGAAATCTCACAGTGCTGCACAGCATAGCTGATTCTGCATCTGTAGTATGTATGTCGTGTGTGAGCCTGGACAGTGTGTTGTTTTTTCTTTGAATGCAGTCTTACATAGAGAACTTGGGTCGCCTCTCATTTTCTGAAACCTTTATCTGGCTTATCCTAGACACAACTCACTTTGTTTCTCCTTCTTTTTTAGTATTCAGGGGTGGGTCAGGCCTGAACGCAGTGATTTGTGGTGCCAAGCCCACACCTTAAATCTTAGGAGCACTGGTCCTGGGCAGTCACTTTCCCATAGTCAGTGAGACTCAGATGTCAGGCGCTAGAGCTCAGGCATACCCCGGGGAGGTTTGGGAGTTGGCCAGCACTCATCTGCCCGTGGCTCCTTGACCCACAGCATCAGGCAGTGTGGCTGGGCAAGGCTGTGATCTGTCCTCCTCAGGCATGTCTGTCTGGACAGGAATTCAGCTCTGCCACTGAAGAAATAAATCCTTTGATGGTGCCCTTCACACTTGATTGATTATTCAACTTCAGCTTGAACACTTCAGGTGATGGGGGATTCACCCGCTCAGAAATGGACTTTCTGTTTGTGAGCCTCTCTCATTGTTAAGCTGATGTTTATGATTTCACGTTTTCCAGTCTGCCTTCCGAAGCAGCACAGAACAAGTCTGCTCTCTGCCATCGGGCACATGGCAGTTCTGCACAGACCTGGACACCATTACCAGATCTCCCCTCTAGGTTGATTGTACCAAAGTGTTATTTTCTTACTTCTTCAGGCTAAATCATTCCTCACTTTTTTCAGTTCTAATGTTAATTTGATCCGAACTTTTTTTTTAGTGTAGGTCTGGCCAATAATGGATAAAGTGATTCAGTTGATATCTAAATGGTGCCATATGTAATGAGTTGTTTTTTGTTTTTTGTTTTGTTTTTTTGGGGGTTTGGACTCATTTATTTTAATGAGGATTAAGATTTCATTGGTACTTATATCAGTCTCTTCCCACTGGGACCATGTTGATTTTATGGCCAGACAAAACCAAGAACAAAACAAAACAAAGCAAACCTCTTAAGCCTCTCTTTCTCTTTTCCTTTCCTTTTTTCTTTTTCTTCTTTTTACCAGGAACTATGAGGTTCTCTTTCTCAACATATACTTAGTAGTTAATTGCCTTCTTTAGGGAAAAAAAGCTTTAAGTACTTACATTTGGTCTTGTTAAGATTCTGTTTTGTTGATTCGGACCTACCTTAGTCTGTTGAGACTAATACACATGTGTGTGCACATGCCCTTTTATTCCTAATTGTGAAAATCGATTCCAGAGTGACCACATGACTTAGTGGTCTGTGCCAGGACCTCATTTAATAGGACAGAAATTTAAAAGGTAGAAAAAGCCCAGAATGAATAACTGTTTGGGAGAGGAGCTATCAATTGTTAAGAAATTTAAAAAATTCTGGAATATTGAAAATGGATGAAGATGGTAACTGATGGAGGAGCCAGAGAAAAGCCTACAACATGAAAGATGAGGGGCCCACCATGCATATTATGAAATGTCAGCATGATAGGGATAAAGAGAGGATTATTAAAGGTTTTCGGAGGAGCATGGGTGGGGTTTGGCAGGGAACAGGTCACTGATGAAGACACCACAGTGGGGAGTCTGATGATCCTCTACACCTGATGCCTGACTGGGGACATAGGGCTTAGCACGCGCACCTCCCAAGGTTGTGAGAAAGTGTATCAGGATTAGGATCAGCTTCATGAGACAGAAAAGTCTGTTTATGCCAGTGGCATAAACAGATAGAAGTGGAGTAAACGAGATAGAAGTTTGCCTCTAGACGGCTCATCTGAGAGAGCAGTGAGCCGGCCAGAGCTCAGGTGATAGCTCCATGGTCATCTAGGTTCAGCTCCTCTGTCTGCCGGTTCAAAATGACTGTTCAACCTGCAGGATCCTATTCATATCCTCTCCAGGAAGGAGGAAGGAGCTGCCGTGGCATTTGGCCTTCAGCCTCCCTTTAAGGTAACTTCCTGGAAGTATCCTCAGAATTCTAATACACACCTTATTTCCAGAACTGAGTCAACATGATTGCATCTCAGTTGCAAGGTCAGCTGAGAAAAGGTATCTACGCTGCTGCCATATGCCTAGTTAAGAATGACTTTAAGGAGGAAGGGAGAATGGCTATTGATGTTGGCAGCTAGCATTCCCTTTGTCACAAGAAACCTTTACTTATCAATATGTTAGATCCTCAACTTTTGGAGTATGAAATTTGCTCCACCTCTTTGGGATTTAACGCAAAGGTCCATTAACATATTCTACTGTGGTTGACATGTGAATTATTATGTGTTAAACTGGGTATTAAACACAGAAGCTTTTAATATGGCCGACATGCATTTAAATGTGCCCTGCTGAAAATATTCAGCTCAACATTACTTTTGAAAAGATCTGAAGATTAGGGGAAAATTAGAAATTACTGGGACTGTCTTGTGAAGTTGGTATTAGTCATACATTATCCTTCTGGTATGGAGACAATTTGTGCAGATCGCTTTGACTGTTAGAGACAGTTATAGCATTTGGTGTTCATAACTTCTTGTTATTTGATCTCTCTGCCCTGGGAGTGCTAACTCTGCTGTCACTCCAGGGAAATCTACATCTTAGATTTTTCACATTATTTCCTTCTGTTTGGAGAATAGCTATGGGGTCCATGACCTTGTTCCTAGATACGAAATTTCTAGAAAGCTGGTTATTGTAAAGTGTCATCTTGCCGGATGATCTCCCCCCCCCCACCCCCCCCCCCGTCTCCCTGACCATGTTTATTTCTATTGACCCAAATACTTGAGATTTATTTTTAGTTGGAACAACTCAGGGATGCCTAAAGGTTAATCTTAAACTCTATAAATTGTGCATTAAAGACATAATTTCAGTTTCTCACACTTAACTTGGAAAGTGCTTTCTCACTTAGGAAACTTTTCAAGAACCTTAACACTTAGCAAATGTTCATGTGATGTTTTCCATTGCTATAACTTTCTTGTTTAATTCACTTTTTCCCTAAATCATTTTTAGAATGCAAGGGAATTTTCACATTTCAGGGATCTGGTTATTATTCCTTCCTGCCCTTGGAGTATAACATGGCTTTTCAACATAAACCAGGACAGAATTAACTATATTAAATAGGAAAGAATTAAGGTTAAGTGGCACAAATGGGCCATTTGAAGTACAACAAAATGAGTGCCTTCTATGAGTTACTATCATTTTTTTAAATTCAGACATTATACAACTACTAGGATATAGCTTTGAAAAATCTGTTAGGATATACTATTGGATAAACTGAAATGCTAATAGTTAAGAAAAAACCACTGGATGTGTACTAAATTAATGCCTTAATTTGGTTTTGTGGCCAGAGCCAGGACTAGGAGTCAGAGAACTGGGATCTTGCAGGTTACTAGTGACATGATTTGGGGCAAGTTATTTGACTTCTGAGTATTTCCCTACAAGAAGCAAAATAAGGCTAATGTCTGCTCTGCCAGCCTCATTGCAAGTAGTAATAAGACACTGGTTATAAAGTGCTTTGAAAACGATGAAAGGTCATGACGTGTAATGTTATGTTATGAAAGAGTCATAGCTGAGACTAGAAGCAAATCTTAAATAAGAAAAGAAAATAGAAAACTCACTGCTTTTCAAAATACATTGTTTATAATATATATACTGAGGCCTTTGCTTTTAAATGTGTGATGAAAGCTAAATGTTTTGGTTCTTTGTTTTATCCTATGCAAGAGAAAAGTTGGCTTATTAGGATAATTATTTTGTTGCTTGGTTAGTCTGAGTTGTAATAAAATTTTCTTATAAATGATCATTTCTTTAATTTATCCCATAGAACTAGCAAAATGTTATGATTCTTTTAACTGGGTTATAAGATTTCTTTCTACAAAAAGGATTTTTGCTTTACAAATGAATAAAATGTAGGATATATGAAAAACATAATCCTTGACTTTTTGCCTCTTCATCACATTTACCACTGGCAATATGCCATTGTCAAGGATGGATGCATTCACTTGAATCTCAGTTTTTTTTTCCGGAGTGACCAGCCTTGCCGAGTAGGAACAGAGGTTAGGGTTCAGGGGGCCATGTGGGAAGAGAGGACAGGGTTGGCCAGGTGCAAACTGTAGGGATGTAGAGCAAGTGTTAGGGGACTCTGGTGGGAACATAAACACAACTTAGGTGTATTCTGTGTTCAAAAATATTTGCAAATAAATAAAACTAGTCTTTAATGAACTCCAAAACTATAAATTCAGTCTTTAATTACAGTGTGAATAAACACATGTCTGTACATCATTTGAATTAGCATTTGACTGAAGGGGAGAAGAAAAATGTTGTCCTGTTTCTTAGTACTCAAGTTCTTGTTCTGTTTGGGGGATAAGTTATGAGCCCAGGACCTGTTAATAGTATGAGATAGTACTACAGTTGTATCACCCAGCTAAAATGTCTTATACCACTAAAATGAATTGGGTGATAAAATTATTAGAATTCAGAAAAAGGGAGCCAATTTGGAGTGAGACTGGTGAGTGAGTGGCTCATAAGCGGTAAGGCCCTGACAGGAAGGAGAGACCATCTGGAAGGAGGGTGTGCTCAGGATGCTAGGAGCCGGGAGGGGGCATGGCCAGAGTGCCGGGCCTACTTTGCTGTGTCAAACATAAGTGTTCTAGAAAGGTCATACTAGATTTTGATAGCTTGAATTCTTGCCTGGGGAATTAAACTATTCCATGAAGCAAAAAAGGATCAGAGGTAAAGGGAGTAGAAGATTTGGTACCAAAGAAACAACAACTTATGTATAATTGGGCTGTGAAGAAGAGAAACAGAATTGTGCAGTGATACTAATGTTTCAAATCCAAGAAAACTTTCTGACAGGAAAAGAAAACCTAATCTGTAAATTGGAGGAGCCCATCAGGTACCTAGGGAAGTTAACCCAAAATGAACAACTCAGAGATACAGTCTAGGTAAAATACTAGACTTCAGAGAAAAGAAAACTACATTCTTGAGGACTGCTTGCGAAAAGATAAAATGATAGACAAGGTCTAAAAATATTTGACCATCATCCCATTTCCCAAAATGACTTACAAAGCAGGGTCACAGTGGAGCTGCATATTCGGAAGATCTTAACGAAAAGAGATAACCAAGCATTTATATTCAGTCAATCTGTCCTTCACGTATGA
>CM053567.1:68846369-68907538 GCA_028646485.1 Cryptoprocta ferox | reverse complement strand
CAGGGCTGGGCAGAGGGAGAGGAAAAACTTCAGTACAGGTCTGCAAAGCTGAGGCCAGCCCCACGGGTAGCTTTGGAGTGTTTATGGCCCATCAGGGCTGTCCAGTGTTGGCCACAAATGGTCGGGCTTTTATACCCTTGTCCTCATCGGTCACTTGCTGTGGGCTGCCCTTTGAAGGGCATGTTTTCGGGTTGGTGGCTATCTGGGTAGCACATGTCCATGTCTGCTATACTTGCTTTTTCTTTAGTAAGAAGAGTGTGGTCAAAGTGATAATTTAGAAGACAAATTTCTTCTCATTGGTGAGGGTAGCTGCTCCCTTACCAGACCAGTACTACAACGTGATTCATCCTAGATTCTAGGACTGGCTGTAACCTAGTACCCTACTGCAGTAAATGCTTTTAAAATGTGTAGAATGGATTTTGCGATTGGCAGCTAAGAACCTGGCACCTGCGGTAGAGTGGGTTGTGGGACTGGGAGGGCAGCTAAAACACCACTGCACAGTCCAGTGGGAACTAGAAGAGACTTAGTAGGATGTAAGAATGGATTTAAGGAGAGTGTGAAAGAAGGAATGAATCACATTTAATGATGGTTAGAATAAGGAAATGATGCGGAAAACCAGTATCATTCAGCATTACCTCTGGGGAATGGATTTGGGTGTGACTTCGGGATGGTTGGGTGTATGTGGATAATAGGCCATTCATACTCTACTGTATGTTGTGTTTACCATATGCTTATAATATTTTTGTGATTAAAAAATATTTTTTAATGTTTATTTATTTTTGAAGGAGAGAGAGACAGCGTGAGTGGGGCAGGAGCAGAGGGAGAGGGCGACACAGAATCCGAAGCAGGCTCCAGGCTCTGAGCTGCCAGCACAGAACCTGATGCGGGGCTCAAACTCATGAGCCGTGAAATCATGACCTGAGCTGAAGTCAGATGCTTAACTGACTGAGCCACACAGGCGCCCCTATTTTTGTGATTTCAAACAAGCTCTAAGATTTGAGCCAGGAAGTTTAGAAACATGGTGGTGTTCAGATATCAAATGTTGGTGTGTGTATTGTACATGAGTTTGAACATATTTTTTTCTAATCTGAGAAGTCACAGTACATCAAATGATGGAAGGCTGTGAAGACTGGAGATGTAAAGTTAGAAAATTATGTATACATTCCGTACGAATGCTCAGTTCAGAACACGTAAAGCATAATTGCTGGGTTTCTACTGCGTACCAAGCGATGCGCTAGGTTTCTTTAGTGTTTTCTCATTTAATGTTTTCTTCTCACATCTGTATGGCAGATAATATCATCCACTAAACTGATTCCCAGTGAAGATTGATTAATGATGTATCTCGTACGTTTCTTTGAATTGAGGAATGTTATTTAATGTTTGCTTTAGATGGCCTGTTTTTGCAGAATCAGACCTATAAATACAGAGAACAAACTGATGGTTGCCAGAGGGGTAGGAAAATGGGTGAAGGGCCATGGGAGATACAGGCTTCCAATTACAGAATGAATAAGTCACATGAATAAAAGGCACAGTGTAAGAAACAGACTCAATGATACTATAATAGTGATGTACGGGACAGATGGTAGCTACACTTGGGGTAAACATGGCATAATGTATAAACTTGTCAGATCACTGTGTTGTACACCTGAAACTAACATAACATTGTGTGTCAACTATACTCAAAAAAAAAAGAGTAGGAAAAAAGACACCTCTTTTAATAAGTCAAGAAGATGGTACATTTTATCTGCATAGAACTCTGCTACCTAAAATGCTTTTTAAACTATTAATAATATATTTTAAAACTTAAAATAGATTAACATTGGGTTAATCTACAGATCAGAAATAAACATCAGTCCTCCGTAATTAAAAACTAATTTTAATATTTAGGTATTAATTAGTTCAGTAGTTCTCAACCGTGGTCACACTTTAGAATCACCTGGGGAGTTTTTTGTTTTTGTTTTTGTTTTTAATACTGCTGTGACTGGCTCCACCCTAAAGTAACTGAATCAGAATATGCACAGCCAAAGTTGAAACTGCTGCTTTGGGATTGCTCTGTAATAGACTGACAGCTGCTTTTATGGTGCCCTTGTTTTGATCTTGCTAACTGGAATATGATCTGTCAGGAAAGGGATGACAATGCTCATTTTGAAGAGGGCTAACTTTTCATTTTAAAACGAAAGCGCATCTGATGATATGAAAGGGTATGAAAACACACCTTGATATTAAGATTTTGATACCTGACTCTCATTTGTCAAAGACTGTGTGTATGAAACAGCCCAAATTAGAATCAGACTTTGCGTATTTTTTTCTTAATCTTTATCCTGTGCTTCCTTATTGTTCCCATCTGCCTTTGAGCTTGAGGTCTATCCATGTAGGAGCATTAGCCTTCAGACCCAAGAGGATGCACATCTGGGGGTACTTTGAAGCCATTTCAAGGGAAATGCGGGCACCTATAATTTAAAGAGAATCAATTTCAGATTCTTAGACCTTGAAACTAATCAGTCCTAAAATTGACCTGCTACCTCCCCTTTCAGAATGACCTGTCTTTAATGGGAAGGCATACCTCACACTTATCACTAATCATCAAGGTGCCAAGCAGAGGGATAATGAAAATATTGGTGTGACTGCTGAGTAAGGGAATGACTTTAATGGAAAATGATCCTTTTGCAAGTAAGTTTCCCATTGTTTACTGTCCATGAAATTGAGAGAAGGCTAATTGAGTGGTCAGCTAATAAGTTATTAAATATTATACCCATGGATGAATATTTTTACTCTTTGCTAGAAAAATCTCTTTCCATTTCCATCCACCTATTTATGCAAACCCATATTTTCAATGCCTACATCTGTAAGAGCTAAACATAATAGATTTCATGTGGAATCTTGTCTCTTTCCAGTAATAATAATCTACAGAGAATGAACTAATGAGAGGAAGAGTCCCATCCATATCATTAAGATACACATACATTTCCAATAAAATTTTATATATATTGAATAATTGTATAATTTTTGGGGATACTTTTGTCCTTACAATAGTACCTGTGTTGCACTCAATTTAGAAGAAACTTTTAACACTGAATTTTATGGTTAAATGTGTAACCCTAAATTTGTTTAAAGGTTTTGTTGCAGAGAGGTTAAGATGGACATTTAGGCATAAAAGTATATTAAGAAATAAAATTGTAGGGAAAGTAGAATGGAAAGATGAGATCAAGGCGAAAGGGAAATGATGCACAATTTCCAGCTTTTGAAGAGTTTATTGTTTTTAAATGGATGTGATATGTGAAAAATGCTGATGGAACTTAGACTAAAATAGATAGTCTAAGTCTTAAAATAGATGTATTTAAAAGTGATGTAATAGTTTTATTTACAACTCAGTATTTACAGTATGCCAGAAATTATATTCTTTGCAACCTTTTGAAATTACAGTGTGAAATTCTGAATGTTAACTTTAAAATGGTGAAGAACCCTGGGTCAGGCCTATTGTGGGGACAAGGGTGATGAGGAAGACCGGATTATATATTTTTTCCTTGGTTAAAATATCTGGAAAGATGATATGACTGGATATTTTTAAGTCTCTCAGCAATATTTTAACAAAAAAAGACAGTTGCCAAACTGTAATAGGACGTCCAAAAACGCACCGTTTTCTAAGATCACTTCACTTCCTCTTTGAGCCTTTATGCCATTCCTGACATCTCGTGTCTTCCGCCTTCTTCCTGCTTAACAAGAATCTCTTCTAGAGGTGTTACTGAGAGATGCAGGCCATTTGTGTTATCAGTAGATGTTAATGGGTTTTGTTTTTATAAACAAAAGCTTTTTTTTTTTTACATTCTTTTAAAGTATAGTTGACACACAATGTTACATTAGTTTCAGGTGTACAACATAGTAATTCTGTAAGCCTAGATGCTATGTATCTTCACAAGTGTAGCAACCATTACTTAATGGGGTTTCAACTTACCAGTTTGTTACACACAGACATGTCTTCATGTTCTGCTAAGTTTCATTTTTTTTTTTACTGGTGGTTTTAGTTATCAAAGAGTCTAGAGAGATTGGGAATGCATAAGGAAGTAGTTGAAGCCCTGAAAAAGAGTCTGGATATTCTGTGGTCTAGTTTTGGCTCTCTTGCTAGCAAGCTGCTTAATTTACAGTTACTTTGTAGATGGTCACGTTAAGGTGGGGAAAGTGGCCTTTACCTTTTCTTGTTGCCTTTGCCAGAGCACATTTGTGTACTTATTAGAGAAAATTGTTAAGACTTGACCACAAAAGCTTATTTCTGTTGGTTCTAGGTCTCTACACTGGGTCGATGGGAGCTCCACTCTGTCATTTTTGGGTTGACAGTTTTGGAAAGATATAAGCAGAAAATAGCAAATGAGTAAACTGAGGATTGAAATAAGGCAGAAAGCATTTAGTTTACTTTTTATATTTCATGAGCAGATTAGGTAGTGGGGAAAACAGTATTAATATTCTTATTTTCTTATATTTGTTATGAATTCCAATACTAATGTTTCAGAAGCTGTCATAACATAAAAAAATATAACCCTTGTAAATTGGTCTCCAAACATGTCTTCCTGCTTAGTGCTAGCTTCCGTTCCACTCATTTTCCATCTGGTTAGTAGCCAGTGTCTTTGTATTAGCTGTTGAAGAAGAGATAATTGACAAAGGGTGATGTATTTGATGCTTCAAAAGAGCGTGGTTTAAGTGTCAAAATATTGAGAGATGCCCTTGTGCAAATTACTGTGGCCCTTAAATATTTTAGCAAAAATTTACCTGCGTGTGACTCCCTCTATGTCATATCATACTACTATTTCTCAAGAATTATGCTAAAAATTCTCAACTCTTGATTCATTCTTTGTTCCTACTGAGACTTACTTAGGGACTGGTTGGGATTACAACAATATTTGTGTGTGTTTTTAAAATTTTTTATGTCTTTTATTTTATTTTTGAGAGAGAGAGAAAGACAGAGAGTGAGCAGGGGAGGGGCAGAGAGAGAGAGGGAGACACAGAATCCGAAGCAGGCTCCAGGCTCTGAGCTGTCAGCACAGAGCCCAACGCGGGGCTTGAACCCATGGACTGTGAGATCATGACCTGAGCCGAAGTTGGACGCTTAACCGACTGAGCCACCCAGGCACCCCACAACAATATTTGTTAAATATAAAATGCTTATTTGTATAACTTAGTTTTGTTTTTTAAAATGTCAAGTCCCAGATAAGTCTCTTTTCTCTCTCTCTCTCTTACTCTTGTGGATTTTAAATGGCTTCCTTTGAGTAGCTGTTTTTTCAGTACTAATTTTCCCTCACATACAACACTACACAGACCCACAGTTTGGAAACGTAACTGTGGGTCTGAATCCTGGCTCAGCACTGGCCATGGGCATCTTTGGCCAAATAATCTGTATAAGCTTTGATTTCCTTCTCTGTAAAATGAGACTGATGGTACTTTTCTCAGGGTGGTGTTGAGGTTTATTGGCAGCAGTCACGTAAAGCACTTAGTGTGGGGCCTACACGACAGCAAATGCTGCATGATAGGACCAGAGGCTGTCATTCATTCATTATTTGCCATCTTACTCTGGCATCTCGGTTGCTTTGTACTTGACATTTGTCTCAGCTGAGAGGAGAATTGCTTCTTAAATGATGGGAAACATCAAGAATGTGTAGTGATGTGGGGCCCCTGGGTGGCTCAGTTGGTTAAGCGACCGACTTTGGCTCAGGTCATGATCTTATGGTTTGTGAGTTTGAGCCCTGTGCTGGGCTCTATGCTCAGAGCTCAGAGCCTGGAGCCTGCTTTGGATTCTGTGTCTCCCTCTCTCTCTGACCCTCTCCTGTTCATACTCTGTCTCTCTTAGAAATAAATCAACATTAAAAAAATAAAAAAGAATGCATAGTGATGTAAGCAGGAGGGCATGTTTGTGTTTTCAAAGTGGAAATACAATAGTTTTTTATTTTAAAAATTATAATCATAATAGCTAATTTTTGAATGCTTTATGCTGGATACTCTCTAAGCTGTCTACAAATGGAATCTCATTTAATTCTTCAAATAAAACTATGAGCTGGGTACTATTAAGATGGGAACCATCACTATCCCTATTTTATAATAGGAAATCAAAGTGGGTAATTACTCTGACCCAGCTGGTATGTGTAATGCCTGTTAAACATTTTTTCTTAAGAAAATTAAAGCCACCATAAAGTACTGAAATAACTATTGTGTTTTTTTTTTTAAGTTTATTTATTTAGAGAGAGGGCGAATGCCAGCAGGGGAGGGGCAGAGCTAGAAAGAGAATTAGAAGCAGGCTCTGCAAAATGTCAGCGTGGAGCCTGATGCGGGGCTCCATCTCATGAATAGCGAGATATTGACCTGAGCCGAAATCAAGAGTCAGCTGCCTAACTGACTGAGCCACTCAGGTGCCCCATTATTTTATTTTTAAAAATAGCTTTATTTAGATACAATTCACAATTCACATAGTCTCATGTAAGTGCACCTGTTCAGGTGTACAGTGCAGTGGCTTTTGGCATACTAGCAGTTGTGCAGCCATCATCCCAGTCCAATTTTAGAACATTTTCATCCCCCAAAAAGAAACCTCACACCCACTACCAGCCACTTACCATTACCTCCACTCCAGTCCTTGGCAAGCACTACTCTATTTTCTGTCTCTGTAGATTGGCTTATTCTGAATATTTTGTATGAATGGAATCATACAGTGTGCAGTCTTTTGTGACTGGTCTGTTTCATTTAGCTTAATGTTTTTGAGGTTCACCCACATTGTAGCATACATCAGTGCTTCATTCCTTTGTATTACCAAATAATATGCCATTGTATGGATATATTGATTTTGTCTGTGTATTCCTCAACTGATGTGCATTTGGGATGTTTCCAGTTTGGGGGCTATTATAAATAATGCTGCTATGAACATTGACTGGTGTATAGGTTTTGGTGTGGACATATGTTTTCAATTCAGTTGGGTATATGTCTGGGGGCAGAATTGCTGGTTCATATGTAACTCTGTGTGTAACATTTTGAGGAACTGTCAAACTATTTGCCAAAGCGTCTGCACCATTTTACATTCCCACCAGCAAGGTACGGAAGGTTCCGATTTCTCCATATCCTCACCAGGACTTAATCACCTGACATTTTAATTATAGCCATGCTAGATGTGATGTGAAGTGATATCTTATTGTGGTTTGGATTTGTGTTTCTTTTTTTTTTTTTAAGTTTATTTATTTTGAGAGACATGTGAGCAGGGGAGGGGCAGAGAGAGAGAATCCCAGGCTGTCAACGCAGAACTGGACACAGGGCTCGATCTCACAAACCATGAGATCATGACCTGAGCCAAAATCAAGAGTTGGATGCTTGACTGACTGAGCCACCCAGGTACCCCTGGATTTGCATTTCTTCACTGACAAGTCATGTGTAGCATCTTTCCATGTGCTTAGGGGCCATTTGTATATTTTCTTTGGAGAAATATCTATTCAAACCCTTTCCCCATTTTTAATTGGATTAATTGTATCTTTATTATTTAGTTATGTAGTTGGCCCTTGAATGGCTTTGGTTTGAAATGCATAAGCCCACCTATGTGTAGAGTTTTGTTTTCAATTAATACAGTACAGTACTGTAAATGTATTTTCCTTATGATTTTCTTAGTAACATTTTCCTTTCCCTAGCTTATCTTTTTGGTAAGAATATAGTATAATACATATAGCATACAAAATGTATGCTAATCAACTGTTTATATTATTAGTAAGGTCAACAGTAGGCTATTAGTAAGGTTTTTGGGGAGTTAAAAATCATATGTGGATTTTCATCTGCATGGAAGCAACCCCCACATTGTTCGAGTCAGCCATATACTGTAAGGTTTTAATGTGTCCTGACAGAACTTTTTTCCATTAATAGGATGTATTATTTTTACTATATATTTTTAAGTTGGATTGAGATATACAATTTTGTAACTATTTTTTTCCTTTTTCTAGTTTTATTGAGAAATAATTGGGCATTCACCACTGTGTAAGTTTAAGGTGTACACAGCATGATGGTGTGACTTAACGAATGTTGTGATTACAGCAGCAGGTTTGGTTAGCGTCCATCATCCCCATCATCTCCTATAGATACGATAAAGAGAAAAAAAGAAGAAGAAAATAATTTTTTTCTTTGTAATGAGAATAACTTTTAGGATTTACTCTTTTAACAACATTCCTATATCTTATACAGCGGTGTTGAGTGTACCCGTTACCTGCGTATTACATACCCGGTAGTTCTTTATCTTATAACTGGAAGTTTGTATCTTTTAAATTCCTCCTCCCAATTCCCCCCACCTCTGGTGACCACAAATCTGATCCCTTTTTCAGTGATTTTGTTTTGCTTTGTTTTGTTGGGGTTGTTGTTGTTGTTGTTATTTTAGATTCCACCTGTAGGTGAGATCCTACAGTATTTGTCTTTCTCTGTGTGACTTATTTTACATAGTATAATGTCCTCAGGGTCCACCTATGTTGTCGCAAATGGCAGGATTTCCTTGTTTTGTTTTGTTTTTTTGTTATGGCTGAATCATACTCCATTAATATATATGTGTATGTCACAACCTCTTAATCCATTTACCCATCAGTGGACACTTAGGCCGTTTTCATGTCTTAGCTATTGTAAGTAATGCTACTGTGCACTTGGGGGTGCAGGTATCTTTTTGAGTTAGTGTAACTTGATTTTAACCTTACTATATTGTGACCATCTTTTTGTGTCTGTATTTAATTATAGCACTTGTAATGACTGCGTTGTAGTTCATTATATGAACATTCCATAATTTAAAGTCTTTTTCTTTATATATAAAGTTTATTTAAAAGGAAAAACATCTACGTCTTTGAATGCTTGTGCAGTCATTTTTTTAGGGTACTTTTCTTACTAGAACTGGAATTGCTGGGTCAAAAAGTGGGCAGTAAAGCCTTCGAAAAATATTCCCTAATTGCCCTCTGGAAATGGGGTTCCAGTTTATACTGTCTTGCCAGTGTTTTAGGATTGCTGGTTTCCAGACAACCTTCCCAATACTGAGTATCAGTATTTTAGTCACTATTTAATCTTGAGGACCCAGTTGGTATTCTGTACTTCTTTAAATTTGCATTCATTTATTAATGAAGTTGGTTGAAGTCTTTGTTTCCCACCATTGTTCCCTGAGCCTGGAGATTTCCTCTATGCTTCTTCCAGATAGCTCTCTGCCTCAGTGCCCTTGATCTAGGAAGCTTTTCCTACCCCCTCCCCTCCTGCACAGACCCAAACATGTTCTCTCTCTCTCTCATCCTCACTTCCCAAGGCCCTGGGAAGGATCCGAGGAATGTGTTCACGTAGTTTCTTTCTTTCTTACCCTTCTTTTTTTTTTTTTTTTTTTTTACATTTTCTTTTTAATTTTTTCAAGTTCATTTATTTTTGAGAGAGAGAGAGAGAGAGAGAGAGAAAGAGAGAGCACGAGAGCACAATCAGGGAAGGAGCAGAGAGAGGGAGAGAATCCCAAGCAGGCTGGCAGTGCGGAGCCTGATGTGGGTCTCAAACCCATGAACCCTGAGATCACGAGCTGAGCTGAAGCCAAGAGTCCCATGTTCAACTGACTGAGCCACCCAGGCGCTCCTACATTTTCAAAAGTAAAATATATTACGTATTTTTTCTTCCCTTAGCACTACCCACTCCCGCCAAATAATTTTCAAAACCCCATAAAAGCTGGATCTCCTTGCCCAGGACATGTTAAGTTTTCGGTACAAAGTTGGGTTGAATGGCACGCATGAAGTTTAGTGTTCATTAGCTTTTTTAGCATTCGCAAAGGAACTTTTGTTCATCTGAGGCTTAGTTCCTGGTAGACTCATGAAAAATAAGGTAGCGGTAAAAGAAATACTTTTTGAACGTTTTTAACAGTTAAGATTCATTTTGTGGGCAGTATTGTTTATGCAATCGTGTTCCCAAACCTTGTTAACCAGAAGTCAAAAATCTATTTTGGTACGTTCCTGATTTCCTGTGATAACCCAGTCAAATTACTCATTGCCTGTATAACCTCTTTCTTTCTTAACTCACTCTGATTTACCTCTTTTAAAGCCTTTCTAAACTGGGTAGAACCCTATTTTTTAAGTCTTGAAAGTTTGCCCTGCTTGAGTGATGAGGCTTCAGGTGATTTAATTTTACTAGTTTTCCATATTTACTAAACTGACAAGGCATGTGTATTTAATAACGGGGTGAGAAAAACCAATAAACTGTTTGTTGAATAGAACATTTCTGACTTGCTGTTAGTGAGACCTGGACTTGGAACATGGGGATAAACACGCAGGGCTTTCACTTGACTCCAGCTGAGTTCGTGTTTAGCAGTGAGGTTGGTCAACAGGTGTGTGAGTTCTCACAGGCTCCCTAGGACGTTCTGTGCACTGTGATCATAGGATGGAACACGTTAACTTTGAAATGTCTCATTTTCCTGAGCACCTTTGGTTAGCTCTGTTGGATCCTGCTGAGTATTTCAAAAGACAGTGTTGCGGGTATACTAGAAAACTGGGGTAGCCAGGGGCCAGGCGGGATGTCCAAGAGCTGATCCAAAGAGAAAACAGAATCAGAAGAAGCTGAGCCCAAAGTCGAGGTCTGTGAAAATAGGAAGCAAACATAATTCGCTGAGAAACTGTTAATGGAATAGAAAAGTTTGAAAACAGAGTGAATAAATTAGTTTTTGTCTCAGCAAGAGGTCATTCTGGTGAGAAAACATACGTAACAGGCGCGATGTTGCAGGGTCAGGGTGTAGACTAGCAAGACTCCAGCATGATGTGTGGGAAGGGGAAATTGGGTCAATTATTGAGAAATTTCCTAATAATTAAAGTCGTATGTGACAGTTTCAGAAAATTATAACAGGCTTTGGTATATGTTGGCATATGTTTACTATGAAAATGAATAGCCTCAGTTGGTGCTCAGACCCTGTATCAGAGCCAGTTTTCAGCTTTTAGATGGAATCTGTGTATGGAATGTCCAGGGGACATTACTTAGTGACATGCCGACTCAGGCCTCCTCTCCTGTCTGCTCCACAGCAGGGTAGGCACCTGGAAATCCTTCTTGTTAAGGCCCTTACAGAACTTGAGAAACTATAACTTGTGGTTTACTTGTTGTAGTTAAAGCTTTTGAACACCTTTCTTACATTTCCTGTGATCAGTTTTTAGTCTCTATGTGTAGAACTCTTCCCCCCCGCCCTCCTGGGGGGAAAATTCTACTTGTCAAGGATTTGTTAAATGGGTGCTATGATCGACAGCCTTAGGGAACCGTGTGCTGGTCAGCCAGAGAGGTGTGGTGGCTGCAGGGGACACTTTCTGTTCTTTGCTTAGCAGGTTCGGTAGGGAAGGGAAAGTTCTCTGGGATTTCGACAGCATGTTCTGATGTCATGTGTAAATATTGTCTTTTGGAGTTGCTTGCTTGGGGCCAAGCTTTTAGTGAAAGTTGCTGAGGTGACAGAAGCCGTGAAAGAAAATGATTTAATGGCATCACATACTTATTTTTGAGGTTGAAGACTTTGTACTCGAATCCACGTCGATAGGTCTCTCGCTTTTTATTCTTGCCTGCCACAAAGATTGTGAAGTTTTACTCAAACTTTAGGTGACATGAATGCCATAGAGGGAGAGAAGCTGAGATGAAAGTGTGCGGACACTTTAAATTGCTATGGAAGGAGTTTGACTATCTGTACCTGTCTGACTCATTTAGAATATGGAGAATGAGCGATTTTTAACTTTAAGACTTGGGTTTACATAGGAGGGGAATGGCAGGTGAATGTAACTTTAAAGCAGCTACGTGAATTTAGTACGCATATAATTTGGCCCGTTTCCTTTGGCAGGGACAAAGGAAAAGTGGCCCCATTATACAGTAGGATAAATTGTTCTCCCCTTCAGAACTGAAGGGCCTACCAGGCATTAAGACAGAAATGCAGTGTGAGTCTCCAGGAAGATGGCCTACACTTTTTCTTTTACTCAAGGACTCTGAAGAACCTGTGGTCCCGAGAGTCTGTCACGTGTCAGAAACAGGATTAGATGTGGTGGACAAACAGGGAAGTTTGACCTTCCTCGATCACAGGGAGTTTACACATTTATGCATGTGAAAACAAAACCACGGGGTTAAAGCCTGGTACATAAATTCCCAGTGAATGATACACAACAGCCGTCATTTGCTCTGGGGAAGATCTTGTCAAAAGTTCAGTGTGGGGCCCTGCAGTGAGAACTCACGGCCTGGGACAGCCAGGCCTGCTTCCTCATCTCGGCTAACTTTGGGGCTTTGGGTCTCTGGATGCTTTGAACATACATGGTCCATCTTTCTTGGTGCCAGTTATACTTAAGACTCGGAAGGAAAATTTTCTATATTAAAATAAACCCGACAGTTAAGAGTAGAGCACACAGTTTGCAGCCATGTTAAAAACAGACGACTAGCACACTTCAGGTGGGAAAGCGGGAGGACCCTAGATCCCTGGTGCAGTTCATTCCCCTCTGTCAGGAGGGTTTGAGAAGCACTGATGAGAGATTAGGAAAGGCCAGCTCTTTGAAGCCGCCTCTGCTTTCCCCAGGGACTAAGTGAGTTTAGGGAGCAATGATTTCAGTTGGGTAATAGCGGCATCCAGTGTGCTAGGGTTCTTGAGTGAGATGGATTCATAATTAAATGCAAAGAATTCAGCACTACTTGAATTGTTTTGTCTTTAGAGTTAGTTAGTGGGAAGCATTGTGGAAGCTTCTATGGGGCAGCCTGATCTGGTGGAGGCCAGGGCACCAGTGGTGAAGGATTCACCCAAGACCGGAGCTAGAAGTTCATTGCATACACTACAAGGGAGCAGCGAGCAGGACCGCAGAGGAAGGGCTATCTGCCAGCGCGCGGTGGGTGGGAGGCTATAGTTTAGGTGGGAAGTGAGGAGGTATGGGAACACATGGAGTTTTGCCCACTTGTGAGTCGCCCATCGGTCAGGTAGGGTCTATGGCTGTTTAGAGGTGGGTCACTTCATGAGCTTGTTTGCATCCAGCCCAGTGGCCATGGGGGCCCTTTACCTTAATCGGGTTTCCATTGCTCAAGTCCGTTGCCTAAAAGTGGCCTCTACACCTTCCTTTTTCAGTTGAGTTTGGATCCAGCGTTTAAAACAGTGCCCTGAAATTACGAAGCAGGTGTGCACTGCGTATGTGCTGAGGGATGGGGCCAGGTGGGTAGGTGAAGTGATATGCAATCCACCCTGGGAAGCCAGTGCTTCGTATGTGTGACTTTGGAGGGGAAAGGCAGTAGTGGGGAGTCCGCATGGGGGAGCAGCACTGCCCACAGATCGGTGATGCACAAACTTCAGCTACTTTGCACTGTGTAATCTTGGGCCTGTTTCTCTTCATTTATAGAAAGGGGATGATGCTTCCTCTTCTAGGGTGACTGTGAGGCTGGAGTTAGCGTGCGTCCGGTAAATATGTGTTAGGGATTCAGCTCGCGGTGGTTGTGACTGTGTTGAGGATAACAGTGCTAATATCGTAGGGAGGGTAGAGGATGGCTTTTTCTCCAGGGAAAATTCTGGGCCCTCATCTTTCAGGCATGACTCTCTCAAAATACATGTCCACTCTTGATGTTCTAGTTAGGAATTAGATAGTCTCCATTATAATTGCTAGATGCATTGTGTATTATTCAAAAAAGAGTATGTGTATTGTTAAATATAGATGAACCCTAGTCTAGATAGAATAAATATCTGAAGACTGTTCTTTGTATAAGTTATTTATTTTAATTGTGATAAAATATATATATAATATAAAAATCACCATTTTAACCATTTTTAAGTGCACAGTTCAGTGACATTAACCGGTCACATCATTGGGAGCAACCATCACTACCCTCCATCCACAGGACTCTTTACACATTGCAAAACTGCAACTCTGCTTTTTAAACAGTAACTCCTCATTCCCCCTCCCCTAGCCCCTGACAGTCACTTTCTGTCTCTTTTCTGTCATTATAGATAATACTCTGAGCACCTCACGGAAGTGGAGTCATATAGTTATTTGTCCTTTGGGGCCTGGCTTATCTCAGCACAACGTCCTCAGGGTTCACCCATGTGGTAGCATGTATTCTCTGTTGTTTTTATTGTTGTCTTTTATTTCTTTTTCTTATTTTTTTAAGTTTATTTATTTGGAGAGAGTGAGAGAGAGAGAGAGAGTGTGGAGGAAGGGCAGAGAGTGAAGGAGGGAGAGAGTCCCAAGCAGGCTCCCCGTCGTCAGCACAGAGCCCAATGCAGGACTCGATCCTATGAGCTTTGAGATCATGACCTGAGGTGAAACCAAGAGTCAGCCACCCAGGCACCCTGTCCTCATTCTTATTACACAAATACATGTTTATTTTACAGTCTTTCAACAATATAGAGAAGAAGAAAAGTGTTCCATAATTCTCCTGCCCGACATAACCTCCGCTACATGTCTGCTAAAAGCAGAATGGTTTAGAGTAAAATCCCACACGTACTAGGGCCCCTGGCCTCTTTGGATGTGAGGGGAACTGTCGAGTGTAAGTCCTGGAGACTCTGAGAAGTGAAGTGTGAGTCCCTGTGGAGCTGTGGAGACAGAGTTGGGGGAGAATGTGGAGCGGTAAAGTGGGAAGCCACAACCACCTTTTATGAAATGGGACATTCTCATCTTTGAAGCTTGAGCTTGTGGGTTTTGAGTTCCTGTTTGTGCCCTTTAATTTCAACTTTCTAAGTTCATAAGTTTGTAGTAAATAGGTGTCCTGGCTGTCATTATGTGCCCATATTAAGGAGACATTGGAAGGGCAGTCTTTTCCCTGCCAGGATGGGTCCATTGGGAGGAAGTGAGCTAAGGAAGCACCAGGGGAAGGAAGAGACCCAGGATAGAAGGAAAGGTGAATGCAGTGCTGAGAGCAGGTGCTCTTTGGGTCTCCTGAGACTCAGCCCCCCGTGTGGCTTCCAGGAAGCCCCAGCGCCTGTGCCTTCTGCCAGAATATCCGGTGCTCTGCCTGCCTAATTCTCTCCTCTTCTGTTTGTCTCCACCTGGTGAGATGGAGTTCTTTAGGAGGACAGTCTTCTGTTATTTTCTCTGTTGTGTACCTAGTGCTTAGCCGAGTGCCCTAGCTCCTCAAATGAGAGTCTGCCTGGAAGGTCGTTGCTCCTGTCTCACTCTGGGCTGTGCTGTCTTGATCCTCACCTCAATTTTTCTGTCCCCCAGGATCCCCTGTTCTTGCCACAGCCCACCTTCAGCACCAGCTGTGCTTGGAGCCCTGCCTTTGGTGATTTAGCTGGGGCAGAGGAAATCCCCGTGGCCACGGCCTCAGGGCCGAGGAGCTCCTGGGTTTCCCCGTAGCCCACTCTGATACTTGGTGGTTAGACTTTGCAGGACTTAAGGATTGAGTAGGTTTTTGTGGCTTCATCTGTTCACTTAACTGTGGTATAATATTTCCATGTACAGTGTTTTCTTTGGTTTGAGAAAGTGCTTAAAGACCATGTGACTGTAGGATTACCTGTATTTTTGCCTTTAGCATTTGTTGTGCCTTTAGCATTTTATGTCAAAATAAGACCGGAAATACAGTTTCCTGTGAATGTAATTCCCAGATGTTATGTCCGGCATTGGCAAACCATGTTAATTAAAACTACCAGAATTGTGTTGCTTTGTAAGTAGAAGTATTTGTGAACCTTAGGTGTTTTCTATGTTTGTCTCTATTGCTGTCTGTTCTGTGAAATTCCTTCTATAAGACGTCAGGTTACATGGTTTGCCTAAAGTTAGGGAGGGGGATAGTTGTCTCAGGAGTGAAATGGAGAGGGGAGGAAAGCATCATAAATAAAATATTAAAATTTGGAAGGAAAACAGCACTGCATTGTGTAGGAGGAAGCCAAATCTGATACCCATGTACAGGTAACCTGTGGGGTTTGAGGAAGAGGAATTGAGTCTTTAGAAATGCAGAGGCAGGCTTTTGCAGAGTTGGTTGGCTGTTGTGCAGGGTGTGCTTAAGAGAGCAATCAAAAGGAGACTGTATGCTTCTAACTCACCTCGGGTTTTGTAGTGGAGTTTTCATGTGATCATTGTTTAACCTATTATTATTGATAGGATTGTGGGAAATGTCTACAGTTAGCTAGTGTTAAAGAAAATTAAAACTTACGTCAAATCAGGGCCATACACAGAAATGAAGCTATCACCTCATAGATTATAGGGAATGTTATATTTGTTTTTTACCTCATGTTGGGGATAATACCCAAGGTTCCAATCAGAAGAGACCTTAGGGGTGCTTTGGGTGGTTCAGTCGCTTAAGCGTCGGACTTCTGCTCAGGTCATGATCTTGAGGTTCGTGGGTTTGAGCGCCACATCAGGCTCTGTGCTGTTAGCGTGGAGCCTGCTTTGGATCCTCTGTTGCCCCCCTCTCTCTGCCCCTTCCCTGCTTGCCCGTGCTGTCTATCTCTCAAAAATACATAAAACATTTAGAAGAGGTCTTAGACATTCAGTAAAGGGAGTCCATTCTAGTTGAATATCAACCCTGACTTTCCTTCATGACAGAGTTTTCTTATTACATTTCTCATTACAAAATTCATGTTTGTGGTAGCAAGCTTAGGTAATTCAGAAAAACCCAAAAGGGATAGAAATCATCACCCCATCTGCTTGCTAAGACTTTTACCAGCACCTCAGGAAGTTTGGTCAGGAGAAAGTGCCCTTCTCACAGCTTTGCACCCCAAGGATTCCCTTCCAGTTTACCTGGTGTGGGGAAGGGCTCTGATGGACCTGCCTTGGGTCACGTGCAAGTCCCGGTGGCCAGCGAGGCTGGGTCTAACCAGAAGGAGGGCATGGCCAAAGCCATAGCTCCTCTGGATTGGCAGTCCCAGTATTCTCCCACAGCACTTTGTAAATTTTGAAAAGACCAAAAAGAAAAATGGTTGCTCATCATGAGCACATAGATATGTAATCTTTAAGGGCTGGCATTGTTTGCAGGTAAAATGTGTTATACGGGAGTTCTATTTTTATTTGCTTTGTTTTATTTTAGAGGTAGATTATATAATAACAGTGTATGCTTTTTTTTTCTGTTTTAAGGGACTTTTGTAAAGAAAGTAAGCTTGTGTAGTAGTGCATGGACTGGTTAATAGGAGGCTTGGGTTTCTCCATAGGAGGCCTGGGTTTGTTTCTCAATTGGCTTCTAACTACATTTCTGACCTTGGGCAAGTGGTCATATGGGTTTTTGCTCACCGGCCTAGAGGAGAGATGTAGACCCTGTGGTCTATAAGGTCACATCTAACATCAAATTCCAATGCTATGGCTTGATTTTATCACTTTATATTATTTAGAGAGTTTGGAGCTGTGTCATGGGATTTTGTGCAACATTGTCATTGTGATGATTTATTTGGTGTCTTTGGCGAGGAGGTAACCCTTCTATTTTAATGTAGTTCCCATGGGAAGACATGATGGGCTTTATGTTACGGTTTCCAGGAATATGTGCTGTGAAAGTAAAGAAGGACTGTCTCTGTGTAAGAAGCTTCATTAGATGGCTCTTTCTAAGAGGACACTTCTTGGACAGTGACACGTACTTAATGATGCTAAGTTGCTAAAACCACACACTGTCCAAGTATTTGACAGATGTCCTTTTCCTGTCCTTGTGTTATTTTTTTCCTGCCTTAGTGGGCCTCCTTGCATTTATTTCTTTTTAGCTTCATCGTTTTGGTGCCATATTCTTATAATTTGAAAGGCTTTGATTTTTGGTCCTTATGTATTTTAGAGTGTTAGCCATACCATTAATGTGTGCAGCTGCTTTTCCCCCATGGTCTGTTCTGAATTTCCTTGGCCTGCTGGAAGACATCGCCTACTTGCCTGTGACATACGTTCACTCACTGAGTCTATCACATCTCTGTGAAATTGAGAGCATTGTGGATATGTGTGGAGTTTTAGAACTGGGAGTGAAATATTGTAGCCTCAGCTTACTTCCCAGAGTTTGGCATTAGATAATATAAAATGGGTTACAGCTTGCCTCTTCAAAGACTGTCTTATTTAGTTGTAAAAATGGAAATTTATTGATAGGGAGAATCTAGTATATGAAAACAGAACCGAGAGTGAGGCTGTATTTGAGCTCCTAGCAATTGGCATTGGTAGATTTGTGTGGGTTGAAAACATAAGTTTTAAATTTAGTGTATCCTTTTCCAGTGACTGGAGAAAACTATGTGGCATGTTTTAAAATATTGAAAAAAAAGAGGACTAGCTTTAAAATAAGAGTGTCCATCCAGTCTGGTTGCAGTAATGCAGATAAACCATTCACCTATGGAAATTTTGGGGGAAACCTCTAGGTTTAAAAACAACAAGACTGTTAAAAACAAGGTGAGAACAAATGTCAGCTTAAAAGCAGGTAGAGGAGGAAAAGACTTATTTTAGAACTGAAGGAGGAAATAACTGTCATTTCCGTTTTCTCTTATGTTCTTCTTACTTTCTTTAAAATAGTGGTCTTGTTTCTTGTAGGTTTGCTTCCTGGACTTGTCTCATAAAATGTTCATATTAAACTTGCTGTATATGAAGCAAAACAGTTAACAATGTACGCTTCAGTTTTAGAGTTTCCAAGACTAAGGGAAATAACATAGGGAAGAGGGGTTTGGTTGGGGCTGGAGGAGCTGGCCCCTCTGTCAGAGCATGGCTTAGAGTACGGCCTGGAGAGAGGGTAGACTTTGAAGCTCAAGAGAAAGGTCAGCCATAGGCCCTGATCTGATGATATGTGTTATAGACCACACCAGGCTTTGGATTTTTGCTCCCTTTCTGTAAGGCAGTTTTGCATTTAGTCCAGTCAGGAGGATTGTATCCCCTGGAAGTAGGATGCTGTGAGGTGAGGAAGAGCCTTCCATTGCTTTTATCCCACTGTCCGGAGGGCTCCAGAGACCATTCCTCAGTCATCTGTTTAATCTTTGGTGGTTTGCAGGCTAGTTTGCAATTAATTTTATCTTGGTGCTTATGAGAGATGACACTTAATCTAGTGCCTGTGAATGTTGTTGACTTTCATCTCTAGAAGGTGGAAATGTTCTGTTCCAGATAGAGTTGGTTGTATTTGCAGTAGTAAAAGAAATGACTGATTACTTCAAATTTTCTATTTAAGGAAATTGCATCCAGCATGCTTCTCAGATGTGGGGGATGGGATGGAATCCTTTTACAAAAGAAATGGAAGTAAAGTTTCCACTTAAAACAGACTAGCAAGCTTTTGTGGGTGTATCCCTTCCACCTTCAGTATAACTTGAAGAAAAACTTACTTTATTTATATGTTTCCACTTCTTGAAAGTGAGTATGTATAGTAAGAAACGTCTGTGGACCCCTTAGTTAGAAACGGATGCTGCTTCTTTGGAAGAGAGTAGCCCAAAAGATGCCAATTAAAGGAGAAAAAGGAATCTCTCAGGAGGAAAAAAATCTCAATGTAAGCACAAATATGATACCAAGTTAAATCTAGGAGGACAAGTAGTTTACTCACAGGAGGAAATAAATTAAGAAATAAAAGGTACATGTATATCTTCTATCATATTGTAGTGTGCTCTCTGGCCTGACTCCTGTGTTAGGAGTGATGTTGTTTGCTTTAAAGATCTCCCTTCACTCCTCACCCTGGCCAGGTAACTGTGGGAGATTTTCTGCGTTTGACATATGCACATTTTTGAAGTCACATGGTGTATTGTATTAAGTAAGATCGGATTGCAAAAATGGACTCTGTGGGCTGTTACACAAGATGTTACCATATGTTCATTTCACGAGACCTCACACATGCTTTAAGAAAAGAACGAACGTTATTTTTTCAAATCTGAGAAGTTTATAGTTAATACTGGTGTCAAATATTCTAGTTGTAGCATATAAAATTCTTTCTCTCTCCACTATTCTTTTCTTAGGTCTCTGCTACTCCTCTGAGAATACCAACTCCTTGTGGTCAAGGGCTTTTATCCATTCAAAGCACCTCATGCTGTGTTGGACATGTGGTTTAGAAAATACCGTGTAGGGGTATCTGGGTGGCTCAGTTGGTTAAGCATCGGACTCTTGATTTCAGCTAAGGTCTTGATCTTGTGGGTCATGAGTTCTAGTTCAGTGTTGTGCTGTCAGTGTGGAGCCTGCTTGGGATTCTCTGTCACCCTCTCTCTCTGCCCTTCCCCTGCTTGCACGTTCGTGTGCTCTCTCTCTATTTCTCAGAAATGAATAAACATTTAAAAAAAGGAAAAAAAATACCATGTAAAAAGTGCTGGTCGAATTTGGGCAGATCTCGATAATGTGATTATTATTGTGAAGGTGGTGTTAGTATATTTTTTATTAATCCTATCTGTTTAGCTCAAGTGGCATTGATTTGGTGAATGACAGGATGGGGGGGCAAAGATCCAGTTTATTGGATGTTAAAAATCAGGACCCTATAAAAGATATGGTAGGTGCATTATGAGCGGGATCAAAGAAGAAGAAATTCAAAAGGTACTAGATACAGTATTGGGATCTGAATTAGCAGTTGTCCCCACAGGAAGGTGCTGTAGATGAAGGAGATGTCAGAGTGTTAAGGAAGGACTGCTGAATAAGTGAGTGCTGCATCAATCTGTTGGACAGTTGAGGTCCTCTGTTCAGGGTAAGGCAGGCATGCTGACCTCAACTCTGGTGACCACTGTTCAGTGCAATAACATCAGAAGCACAGCAACTCACCAAAGTTCGACTCTGGAGTATTGCAGAAAGTGAGTGATTCTTCCCTTGATTTGACTTAGTGGACATGTGGCATTGGACCAACAGTGGTGGCAGTGACAGCTCTCAGGTCCTGCCATCACAGTTGACAGGATGTTCCTGACTCAGTAGTTCCAGGACTGCTTCCTAAAGTGCCCCACCTTCCCAATGTGACAAAGGTACCAACCCTCAGTGGCTGGTTCCCTGTTGTTCTGAGAGTCCTTTCTGGAGGCCTAGAACAGAGACTGCCCCCCCCCCCTTGAACCTTTAAAGCAAACCCATAAGCGTCGAGCTCTCTATATTAAAATCCCTTTCAGCGTAAAATAGCTAGCTTGTTTCCTGCAACCTGATTCTCCCTGAGACCAAAGAAATGTGTAATGAGAATGAATGAGCTGCATTGGAAACAGAAGTATCCCTGGAAGAATCCCAGAACGAGCAAGCAGAGAGATGAATAAATGGAACTGTGATTCCCAGATGCACATACTACTTCTTTCCTAATGGGTGCAAGGACAGTGCAGTTGCTTGGGGAGCTGTTCTCACAATGCAGATTTCCAGGACTCTTCCCATAGATTCTGACTTAGGAGGAAGTAGTGGAGTCCGAAAATCCATATTTTAAAAAAGGTGCTCCTAACCAGGAGGATGCCTCTGAGGGATGGATAAATTGGATACCAGTGGACTCATTTCTTTCTTGACTCTAGGAGATGTGCTCCTGATGATCCTTTTTAAAGGAGAGGAAATGTTTAGGAGTTACACTTTTTTTAAAGATCCCACCGCAGAGGATTAACCTTTTCTTGAATTTAATGGGATTAATTCTGTAACTACCAGTGCCAGCACGTGGTAGTATTTCTAGAGTGGAGTGTACAGGATTTCCTTTGTTATTACTAGAGGAGAGAAATACATTTCTGAAATGTTACTGAATATAGGATAAAAACTGAATTGTTTCTAATGAGAGTTAAAAATTTAACCGAATACTTTATATACAGTATTTTATTGTATAATTATGGCATTTTACACTATAATTCCCCCATTTCATTGTATAAAATACTGTTGGTATATTTTCCTATCTCTTTTATAGTTAAAGGAAACCACAATGGAAGCTATTTAAAATACGGAAATGCCTCCTCTGAAGAGAGGTCAAGGGATTATTTGAAGAACTGGCAAATTCAGAATAATTTAGTAGTATTGGAGTTTATTGAGCTCTGGAGGCCAGGTGGTTTAAGGATCAGGGCTCACATGTCCATGAAGATTAATATGGGAATGGGGATAGCAGGGGGAGAGAACATATCTTGGTGTAAATACTTGTTCTGGTCTTATTTGACTTTTTCATCCTGCAACCCCTTCCTGTCCCGCCCCCCCCACCGCCGAAAAAAGAAAACACACCAGTCTTGATTTCTGCCCTTTGTCATTCATCCTCTCATGCTGGCTTTTTGAAGGTACATGCTAACAGATGAAGAAGGAAGTCACCATTGTTCTGTGGTCTAATAGTGCCTCCTTGATTGAAATTGATTAGCCCTAGATGATTGGAGCCCTTGTGGCAGCAGGGGTTACATGTCAAACAGGCCTCCACTGACGGGCAAGACTGTTTTTCCTCTGCAGCTGCCAGGCTGCTTGAAATTAGGCAGAATGATTTTGCACTTGGATAATGGGCAGGAATTAACTGCAGCTCCCCAAGTGCAGCATGATGATGGGAAGTGTGGATGGCACTAATCAGATGCATCTGCATATGGTGTTTTCATTGTGTATGAGAGGCATCTGTGTGCACAGAAAGGAAATGAGCTTGTAGGGCTTGTATGGTTACATGTTTGGGAAGATGCATCTGCAGAAATGGCCTCCTCTTTCCTGTCCTATAGTGAATCCTGACAGAGTGATTGAATTAGGAGGCTGGCACTGTGTGGTTGCTATTAGTTCTTTAAAAAAAAAAACAGGTTTATTAAGATAAAATTCATATACCATCCAATTCACCCATTTAAAGGGCACAGTTCACTGTTTTTTAGTTTATCTGCAAGGTTGTGCAGCCATCACCACAATCTAATTTTGGAACATTTCTGTCCCTCTTAACAAAAGCTATGGGTTCTTTTTTTTTTTTTTTTTTAAAGAAAATGTAGTTTGCACTTTTTAAGAGACACCTTTCTGCCTTTATTTGGTGGGGGTGCAGATTATATTAGGCCTTCTGCAGAATCATCCTATTTCTCAGAAAGCATGTGTTTTCATAAACAGACATAAAATATATTTTAATGTTCCAAAGGTTACTTGGTTTTCTGACCTTTGAACCCAACCTCCTGAATTATATTTTAGTTAACTGGGTTTGTCTCACTACTAGTTGGGACCTTTTCAGCCTCAAGTGACAGACTCTAATCACTTGATTAAGCATTAAAAGGAACTTGTTAACTCTTTTTTAAAAATTTTATTGAAACTTTTAAAAAATATTTATTTTTGAGGGGGAGGCGAGGGGCAGAGAGAGAGAGAGGGAGACACAGAATCCAAGGCACCAGGCTCTGAGCTGTGAGCACAGAGTCTGACTCGGGGTTCAAACTCATGAACTGCAAGATCATGACCTAAGCTGAAGTCTGATGCTTAATTGACTGAGCCACCCAGGTGCCCCAGGAATTTGTTAACTCTTATAACCTGGAAGAAGGAGGGTTGTTGGCCTCAAGGAGTAGGTGAACTTAGGGATTCTCCGTCCATCTCACAGACCTTTTATCCCCACGGTTGGCCACATTTGCCCCCTTTATAGCTGGAGGACTAGTGCGGGGTTGGGGTACACATTGGCTCCCCACTGGTGCTAAACCAGGGCTGCAGCTGAGGTAGCAGAAGTGAGGCCGAGAGTCTGGTCCCAGGGCTCACCTCAGTTTGCCACGTGTTTTGTGTAACTGGTAGGTTTGGGGATTACCAATCTACTCATTCAAGCAGTGGAACCAAAACAGCCATCCCAGGCATGTTGTAATAACTAGTGATGCTGATTCAGATGGTTTATCAGAGAGTTGAACCAGGCCCTCACCCCAGATGCTGCCTTCTGCAAGATTCTCCCCAGCTAAGGGTTAATGAAATACATCTCTAGCTTCACCTCTTCCATGACGTTCAGTGCCTGATCCAATGCCTTATTTTTCTCAATAGTTCAGTATCCTCTCTGTTTTTTTAATTTCTTAGTTATCTTGGCATTTTCTTAACCGTTATAGCAGCTATAATTTAGTAAGTCACTCTAATCTGTATACGCTTGACATGACTAGGTCTGATTTTTTTTTTTTAAGGTGAATAAAAAATACAAGTTACCTGACACTGGTTTTTAAGACTGTTCCATACATCTTTGTTTTTTCTTTTTCTTCCTTTCTTTCCTTTCTTTTCTTTCTTTCTTTGTTTTTCTTAAAATTAGACTTGGTAAAGATTTAAATTGAAATTTGGAGAACTTTTTTTTTTTAATGATCCTGTGGTTCTGCTGTGTTATAGTGAGGCTGACTTCATACTAGATAATTAAAAAGATATTCTGAGGCCTGAATTGTGATTTTATGAATCCATGGCATCAACTGAAAAGCTTCTCTTTTACTTAACAAATTGTATTCAGCAACTACGTTTGAAATGCTTGGGACGTGTTGGCACACAAGACAGACCAAAATCCCTGTGCTGGTGAAACATGCCATCAGATAGGCTATGGGAATGACAGGGCATACCTAAATACAATAAACAAGTAAACTAATGGATGTTTGGGGCACCTGGTGGTTCAGCTGGTTAAGCATCTGACTCTTGATTTCAGCTCAGGTCATGATCTCACACTTCATGGGTTCGAGCCCCACATGGGGCTCTGTGCTGTCAATGCAGGGCCTGCTTGGGATTCTCTCTTTCCCTCTCTTTCTTCCCCTCCCCTGCTCTTGTGCACACGTGCACACACACATTCTTCTCTCTCTCTTTCTTAAAGTAAATAAACATTAAAAAAACCTAGTGAGTGTTTGAAGACAATACATGGAATGGAGGAGGTTAAAAACTAGGGAAAGGAAAAAAAAAAGATGAGGATGGTGGGTAGGGTGGGAGCTGTCATTAGGATGGAGGCTTATTAAAAGGGAGAGATTTTACTCAGATTTGGGCGAAGTAAGGGAGTTTGCCATGAGGCTGTCTGAGAGAACAGCCAGGACAGAGGTCTTTAAGGTGAGAACCACTGCCGAAGTGTTCACAGAGAACATGTATGTACCATGGAGGGAAGGGAAGTGAAGGCAGCGAGGTCACCCAGGGGAGTGCGGTGCAGAGTTCTTGTGAGACCTTTGAAGTGGGCAGTCATGGCAGGGTTTTGAGCAGAGCACAATGACAGGATCTGAATTAGATTTAGAAAACCAGGTGTCTAACCTGGACTGCAGGGAGAGCATTTGAGGCCCTTGGAGTCAGTAATCAAGACATCAGGGAGATGGGGATTCTTGGACCATCAGGGAGGTGGTGAAGGTGGTGGGCTTCTGGATGTGCTGTGAAAGCAGAGCTCACAAAATTTCCAACAGATTGATTTGGGGTATAAGGTGGAGAACGGTCCAGGATGATTCCAAGATTATTGGCTTGAACACCTGAGCTGAGATGGCTATGGATAGGGTTGGGGTAAGGTCGAGAGTTCGGCTTTAGACTTTTTCTTTTTTAATGTAGACATCCAGTTGACCTGTGGGTGTGCAGCCAGCGGGCTGGGACTCGGGAGAGGGCTGGGCCAGAGGCGTACATTTCAGGTGATGCTGGAGCCTGAGATTGTACCAGATCAGCAAGTGAGGGTGTCTGGGAGGGAGAGAGAAGCCCGGAGCCTGGGTGTCTCTGTCTTAAAGACCCAGTGGAGGAAGAGGAGCCCACAGAGACTGAAAAGTAACCAGTGAGTTAGGCACTGAAACTTTTGTAAGCTTTTTAAATAGCTTATAAATGTGGACATGTGTTCCTTGAATTAAAAAAAAATGATGACAAGTAATATTTTAAAAGAATGTAACTTCCTATGGCTCTTGAGTTTTCTAAACGCACATAGCTGAAAGTTTTTAATATTCTCAGAGACATCGGGCCACTTACCAATGTTGGAAAATCAGGGGAAAGGGAGATGTTACCGACATCCCACCCATTCTCACATTGTCGTTAATATTTTGTTAATTGCCTTCTCACGTTCCTTTGTGTATTTTTTACTTGTAGTCGTGTAGCACGTGACCGTTTCCTTTTATTTACTTTTTGGCAAGATTTGTTTTCATGGCACTATGATCTTCGAAACACAACTTTTTAAAAAATATTCTTTAAATGTTTGTTTATTTTTGAGAGAGAGAGTGAGCAAGCGAGCGTACAAGTTGGAGAAGGGTAGAGAGAGAGGAAGACACAGAATCCTAAGTAGGTTCCAGGCTCTGAGCTGTCAGCACAGAGCCTGATGTGGGACTCGAACTCATGAACCACAAGATCATGACCTGAGCCGAAGTTGCACGCTTAACAGACTGGGCCGCCCAGGTGCCCAGAAACACAATTTTTATTGGGGGATTCCACTTCTTCTGGAACTGGTGTTCCTGGACAAAAGAGTTGAGTGGTTGCCACCAGCTGATATTTGCTTTCCTCCCCCTTCTCTGCTGGGCCCTGGAGTCTGCGCTGGGTTCATCCTGTGCTTTGTCTAGGAATGGAGAATGCTAGGAGAGAGGGAGATGTTTGAGAAGAGCTGGGCCACGACCAAGGCTGAGACGGGCTGCCAGGCTGGGGCAGGTCGGCCAGTGGGAGGGTAGCAAGCCTGCAGGGCCAGACAAAGGGAGGGAAGGTCTGTGAAGAGGGGCCTCTCTCCTGGGCTGGAGTGACGGCGGGGCCGCTCTTTCTTCTGTGACATCTTCAGCTATAACACTTCAGGGCCTCGGGGCTTTGAAAGCAAAATTACAATTTAAAAGGAAAACCCTTCACGCGCTATTTGCATATGAGTGGCGCCTGTATAATTAAGAACAATTAAATTCCCCAGGCTGAACTGAGAGGGAGGCTCCAGCTACTTCGCTGCCGTTCCAGTGGAGTGCAGCCTGGAGCTGTCAGCTCCCTTGAATTAAGTTGGAGGCATTCTGCGTGCCTGCCTGCCTCCCCCCAATAAATTAAATTTTAAAATGGACACTTTTTAGCCTTGTCCTGATTTGTTTCTGTGGAAGTCTGTAGAAATCAAAAGATCAGTCTTTACTACTTTGCTTTTCTGCTGACCTTAGAACTGACACTCCCCTCTACTCCCTGGGCTAACTGTAGGCTGGGTACTTTGCAAGCTCTTTACATACAAATTGCATTTAATCCTCACAGAGGATCCACGGTGTGACCTTAATTTTCTAGTAGTGGAGACTGAAATTCTGGTCACAAGAACAGTAGGTGGTCTCTTTACTCATCTTTCTCTTCTTGTGGGTTGGTTTCTGATTGGGATCCGGTCACCTGTAGGCTCTGGGAATGACACAGACTTCTTTCACTGTTAAAACCTTCTTTGGACTGTCTTCTCCCAAGACAGAGTAGGAAACAGTACTCTGTCCTCCCCGTTCTTCCTCTTCTGGTTTTGCAAGAGCTCTGCAGTTTGTCACCATGTCGAAGAACTTTGAGTAGAGCAGGAAGGTGGTTGCTTTCCATTGTAGTGTTCTGTCATCCATCCCAGGGGAAAGAGGCAGTGCAGGTCAAGAATTAAGTGTCTTTCAAGCAGGCTTTGAAACACCGAATAATTTTAATTCCTTGCCTTCACTGCAATGTAAGTGGTGTTACACGCTCTTATTGGCAAGGCCCCTTCTCGGACTTCTTCCTAGGAGGTCAGAAGCACCTGTGTGTTCCTTCCAGCACCTCTTATATTTCTGGTGTGGTCACATTGGCATGGAATACCTTCCTACCCAGGGTTCCCTGAAGTGTGTCACAGAGGTCCTCGCAGATCCCTGCGTGGGATTGTCCCTTCATGTGTGGTTAGGAGGCAGAACCGCAGGTTCTAAACTAGAAGCACTGTGTGCTCAGTCCTAAAAGCAGTTCATCTACAGGCATTTCTCAGTTTACACCAGCTTGTGGACAACGCCACCAGAGGCTACTGCCAAGTCAGTGGCTTTTTCCAGCGAAAGGCAGCCAGGAGCCATTCTTTCTTAGAATTTTCTTTGTTTTGCCGTCACGGTTGGGTTACATTTATTGCTTAACCATGTAGCCTCCTGATGTGGGGGGAAGCTCTGGTTCTGGACCACATGGAAGGCTGACGCCATCGGAACCCATGTCCCCCAGGGCCAGCAAAGGCTGGAAGAATGGGGAAGTTACGTAGTGTTCGTTCTGTCGAGCAGTGACCACTGCAGCTTGTGGCCTTAGAAAAGGGTGAAAAGCTGTTTCAATTAAAATTAAGTTTTTAAGTAACAGTTACAAAACTTCAATGGTTTAAAACAAGATCACGTTTTCTTTTGCCTGTGAGAGTCTGGACATATGCAAGCCCCTGGCTCCAGGAAGTCTTTAAGGACCCCTGCTCCCCCCAGATCACCACATTGCCTTCCCTGGGGTACTGGGTCTGGTATTCCGGATGCAAGGTGTAGACTTTTGTGTTCTTGGCAGCAGATGAGAGGAAGAAGGGCCAGAGGGTTCCAGAAGCTGCTGCTCAGTGCTTCGGCTTGCTTCCTATTTGTTGCAACTTGGTCCCACAGCCGTGCCCAGCTGCAAGGGAGCCCGGGAAATGTGCCTGGTGAAAAATTCAGTGAAAGAGGGAGAGAAGGGATGTTAAGAGCAGGAGAACAATCCCTGTCACACAGGGATTTCCCCGGGAAAGAAACCTTGAAACCTTTACCATTATTTCTCGAGGGAAGATGTTTTTTTTTAAGTTACCACCCCCAGGCTACCTATCCTTAAGGAAAAAAAATATGCAAGCCCCTCTGATTTGTATTAAGGAGCACTTGTCATTCTGGGAACATTCTCGTCTAGTTTTTCTGTTGTCAGTATGACTTGGGTTTCACATTAGAAAAATCTGCTTTTAAGCCATCCTGACAGTAGGATTATATCATACAAGAAGTGAACTTGGCAGTAGGAAGTTATGCTCTGTGGGCAAGTGTGTGGTGTATGCTAGTGTGTTTAGTGCACAGCTTGACAGTCCAATTAAAAGGGCTTCTTCTACATTAAAAAAATATTCAGAGCGTAGTATTTTTTTTTTTTTAAAGAAGACTTGACCTTGTTGAATAGTGACATGTGGTCCAGGTATTCTGAGAAACAGGAATGCCTGGACACACAAGTTAGTATTGTACAAGACTAGCAATTGCCATGCCCTTCCCAGTAAGCTGATGCTGCAGGTACCTTCACTTGCCCCGGCCAAGAAGGCTGCGAGGCTGGCCGTTCAAGGAACAGTTAAACGGTGTAGACATTGTCCATCAGATTTTTCCAACAGTATTGCTAATAGTCTTTGTCAGTGCCTGAAGATTATTTTGATATATTGCTGACATTAAGATTTAAAAAAAAAATCAGGGACGCCTGGGTGACTCAGTCATTTGAGTGTCTGACTTCGGCTCAGGTCATGATCTCACGGTTAGTGAGTTTGAGCCTTGCGTCAGGCTCTGTGCTCACAGCTCAGAGCCTGGAGCCTGCTTTGGATTCTGTGTCTCCCTCTCTATCTCTGCCCCTACCCTGCTCTGTCTCTCTCTCTCTGTCTCAAAAATAAATCAACATTAAAAAATAAATAAAAAATAAAATCAGCTCATTGTGTTTGAATTAAAATGTTGTCCTGGGATCTGAAGTTATATAGCATTATTTTTTCATTTAGAGTTTCGACCAAGAAACTCTAAGAAATTGCGTTATATATGTGAGTTTTTACCTTCCTTGCCTCTCTGTAGTCTGTGTGCCCTCATTTGCGTTTCTCCCCTTGTCTGGAGTTCCTCCTCCATTTTTACCTGAAGACAGCATATCCAGCCTTACAAGTCCTACTCTGTGCCACCCCTTCCAGAACACTTTCCCTAACCTGCTTCACACTATTTTTTCCCTCTTATGGACTCTGCTCCATGTTGTATTATACGCAGGACTGTAGGCACATGAAAGTTAGACAGCCTCTTATTCATCTTTGGAGGCTTGGGTCACACTGCCTTGGCTGTTGTAATATCTTAATGCAGGGAGATGGAAGAAATCAATGGTCAGAGATTTGGCATTGCTGTTTTTATAATGTGAATAAGTTTAGCTATCCAGTTGGTTAAAAGGTTATTGATGAACGTTAAACAATAGCTAGTTCATGTCCAGAGAACTAATATCTCAAGTTATATGGACATTTTGAGAGCTCAAAGTTGGTTTTCTAAAAATAGCCAGAGTATTGAATGAACTTGCATTGTCTATCCGTGATTGAGAAGGAAAAGTCCTTCATCCCTAGTCTGCCTGGTGGTTCCCTTAGTGTTTGTGTGAATTTCTGCCTTAGCTTCCACTTCTGATGTGTAGTATCTGGCCAACTCTATTGCTGCTTGGAGATACCTACTACTGAATTACGTTTTCATCCTAACTTGTCCTAGAGCTAAAAGGTAGTAGAAAGTGCATTCTGTGTTTTGCAAATTGAAAAATCACATTTAGTTATTTTAACATGTAGTAAAATCTAGGAAAAGATATTAAATCTTTATTTTTTTAAATGTTTATTTATTTTGAGAGAGGAGGGGCAGAGAGAGAGGGTGAGAGAGAGAGAGAGAGAGAGAGAATCCCAAGTAGGCGTCTCACTGTCAGCACAGAGCCCAATGCAGGGCTCAAACCCACGAACTGTGAGACCATGACCTGAGCTGAAATCAAGAGTCGGAAGCTTAACCGACTGAGCCACCAGGCACCCCAAGATGTTAAATCTTTAAACCATAGATGAGAAGTCATACATTGCACTAAGGTATAAGTTGGAACAGGAGTTAGGAAATGTGGACTTAATTACCAGCCTTTTTGTCTTTTCATTTATGTATTTATTTCTCCTTTTCTTTTATACATTTTTGCAAATTTAACCACTTAGCTAAAGGAGTTCTTTATGGCATATGGATTGTGGTATGATTAAATATGCAAATATAATAATATATTTTAAAATTCTTTGAAATGCAAATGTAATGCTCATTTTGGATTCCTAGACCCAATTCCAATGTGTATGGGGGTTCCCCCACATACAACACTGAGCAATTCTGGGACAGTAGTAAGGTGTCCAAGAATATAGCTCACTTCTGACACTGCCCAGTCAGATATTGCACAGGTTAAGGGATCAGCCCTATAAGACTGCCCTCCCCACTGGACCCCTACGTCACAGCTCTGACAGCTACAGGTGGGCATTTCCAGTGACCTTCTCCTTAGATTTGATTAATTTGCTAGAGCAGTTATCAGAATTCCAGGAAAGACTTATGTTCACCAGTTTATTAAAGGATATGGTACAGGGTAAGAATCCAGAGCCAGGTGAAGATACATGAGCAGAGTCTGGGGAAGGGACGCTGAGCTTCCATGCCCACTCCAGATGCCCCGCTATGTCTGCATCTCTACGTATTCACCAATCTGGAAGCCCTAGGAACCCAGTCCTTTGGGTTGTTTTGTGGAGGATAGACTAAGTCATTGGCTATTGGCTGAATCAGCCTCCAGCCCTGGCCTTCTCCCCTCCCAGAGGAGTTTGGGGATGACTGAAATTTCCAAGTCTCTAATCACAAGGTTGTTTCCCCTGCAACCAGCACCCCCACCTTGGTTGGAGTCCACAGTTCATTAATGTAACAAAAGACATTTTGGTCACCTTTAATACTTGGGAAATTCCAACAGTTTGGGGACCTGTCAGCCAGGAACTGTGGACAAAGACTAAATATATATGAGGAATGAATACTGACAAATGAGAATATCACAAATGCCTTTTGAATATAAGGTCCTGTTAGTGTCACTAGAAGGAGGGAACAGATTTGAGTGGTGTGAATGTGCCAGGTCCCAGCTGGGTCCTCAGAACCTCAACAAGTCTCCCGGTTGGGCAGGTGGGCCGTCACTCACCAAGAGGAGAATGCAGTAGACTCTGTGTCCTCTGAGGATAAATTCCAAGAGCCCCAGTGGATGCCTGAAACTGTGGGTGGCACTGAGCTCTGTCTGTACAGTTGACCCTCGAACAACTTGGGGCTAGGGGCACTTATTCCTCGTGCAGAAAGTCCACATACAACTTTTGACTCCCCAGAAATTTAACTACAAAGAGCCTACTGTTGACTGGAAGCCTTACTAATACCATAAACCGTCTGTTAACACATGTTGTACGTTGTATGTATTATATACTGTATTCTTATCATAAAGTAAGCTAGGGGAAAAATGTTAAGAAAATAATAAGCGAGAGAGTTCATTTCCAGTACCGTACTATATTGATTGAAAAAGATCTATGTATAAGTGGACCTGTGCAGTTCAAACTTCTGTTGTTCAAAGGTCAACTGTGCTGTTTTTTTTCCCCTAATCATATATACCTCTGATAAGGTTTAATTTATAAATTAGGCACAAAGGCAGATTAACAACAACAATAACAAAATAGAACATTATAACAGTATATGATACTACAAGTTATATGAATGTGATCTCTCTCAGAATACCTTAGTGTACTGCCCTCATCTTTCTTTGTGATGATGTGAGATGATAAAATGCCTACCTAATGAGATGAAGTGAGGTGAATGATGAAGGCTTTCCAATTAGCATGAGGCTAGTAGTGACCTTCTCACTGTATATCAGAAGAAGAATTATCTGCTTCTAGACCATGGTCGATGGTGGGCAACTGAAACTACAGAAAGTGAAACTGTGGATAAGGGAGACTACTGTGCAGTGCTGTGGTCCAATGGGGAGTCTGAGCACGACGTTGAACTCCATCATGGATTCCACTTGGATGTGCCTGTGGGCCATCTGCTGGATGGCATCTGGTACATTTGGAAACCCGAGTCAGGAGCTCAGCAGAGGGGTCTAGGCCACAGATACACAGTCTTGGGAAATGAATCAGTCAGACCACAGAAACCAGCTCTGGGTGATTTAAGCAGAAATGGAATTTATTGAAAAGATGTTGGGCAGCTCTCAGAATCTCTAGGAAGACTTAAGAATCAGGCTCAGAAAAACAAAGAATGGAAGAGGGGACTTAGCAGATAGAACCACAGCTAGAAGTGTGCCACGGAAGCAGACGCCGAGGACACCCCTGTCCCTGACTCTCACCCTGTTGCCTGGCTGCCCTGGTTACCCCCAGAACGATTCTCTGTTTTCTTTCCTTCCTTGTGCATCACCTCCTGAGGTCCTGCTTCAGGCAGTTCAGTGAAACTGGCCAGGTCTGGGCATTCATGTGCCAGCATCCAGGACTAGAAGAATTAGTAATTGGCCCTTTCAGAATCCAGGAGGAGTGACAGTGGGAGGTCTGTGGTTGAAGTAAGGAAACATGGATGCTGGATGAAGAAATGACAGATGTCCTTATAGGAAGGACCCTGTTGGTGATAGCTAAACCTAGGGGGTAGGTGTGACTGGCCAGAGTAGACTGTAGGGAGAGCTGAGGAGACAGTAATGTGGGGAGAAGAGCTGGACAGGGAGATGAGAAGGAACAGCACAGAGGGCGGAGGCAAACTGGGCATGATTTCCTAGAAACCAAGGAGGGGCACTTCAGGATAGTGGCCAGTGGGGAGATTGAGTAACCTCAGCACTTGCCTTCCCAGCTTGTTCTCACTGATGACCTCAGCAAGAGCATTTGTGGTAGAGTGGGAGGAGGGGGGAGGACCTCAGGGACATGGATGGGAGGGGGTGTAGCCAGGGGCTCAGTCCATTTCAGCCACCCAGCAGTGGAGTGGGCGTTGGCTAGTGTGAAACACTCAAAGTGTCTGTTTCTTTGGGTGTGGAAATGGGATAATAATAGCACCCACACAGGGTTCTTCGGATGACACAGGATAGCAAAGTGCTGGGCATAGCATCTGGTACGCTGTAAGTGTTCAGTAAGTGTGCTTGCTGTCATTGCTACTTTGACCCACAGCTGAAGGGAAGAAGAGGACTTGAATCAGGTCAAAGGGTTTCTCTAGTGACAGGAGTATGAGTCTCTGCTGTGTGTAAGTGGAGGAGAGAGGCAGAGCAGGAGAGGATGCTGAGAATCTGCAGAGGGCAGGATGGGTAAGAGCCTGAAACCAGTCCAGGTTCTGTCCAGAAAGGGGCTTTCGAGCGTTAATCTTGGAAAGAAGGAACACCTCATCCCTGGGTGGTATGAGCTGGGAGAACATCTTTGCAACTCGAGGGACAGATTGGTGTGCGGGACTTCTGTCCTGGCCTTGGGAAGGCCTGGCCATCAACATGCAGGGCTGGTTAAAGCGCCAGATATCCCATTGTCAATGAGGGGGCCTTTGACAGACCACTGCTGATATAGCTCCAAGGGCTTTTCTCATTGGCCAAATGACTCCCCGCCCTCGACTTTGGGGATTCATTAGGGAAAATACTGGTTTCCACCTCCATCCTTAACTGGTTCTCTGCTGGTAGTCACTTTGCCAGGAAGAATGACAGTCTGACTTTAGTAGATGTGCTTATGTCTATCATAATTGCCTCGGTAAACTTCTAGACATTTTTTAAGTTAAAAGGAAGAGCCGAAAGCAACTTGTAGTACTAAGATTATGATGTAGAATTTCATAACTCATGTAGTTATAGAACTTACTTCATAAATCATGTGGTTAGGGACATTTCACCAAAGGCCCTGCAGCTGGGTTCCCTTGGATCACAAGAGTGCTTAGGGCAGTGTCCGTGCTAACTGTGCAGGCCTTGCCCTGGAGGGCCCAGTCTAACTGTGGGCAGGCTTCAGGAAGGGCTGCCCTAGGCCGCAGCTTCTTTTATCTGTACACGGCTCGATCCCAGTTCTGCTGTATAACGGAGAAGTACTAAATCTCCACCGGGTGCCTGGGAATAGCAGCGGAGTCCTGGAAATGTTGTGTGTGTGTGTGTGTGTGTGTGTGTGTGTGTGTGTGTTTTCTCAGAGTCCAAAGGGATTAACAGTGCACAAATCTCTACCTTTGTAGACCCTGTGAGTCTTTTACAGCAGTCTCCGCACTGGGCTCCAGTGGGCACTTGCATTCTCCTGACTCTAAGGAGAACAGCCTACCAAGTAGCTCATTAGCATAACATGTCTTTCCTTGAATACTTCAGAGTCTAGACTGTGGTGTTATTTTGCTATGGTCTCCTTTGTTACCTTCCTTGAGGCAGAAAAGGGTCTGTGAACTGTATGGGAAGCCAGTCCTCTTGTCCTTGTACTCATCCAGTGGCTAAAGCCTGGTGATGGCCACCAAGCTCTGGAGGTATTAGAAGAGTTTGCATGTAAAAGGCAGCCAGCTGTAGGTGTTGGGGCTTTGAGAGGCAAATGAAAACCAGTCCGTTTAGGAATGTGGAAAAGCAGACAGTTCCATCCTCTCTGTAGGGAGTCACCATGGTTTCTCAAATCCTTGCTGGAAGGTGAAGTTATTTTTCACCTGTTCAGAAAGGACTATACCAGCCTCTGCGGGTCCTGTTCTGAAACACTGCAGTGTTCTCCTGAGATTGGTTAAACCTTTAGGTTCCCTTAGGGATAAGACCCAGCACAGAGCCGCAGTGCATGAGACTTGTTTTCATGACTCCCATGTCGTGGTGGCGTCCGGCTCGTGCACCATCCCATCCTTGTCCTCCAGTAAGACCATATTGCTGGCCGCCTTCCTGTCTGCCTCCTCCTTTCCTCACTGTTCATGCTCATCTCCCTTGCTCTATGCTCTGTACTTCACCACTCAAAGGCTCCATGCCAACTTTCTAGTGTGTCTTCCTTGCTTGGATGGTGTTCTCCAGATGCAGCCTGTGCTTTCCTTAAGCCTTTGTGTCTCCTCTCCTGCTGTCCGCTTTGCTGAAGTGCCCTCCCTTCAGTTTCCATTTGTGGTAACTGTTCGTCGAGGCCCCTGCTCCCTCCCACCCCCACCCTAAGCCTTTCCCGACTTTTTCAGAGATTTCTCTCCCTCCCTTTGAACTTCCTTGATCTATACATTTTGCTTGTTAGCATCCAAGCCTTGTCTGGCTTCCTGGATTGTAACCTTGAGGGGAGGGTCTTCCTAGAGCTGGTCACCTGCCCCGGGTGCAGCGAGTCCTTCCTGAATTGCCAAGAGCCCTTGAGGCCTGGTCCACAGTCTTTGGGTCCTGTTGCTCATTCCAGGGAGGTGGAGTGTTGTGTTTGGAATGATGTATTTGGTTAACATTTGGTTAACATTTCTGAATGGCTTGAACAGTTGGTTATAGTTAATTCATTTCCCTATTGAAGTCACTGGACTGAACTTTTTTAATGGGTGTGTCTGATACCAGCAGATAGATATAATTTTCCTAGGAATAAGGGAGTCAGTACATCTGAACATTGTTCTAAGGATCCTGGAGCCCTGCAGTCTGGTCCAGCTCCTTCAAGTTGTCGAAGAGGAAACGGAAGGGGCATCTGGGTGGCTCAGTTCGTTAAGTGTCCGACTTCGGCTCAGATCATGATCTCACGGTTCATGGGTTTGAGCCCCGCGTCGGGCTCAGAGCCTGGAGCCTGCTTCAGATTCTGTGTCTCCCTCTCCCTCTGCCCCTCCCTGCCTCAAGCTCTGTCTCTCTCTGTCTCAAAAATAAATAAACATTAAAAAAAAAAAAAAGAGAGAGAAAACTGAAGCCTGGTGTCATGTGGGCGCTCATATCATATCTGGGACCTGAACCAAGCTCTTCTCATTTCCAGAGAAATGTTCTTTTCTGTTATACCAGCCACTTTTTTTTAACTGTTTCTTTGTATTATATATAGAGAAAAAAAGTTAGCTGAATTTCCAAAAAAAGAGAAGATGATAAAAGAGAAAAAGTCAGGTAATCTTAGGTGACGATATTCTTTCCAAATAATGTGTGAGGTCCTTGTCCACATGTCCTGCCGCTGAGGGAAGATTCAGCTCTTTGCGGCAGGTGGGCGTCTTTAGAAGGGCTAAGAGAGTGTGTGGGGTGGGGTCCATATAAACAAGAGCCCCCTCACCTCAGATTACTGTCACCTCTAGTTCTCCTATGCCTCATTCCTGAAGCAAAATGGCTCCTCTTTTATTTTTCGCTTCTAATAAAGGGCTTTTCCTTAGAATTACCTTGCTGGTAGGGGAAGGGTAAACATTAGAAATATGTGGCAGAATTTTCTAATTTGTTTTTACAAGATGTCTGAGTTTATTTTATGCCAGACAAAGGGAATTCTGAAGAGTGAAAGAGGCCAGGTGAACTATGACGTAAAAGAAGCATCCATAGTATTAAGGGCACACACAGGAAAAGGTTAATGCTGACTTTTGAATGAAAGGAGGAAAGGGAAGGGATTTTGTCTTTTACTGCTGTAGTTCTTAAGGCTTCAGTTACTTTGATGTCATCGATTTGGAAGTGAAAGCATTGGTGTCTTTAAACACAGTATAATTTCTTAGCTACCACTGGTATTTGAGGATGCTTGTTGATGTCCGTAGTTGACTAAATTTTGGCAGTTTGCTGCTTTTTCCTCCTAAAGTCTTCTTTAAAGAAACTTTTGCTTATGTTTTTATTTATTTATATTTATTTATTTAGTTTTGTGGTGAAGGGGAGGGTAAAGAGGAAGAGAGAATCCCAAGCGGGCGCTGTACTCAGCCCAACACAGGGGTTGTGATCCCACAACTCTGAGATCAGGACCTGAGATAAATTAAGAGTCTGATGCTTAACTGACTGAGCCACCCAGGTGCCCTTCCCCCTAAAGCCTTTAACAAATACTTGAGGACATGTGCATGTGTGCGGATATTCTCCAGGGCAGCACTTACATCGAAAATGGTTTTCTCTCTGAGTACTGACTTTGTAACCTTAGACAGTGATACTAAATCTCCTTGTAACTTGATCTCCTTTCCAAATTCGAGTGAGCTGAAACTGACCAAAGAGAAAGATGAATCTGTTCTGTGACTTTTCGGAAGAAATATTGACGTGGTTTTACTTTTCCATTATGAGATTGAAATAGGGTTTTCTTTGAAGTTAGAGGCATTCCGTCTATTTCTAGTTTTATTGCTTTAGGTTGGACCTTACATTTCTGATTTTTGCTGGGTGTGTAAAACTTGCTGATTGTGAGATTTAAAAATCTCTGTTGTGATATGAGATTGTGCAGGTTTATATTTCATCTGTTCTATTCAGAGATAATTACTGCTACCCATTTGGGACTTTTAAATCCCCAGGTCAGCTCTGACTCAAACTTAATTGGCTTCTCCATCTGTTCTCATTACTTTTCTTGTTAGATGACAGTCTTCCTCTTAGTAACATGATCTAATATTTTTTGCACTTAACTATGTGCCAGACATGAAAAAGGCATTATTATCTCATTTCAACCTCGGGATAACTATATGGTAGATACTGTTGTCATCTTCATTTTAAGATGATAAGGCTAAGACTTTTAAGAAGTTAAGTGATTGACCCTCTCAGGACTAGAGAGTGGTGGCTTTGGGCCTGGCATCCCAAGTTTGTCCACATGCTGAAGCTCGAACCCTCACCCAACTGCTAGACTGCCTTGGTTCCTTGGGTAGGTCTTATGAACTTGGATTGGCCTGCACTCCATACCAGCTTCATATTTCTGGCCTTAACAGATCTGCATGGGAATTCTGGCTCTGACTCTTAATAGCTATGTGATTTTGAGTGAACTACTTATAGCCATAAAACCTTGTCTTCATGTAGAAGTTGGGTGTGAAATCTGATGATAAGTCTACTTTTCGTACACAGAAAGAGACTATCATTAATTGTTTTACTTATTACTTACACAATTGCCTGACTTTCCTAAGGTAATTTTTGGCATGTGAAGTTGCCTGTTTTCTTTTTCTTCTGGAATGCTGAGCGCTGGCCACCTCCACCTGGAGCGGGGTGGCCGTGGCACATGTGATGTCGGCGCTTCTTTATACCCATCACCTCCTGGGGCTCTTCAAAACATTTCTGGAGGCAACTGGGTGTGTAAGTGGCCTTTTTGTACACAAGTCATGGAGTTAGTCCTGTCCTGAGACCAGTAAACATACCTCTTCTCTGTTCAAGCTCAACGCAAGTAGAGAAGTGGGAATTGGGCAGGTGGAGACTGAGATGTCACCTTGATTTAGATAGGGCAGAGAAGTGGAGGGAGGAAGGAGAGCTTGCAGCAGGATCCTTCCTATGAAACAAGGGTTTTGGAAGGGGTGTTCTGGTTTCTGTATTGTTTGCACCTTCAAGAAAAATGGGAGACAGGCTTGCTGATGGTCACAAAGCCTCTACTGGCCAGCAGCTCTGAAACTCAGATGTCCACTCCTGGACCAATCTTGGGACTATGTTTGGTGCAGTCCTAGTTGGTGAGAGGAGACGATGGAAAGATGGTATTTTAGAAAGCTTGCTAGAGTCTTTGAAAACAGCTACACATGTTGCATTTAGGGGCTTCTCCAGTTCAGTAGTTTTGGACTACATGGCTTTTAAAATGCCACGACCATTGATAGTTTCTTGGTGTATATAATAAATCATACATATACAAGCACATATGCACATATTTTGTATTTTCTGTCTTTATGTGTATGTATAGTATATATATATTATTTTATGTTATACACATATTTTAAAATTTTCTTTATTATATTTTTGGTATGTGTCTTGATTCTGAAGAAAAATCATCATAATTGGTTAATAGCTGCTGAAAATGACCTGCCATGTGAGGTTTTATGTGATGATTATTCTTAAAAATACAGACTTGGTGATGGTTTCAGCCTTTAGGGGCAGCCCTGGCTGTGCTCCCACCGTTCCCTGTTACTACGTGAGAAGCCAAATCTCCTTCTCTCTCCAACCCCTCACCCCCACTCACCTTACATGTATGTCTTTTCTTGATTTCGAGTTTATGAAAATAGTCCTATTATCTGAATTCATCCAGAAATGAAACCTAAATTAACTGTCTATTAAAAATTAAATGCTTCTTCCTTTTTGTTGAATGCTTATAGAATCCATTCTTTTGATGTGAAGTTATACTAGCCATAATGTAAATTTTTGCAGCTATAGAATTATTTTAGACTTCAATTTTTACATTTAAGATCTAGTTCAGACTCATCTGTAGGAGAGTAAAATTATATCTTGTGGTAGCCATTGGCCTAAGTGTATATATTCTTAACTCAGCATTAAAGTTTCAGAACTGCAACAAAAAATAATCTGTCTTCCTTTCTTTTTTAGCTTCTCAGACAAACTATTTAGTGGAAAGGGCTTGCATTTTCAGCCATCAGTTCTAGATTTTGGAATTCAGTAAGTATCTTTATATTTTTAATAACTTGTTTTATTTGCATTATTTGCTTCCAGGATATTATATATATATGTATACACATATATATATACTTAAAATATATTACTGTATTTAAAATGTATTTATATATATAATGTTGAGTATATTTTAAATGTATGAATAATATAAGGGATATTGATTTTGGGGCTTGTTAAAAGGAATATTTTTGTGAAAAGGAGAGTGTAAGATTGTTTTAGCCATTTCTTCAGTTATTAACAAATATACTTTATAATATTTTATACTGATTAGAATTTGATAAGAAGTCAATATTAACTCCTGGTTTTTCTACAGCAAATTAGGTTATTTTATAATGAAAAACAGTAAATATTGATGGATTCTGAGGGTTTTTTTTTAATTTGAAAGAGAGAGAGAACATACGCACAAGTGCAAGTAGGGAAGGAGCAGAGAGAAAGAGGGAGAGAGAAGGAGAATCCTAAGCAAGCTCCACACTGTCCTCACACAGCCCGATGCAGGGCTCGAACTCATGAACTGTGAGATCATGACCCAAACCTAAGTCCGACACTTAACCCACTGAGCTACCTAGGTGCCCCTGGATTCTTTTAATTAGATTCATTTGCTTGTTTTTACTGCTTGTGATGCTGTGGGATATACAATTGCACTGTACAAACATTAGTTACCACGATGAAGACTGGAAAGACGTTAGGTGGAGAAGAGCACATATAATAAGCTGAGTGCGTTAAGAACTGTTAAGATGAAGGGAATGTGATCGGAGTGTCGGTTGTGGGGCTAATCTGGGAACTTGGAGAAATAAAGACCACGATGACGCTGTGCAGATGGGACTTAAGGACTCTTGTTGGCTGTGACACTTAACAAGGGTTTGAAGTTTGAAACTTAAAGTGTTGAACTCCCTGGACACAGAACATTGCGGCACTGAATAGATGCAATTTCATGTCAGTAGAGTTTCAAGTATGGAAGTAAAAGAGTGTTTCAGGTGTCAAAGCTCTGCTTATTTCAGCAGCCTGGAACATCACTTCAGTTTTAGAAGAGCTTTTTTGAGTTACGAGAAAAGTTATGTGAATGAAATAGGCATAGTAATAGGAGAGCATCTAGGGTGAGTCAGTGGTGGTCTCCTGCTGTGCCCTCCTTTATTCATCTGGATTTCCTTCTTTCCCTTTCCTTCTGATCATCAAAAGATTAGCGCTAAGGTGAAGGAAGAATGAATTTTAAATGTAAAAGTATCTTGTTGAGCTTTTTTAAAGGAGATTCTGTAAAAGGAAGAAGAGATAAAAGTGTGAGGGGAGCTTGCTGACTTTACGAGATTCTAGGTGTCTGCTTTTTGGTGTTTGAGTTTTTTACATTTTTACTGTTAGGTAGAGAAATGTTTGAAGCTGAATTTATCATAAACCCTTATTGGCTTCAAATTTTGAGAGATCATTTTACTTAAATTGTAAAAAAGTTTTTATCGTAAAAAGAAATTTTAATGCAGTACCTACTTTTAAAAATATATATATTACAGATTGGTAGATATAATAAGATGGATATAGTAACTACAATTAGATCAGGATAACAACTCCAGTTCATAGGATGCTGGCTATCTATAATACATTTACTCTTCAGTAAGATAAAAATCCTGTGATCAATGCACATTAATATATGGATGCATTAGCTACATATGTTAATTAGCTATATACCTCAGTTTCTGGTCCTGATAACTGGAAGCAGGTTGAAAAACGTTTAAAATCTTTAATTTGAGAAGGTTACTACATTAATTTTTTTAAATTTATTTATTGATTTTGAGAAAGAGAGAGAGCGAGCAAGGGAGGAGCAGAGAGGGGGAGAGAAAGAATCAGGTTCTGCTGTCAGCACAGAGCCCGATGTGGGGCTCGGACTCGCAAACTGCAATATCATGACCCGAGCTAAAACCAAGAGTTGGATGCTTAACCGAATGAGCCACCCAGGCGCCCCAAAAAAGGTTACTACATTTTAGACTTGAATCATCTTTGGATGATTCAGTTTTGTGTATGTAGTACTTTATAGTTCTCAAAGTACAATCATGTCTTTTGTCAGTTGAGTTTTACATCAGTCCTATAAGGATAGTGGAGTAGTGGAGGCAGGTATTATCCGAGAGAGAGAGACACACACAGAGACAGAGACACAGAAACAGGTGTGTGTGTGTGTGTGTGTGTGTGTGTGTGCGCGCGCGCGTCTGTGTGTGATTTTCAAATATCTCTATATTTGAGCATGGACTACAGATGCTCATGTACTTCTTGCTAAGAAGTAATGTATTTTGCCCAGGGACATTTCTCTGGAAGTGACAGAATAAGTCTTAGAATTGTCTTCTCATTTCTAAGCCAGCACATACCATGCTATTTTTTTTATAAGTGAGATCTAGGATATGATTAAGGGAATAAGTTATTTTTGCTGAATTCTTAAAAAAGTCTCAAGAACAAACTGTAGTCTAAATTAGAACGCTTCTAAAATTAGTCAAGTTTTACCTTACTTTTAACAAGTAACAAGTTTTTGTTACTTTTAACAAACGGTCTAATTTTTAGGCATTAGATTCAAACTTCAGCCCAAGTGTTCTCCTTCTGATTTCTTCACTGCCCTTCTTCAGCTTTTGCTATTGTTTATTTTGAAGTTGACCTTGGGCAAACCCCATCCCTTTTCATAGCTTTGGTTTCCCTCTGGGATGCAGAATCAGGAGCCTGTCATCCAGCTGCCTTCTGCCCACTTCGTAGGATTTGTTGTAAGGGTTAATATCCCACTGGCCTGAGATTAAAAGTGCTAATCATTCCTAAGAGATTTTAATCATTCTTTTGTAGTATTAAATTAATAGAGTACCTTCCAGTTGTCACTAGTGAAGGAAATTCTTATCCTCATAACACTTTTAAAAATAGAATTAAAAAACATAGAATAAAAATAGCCCAGTGGTAACCAGGTCTGGGTCAGGTCTGCTGAGGTTTCTGGGCGATGCAGTCACTGGGCTCCCTAGAGTTTCAGTTTTGCAGTATGATTTTCTAATGTGTTTTTGTCTGGGAAACATTTGTATTTTTTTAAACTAAAAATCTTTTATTCCAGTGATATGAATGGGAGACAAAGCTTTGAGGACAAGTATTAATAATTTTGCTGATTGAGTTGTATTATTTACTTAAACCTGAAATCATGGAAGTCTTTATTTATTTAATTTAATGGAAGGAAAAGGCAAATGTGAGCCTAGTCCTCCCCAGGCAGTGCTCTCTGAGGTGACCCTTTGTGCTCATGGTAGTCTAAAATATTTTTAGTTGTGTTAGCTAAGAACACTAAAAAAAAAAAAATCAAGGTTTTGATCACACTGATGTATATTTTATTTATAACTGGATGTAAAGAACCTATTTTTAAAAATACACATTGGCCATATTAAACCTTCAGTTAAGATTTGTGATTAAAAGTAGTGTTGGGGGGGTGGCACTTGGCTTGGCTGGCTCAGTTGGTAGAGCATCTGACTCTTGATCTTGGGGTCTTGAGTTCAGGCCCCATGTTGGGTGTAGAGATCACTTAAAAATAAAATCTTAAAAAAAAAAAAGGAGGAGGAAGAGCTGGAAGGAGAATGTGAGGGATTTGATGGCGGTGATATAGTGGTTTGGAAATCCCATTGTACGCGTAATACAGCGCACACTGAATTTTCCTTAAAGCACACAATTCTAGTATCAGAGAAATCAGAATAAAATGAGAGAAATGCAAGCATAAGGTAGACGAATTTTTGCTGAATTTAGAATATAGTTTTACTTCTAGGCCATATTTAGGAGAGCGGTATATTTGGGTCTCTGCCACTGAGGGCATTAAAACTGGAGAAATGGCTTCAGTGCAGTTTTTACTGGCTCACTGTTTATGACAATGTGAGTTAAGTGGAGTGAATTTGGTATTGGGCCGTAGGAATCAGAGGTAAATGCTTCTGGGGAACATGGCGGGTAGGTGGGCCAGAGCGTGCTCTGTTCCCTTGACGTTTCTTTGCTAGCCTTACGGGTAGAAAGCAGAGAAAAGAAATAATTAACATGGGTGTCCTCATCAGTTAGTGTGTTTGCTGGAAAGCAGACATTCTTACCTTAGTGCACAAATGTTTTGAAATCATATATAAAACTTTCGTGTGTGCCTATTTGTGGAGGGAAGAGCCAAAGCTTTCATCACAAGACTCATGATTTAAATGGATAAGAGCAAGTGTTAGAAAGTGCGGCTGAGTTTTCATTTTTCTCAGAAGAATGGTCTTTAGCAACAATTAAGTTTTTGTTTCATGAGACTTGATAAAGTCACTTTGTGAGTTGAAATCCATTCCCCTGGAAAGCCTCTTTAAACTTATTGCTGAGAAGCAACCTGAAAAAACCTGGTTTTTTTCTGAGTACAGTTTCTTATCTAAACGTATTTTCATTTGAATCAGAGCAAGTACCTATTTCCTACTCTGTGTATTTGCAAGCATTTAATGGCCCATGTGTGTTGAATTCTTCTAACACAAAAAGCAGTGAGGCGTTACCATTGGTTGGCATTAAGTGTGTCTTGTAAAAGAAAGGATTCTTTAAAGAGTTTTTGTGGATTGAATGTTTTACTAATAATTTAATAATTGTTGCTTTTAACTTTGATGAACATCAATAGCTTTCTGGGATTAAAGTATATATACAGCATGTTTGGGTGGAGGGATGGGTGGTGGGATAGCTATATTTAGAACCACACAATACATTGGTTTTTTTCCCTTGTTCCCCTCCTAGGTTCCTGGGTCACCCTGCAGCAAAGATTCTCTATGCTTATAACCCTAGTAGGGATAGTGAGGTCGTGGTGAATTCAGTGTTTACAGCTGCTAGACATTTTCATGTGCCTCCTGTTCATTGCAGGGTAAGTGTTGATGTACTCTTGGAAACTATGCTGTGGCGGACTGCCAGATTTTCTTGCTTTCTTTGGCCTGAAGTTTTTACTTTCTGCTCCCTGTCTCCCCTTTTTCTGCTACCCAAACTCTTCCCTTCTCCGTGTTTGCTTTAGCATTTTTCAGTTGTTCATAATTTTGGTGGCTCCTGGTATCTACATGGAAAAAAAAAGCTTAGAGTCTAAACAAAGTATAATGTTTGTATATTTAATAGGACTTTTTCATGGTTAAAGAAACTTAGTATTATGTGTCTTGAAAGGACTGCAAATGCTGAAGCATTTAGTAATTAATACAAGTTTTATAGTCATGGTCTCTTTGCCTGGCAGACTTTCTAGAAGTGGACTCCTTTCTAAGTGTAGGAGTAGGAGGCAGTGAATGGCTCCTTAAAAAGTTAATTTGCACCTTAACAGAGAACTCCAGACCCTGGTCTTCTAGTAGTTTAGATTTCAGTGGTCTTTGACTTTTAATAAAGATCCCAATTACTGGTGGGTTTTATTTATTTGTTTATTTAGCTGACTGATATCTACCTGATACACTTTTTTTTCTTTTAAATATGAGACCAAGGAAATGGTGTAAGAGGAAGCCCACTATTATGTTTATGATTGTCCAGATAATGCAGCTCCTGACTTTTATTAGGTATTGATAGATTTGTAGCCTACTTAAGTAGGCTCCTTCTACTTAAGTAAGGTTAGAACTGTGTTCAATAAAGGTTAGAACTGTGTTCAATAAAGGCCGTTGAACACAACGTGGGTGCAGAAGAGAAGGGAAAAGGAAAGATGTGAGGGCGCAGGGTTCCCAATCTAAAGTGAAAGGACTCGGCAGCTGCCTTGCTGTAAGTCTGTAGTGTGTTCCTTGATACCATCTTAGATTGTTGGTTTTGTTCCATTTGGGGATTCCTAGGGATTCATGATACTTCTGAATCAAGGTTACAGAATATGCAGACATCTGTTAACAAATTGTCAAAAAAAAGTCTCTGAAAGACATCTTTTAAAGATGGCCATTCCAAATAGCTAATTTGGAACCTTTCTTTCAGGTAATTCCAGCAATGGGGAAAACGTCCTTCAGAATTATTTTCTTACCTACTGAAGAAGGTAGCATTGAAAGTTCTTTATTTATTAATACCTCCTCATATGGAGTCCTTCCCTATCATGTAAGTAAGCTTTTTCCTCTTGTGCCATCATTTTGTTGTTGATTTAACAAAGGATTTCTATATTATGTAAAGGACTTTTGGAAATGTTGCCACCTGGCTTATGTTGTTAGAATATAAGATCTTTAGTGATGTTAAACTCACCAGCTTTCCCCCTTCTCCTGCCTCCGGTGCCACACGCACTGGGCTGTCTTCTGCGCAGAGTACAGAGCTGTAACTCACCCTGAATCTCTGAAAGACATTGGAGCAAAATGAAGAAGTCTACCATATTATATTTCTGTTATAAAATAGACTGGACTTTCAGAACTCTCTGCCCTCACCTCATGAACAGTCCAGAGGGAGGAACTATAAAGGCAGTCTCTACCGATTTTGCCTTCTTCCCTTCTGGACTCGGGAATATTTCTGATCAGGGGACAAGGATTCAGGGCCAGTTCTCAGGGAGCTTACTATTGATATCAAGGCACCAGGGATGGAGAGTGAAGAAACTTTTTATTGTTGTTCACAAAAGTAGTTAGGAATCTTTATCTTAAGTGGTATCTGTGACATCTTTATTAGGATGTGGCATCAAGCCAAGATCTATCATTATTGTGGTTATTTCTTATTGGTTTCCATTCAACACTTGTTCCCATATTGGAAAAGTTGTCTATATCTGAAAAGCTTTGCTACAGCGAGGAACATTTGGCTTAAGTATAGCAACTTTTGTTTTCTTTTGTAGGCAGAGATAAATATGGTAACTGGATTAATTCAGTCTTTAAACAATTTTTTAATGTTTATTTTTTTTGAGAGAGAGACAGAGTACAAGCAGGGGAGGGGCAGAGAGAGAGAGAGAGACACATAATCTGAAGTGGGCTCCAGGTTCTGAGCTGTCAGCACAGAGCCTGATGCGGAACTTGAACTCATGCATCGTGAGATCTTGACCTGAGCCGAAGTCAGACACTTAACTGACTCAGCCACCCGGGCACCCCTGGATTAATACAGTCTTAAAGGTCAAGGCGGTGAATACAGATTTCCTTTGGAAAGGTATTTTAACATTGTGGCAACTATGTTTCAAAACAAATAGAGGAGTAATAATTTTTTTTTTTCCTGAAGGTATCTGGAATTGGTACTCGGAAAGTCTCTACAGAAGGGTCTGCAAAACAGCTGCCAAATGCTTATTTTCTGCTTCCACAGGTCCAGAGCATTCAGCTTTCACAAACACAGGTAATTTTAATGGTAGATTTATTTTGAATTCTAGTAAACGCCAAACTTTGTAGTCCTCTAAAATTATGTATCTTTTGCAGCCCTTTTTATATAGGATTGCTAGAGATGTTAAACTCACCAGCTTTTAGAATTGGGATTTTACTATTTTCTGCTTTTTGAAAAAATCTTGATATATATATAGGTCCTATATATATATGTATATATGAAGTGTCAGTGGAACCCATGTTCTTCTTAAAGGCTGTATAGTCCACAGTGTCGCTTTGTCACAGTTGGCTTAATCTTGTTTTTGATCATTTGAAACATTTCCAGTTTTTTGTTATTATTACCATTAGTTCATGTACATGTTTTATAAGTTTCTTTATTTCCTTTTTGGATTACCTGTTTCCTTGGGGTATGTTTTGTAAAGAGAGTGTCTGTAGTTAAAGACTATGAACTATTCTCTAGAGCTTGTTAAATCTTGCCAGGTTGCTTTTCAAGAAGACAGAACTGCTATGGTCACTAGTAATGATATTTCTTTCAGGAATGTCTTACCATCTTCCCCTCTCCCTGCTTCAGACTTGCTTGAGTGTGGCTCCATGGAAAGAAATATTTTTGATGTTTTAGAATATATATCCAGCTGACCCTTGAGCAGTGCAGAAGCTATGCGTATTGACCCTCAACGCAGATTGAAATCTGTGTATAACTTTTGACTCTCCAGAAACTTAACTGCTAATAGCTTGCTGTTAACTGGAAGCCCTACAGATAACATAAATCGTTGATTAACACATATTCTGTGTTGTGTGTATTATACGCTGTACTCTTACAATAAAGTAAGCTAGAGAAAATGTTATTAAGAAAATCATAAGAGAAAATACATTTACAGTACTGTATTCTATGTATTGAAAAAAAGCATATAAGTAGATTTGCGCAGTTCAACCCATGTTATTCAAGGGTCAGCTGTAATGATACCTTAATGTTGTTTTAATATGCATTTCATAGTGTATAAGTTTGACCAATTTTCCCCTTTGATTTCTTTGTAACTATGGCTAACTTTTGAAATTGAGAAAACTTTTTTTTTAATTTTTTTTTTTTTTTGAGAGAGAGAGAGAGAGCAAGAGCTTGAGCAGAGGAGGGGCAGAGAGAGGGGGGACACAGAATCCCAAGCAGGCTCCAGACTCTGAGGTGTTAGCACACAGCCCGATGCAGGGTTCAAACTCATGAACCGTGAGATCATGACCTGAGCCAAAGTGAGATGCTTAACCAACTGAGCCATCCAGGTGCCCCAAGAAAACTCTTGAACCAATGTATGATGATGAGCTTTATCACCTTACTGACCCTTTCTGTCTGATTAGTGAATAAAGAACATTGCTTGGAACTTTGTGTCCGGCACAGTAGTCCTGGGGCTTTCCTTAACTCGGCAGTCTTCTTGAGCCTCTGCTGTGGGCAGAGGTTTAGCATTTCCATCTTCCTGGAGCTCACATTCCAGTGGGAAGACAAATAAAACTAATTTACCTGTAATATAATGTCTGGGAGATTTGTCATCACTTAGCTAATTCTTGGGGATTTTTACTATTATTTTAATTTTTATAAAACTGAATAGCTCTTCCTCCCAGGATATTAAGGAAGTTTTCTTTTAGTTTGAACATTTGGATTTGGTTTAAATCCTAAGACTAATGGGATGTATTGAACTTTTTAAAAAAAGTTTATTTATTTTGAGAGAGAGAGAGCGAGCAAGCAGGGGAAGGCAGAGAGAAAGTGAGAGAGGGAGAATCCCAAGCTCTGGATTGGGGCTTGAATTCATGCACGGTGAAATCATGACCTGAGGCGAAACCGAGTCTGACTCCTAACCAACTGAGCCACTCAAGCACCCTTGTATTGAACGATGTTAAGCATAAAAATGATCTGAACTGACTTGCATTTTTGTAAGGGTTGAAAGGGCTGGGGTAAGTGTAACTTGCATATGTTGATAGCATAGGTTTTTCCTGTGGCACGTTTTTAGCCTTATCTCAGGGCTGTCCTCCAGCAAAGGGGGTGGCTGAGAATGGCCAGGTTTCTCTGGTTACTGAGATTGGAAGCTTTGAATGCCAGATGCCATATTAGTGGTGATAAAAGTATTGAAATAGAGACAGGTGTTCAGATATCTTAGTTATTAGGGGTTAACTTAAGGATAGAGAGAATTAAGGGAGAGAAGCAATAACCATGCAGGTCTCTCTGTGAGGCCTGTGGGAGACCTTGTTATGAAGAGAGCTTGCACGTTATATGCACTGCACCTGGCAGATCTCATCTGCTGGCCATGATGCCTGCTGCCATTTCCTGCAGCCAGGCTGTCATCATCTCTTTCCCAGGCTACTCTAGTGGCCCCTTAATGGGTCTGCCAGCATCTAGTCTGGCCCTTTCAAAAGTCTCTTTTCCTAAAATGCAAGTTGGACCACACCAGCATCTGCTTAACACCTTTCAGTGCATTCCTGCAGGTCTCAGGATTTAAACCAGATCCTTAGTGTGGCTGTAAGGCCTTGCATGGTCTGGCTGCTGTCTCTCTATAGTCATGTGGTCTTCCTCTGCTTGCTCATCGGTGCTGTTTTTACTCTTCCACATGTCCTTTGTGCCTGCAGTTTCCTCAGATTCCCCTGCCCCAACTGTCCTCTGGATCAGCCCTGATTTCATCCTTCCTGTTTCAGCTCAAGCTCCACTTCTTCCGAGAGTCTTGCCATCTCTCCCCATTCTGGTTCAGGACCTTTGACAGACCATCGTAGAACTGAGTGCTTCCCACTTAGAACACTTATCCCCATTAAATAACGTGGTTCCTTAGCCACCCTTTCCTTCACTCCGTGAAATTGCAGTCCAATGGAAAGCAGAGGCCATTTGCAGTTGCTCTCCACAGGAGAGCTCTCTCTCCGCCCCTAGCCCCCCGGCCTCCGGTGGAGGCGCTCAGTGAACATGGGTTAGGTGAAGTTCTGGCTGGAGGGATGCTCCCCATGGGAGCAGTTTCAGGGATTCTTTGTTCTGTTTTTTTTTTTTTTTTGCATTTTAATTTATTTTTTAACAGCTATATTGAGATACAACTCACATACCACAGACTTGACCCATTTGACAGTTTTCAGCATATTCAAGAGTTGTGTAGCCATCCCCACAGTCTAATTTTAGAACATTTCCATGGCCTCAGTTCCTGGCAACCACTACTCTTAATTTGTCTCTATAGGTTTGTCACTTCTGGATGCTTCATATAAATGAAATGTGTGATCTTTGTGATTGGCTTCTTTCACTTAGCTTAATGTTTTTAAGTTTCATTCATGTCATAACACATACCAGTTTTTTACTCTTTTTTATCATCCTACAATAGTGTACCATTGTATGGACATACCACATTTTGTTTAACCATTTATCAATTGGCAGATATTTGATTTGTTTCTAGTTTTTGGCTAATGTCAAAACTGTTGCAGTGGACATTTACATATAAGTTCATGGGGACATATGTTTACTGTTGTTCTCTTGGGTGTGTGCATAGGAGTGGACTTTTGCAGTCATATGGTAATTATATGTTTAACATTTTGAGGAACTGTCAAAGAGTGGTTGAATCATTTTACAATCTCACCAGCAATATATGAGGATTCCAGTTTTTCTGCAGCTTCACCAAAACTTGTTATTTTGTTTTTGGGTTTTTTTTAAAAGCATCCTAGTGGATGTGAAGTGATAACTTAGGTGTTTGATTTGCACTTTCCTGATGACTAATGATGTTGAACATCTTTTCACCGTGCTTATTGGTCAGTTGTATATCTTCTTTGGAGAGATGTCTATTCAAGTCTTTTGCCCATTTTAAAACTGGGTGATTCTGTCATTGTTGAGATGTAAGTGTTCTTTATATATTTGAGATACTAGGCCTTTATCAAGTACATGATTTGCAGATACTTCTCTCATTCTGTGTTGATTTTTTCATTTTCTTGATGGTGTCCTTTAAAGCACAAAAGTGTTCGGTTTTGATGAATTTCAGTTTTGCCTATTTTTTCATTTGTCACTTATGCTTCTTAGTGTCTATCTAAAAAGGTCCAACATTATCAAGATTTACTCCTGTGTTTTCTTCAAAGAGTTTTATAGTTTATCTCTTACATTTAGGTCTATGATGCATTTTGACATTTCAGTGTATGGTGTGAGCTAGGGATCCAAATTCATTCTTCTGCATGTGGGTATCCAGTAGTCTCAGTACCATTTTTTAAAGATGCTCATTTACTTTTTTTTTTTTTTGAGAGAGAAAGCAGGGAGGGGCAGAGAGAGAGGGAGAGAGAATCCCAAGCAGGCTTTGCACTGTCAGTGCAGAGCCCAGTGCAGAGCTCAAACTCCTGAACCATGAGATCGTGACCTGAGCTGAAACCGAGAGTTGGACACTTAACCAACTGAGCCACCCAGGCATCCCTGATTATAATACTACTGCATTTAAACTGCATACGTATATGTGTTTGTATTGTGTTTAAGTGGCTGTAATTGCCAGCTACCCTTTCTCGGAAAGAAATGTCTTCATTTTGATATTCTGTTTTTCCTTCTTTCTGGGTTTTTTTTTTTTTTTTTGGTCAAGAACTCATCATCTGGGGTGAGTGTTGAGTTTAGCTTCCCTCAAAAGGGGATAGAGGGTTTGGAAGGTACTCTGGTTCAGTTGAGAGCTGGAAGGTGGATCTGCTAGAACGCGACAGGTTTAGGTAGACCTGAGACGGTTTAGGCAGACATTAAGAAACTGTCAGCTTTGCTTTCACTTTCCTCCTTAGCTCCATCTCATGGGATAAACTAGGTGCCGGTGAATCGTTGTTATGTTATCTCATTTTTTTGCAGTATGGGCTCATTTTGGTCTGTTTTATTGTGCCTTTTACCCATTGGTATCTGACTTTTGCATTTTTCCTGCTCAGTTGAATTGGATTGAATGGCTCACTTTCTTCTGCTGGAAACAAGAGTGTGTGTGTGATTTCTTTTCTATCTAGATTTTTGGTGGTGTGTTGTAGCAGCCACTGAGTTCAGTTAGGAGGAGGGTATACACGTCGCCTCTCTGCTGCCCACGTGTGTCTGCTCCTGGGGGGAAAGAAGGGGAACACGAGGACTTGAGACTGCGTTTTTCTTTTTAAGCCTTTTCATCTGGCCCTTCTTTTTCATTTGTTTCGCCCTTTATGAAGCAAGGGTTCCTAGCAGATGAGAGGTCACTGTTGTAGTGGGTTTGAGTGGGAGTCTGAGGTTCCTCTGCTTTTGTTGTAGTCTTCGTTATTTGACCCCTGGGTTATTCTCCCAGTTGTTCTCTGCTCCATGTGTCACACTGCTGCTCTCATGTCCTCCCAGACAAAGCTGTTCAGTGCTTCCCTGGTCTCTGTACTAGCTGAGCCCCTGTTGGTTTCAGCATAAAGCCCAGGCCCCGCAGCATGGCGTACGAGGCCCTCGGCACCTGCTTTGGCCTCCTCTCCAGCCTCAGACGTCCCACCCTTCTCTTCTCCATTCCAGTCTCCTAAACTGCTCACTGTCGAACAGGGGATCCCTTTTTACATACTGCCTTTCCTTCATAGGCTTTGATCCCCTTCTAACTCTCATTAGCCATCTCTCTCCGTCCTCCGAGACCCGGTTCAGGTATCCACTCCTCTGCAGCCTCCCCAGCGTCCCGGGTGAGTCTGTGCTCCAGTCCTCCTGGCACTTGGTTCAGACCCCTGCTTGAACATTTGGTTTCATCCTGTGTCATCCTCCACGAGGCTCTCTTCCATGGGCCTGTTGCTTTGTCATTTTTATAATCTCAATATCAGCTTAGTGTTTAGTACATTGAGGGCCCCCAGAGTTTTTAATAGGTAGGTGAGTCAGTGGGCATCTGAGTTGAGATCCCCAAATAGCATATCTACCTGTCGTAACATGTAAGATTTGCATACCTTCCCCTTTTCACCACATCAGCCACTTTGACCTTCACCAGATTTACTACTAGGGCAGCTGGTAATATTCTTATTTTAGAAATTGTAGGATGGACTTAGAGTTTAAGTTACCTGGTAGAGGCCGAGGGCAGAGCTGGGATTGACAGTGGGTTGCTGTAGGATTTTCCCCATGTGTAGTTAAGTGTCGTGATGACTTCCTTGTCTGTGGACTTAGTAACTCATGGTCCATGAGACATAAATAGGAAATAAAATGTGGGTTTTTTGCTACATTTTTATAATGGCAGAAGAACAATAGAAACAGCTTAACGACTCAACAGTAGAAAAAGGATTTGATAAATTTGATTATATCAACATGGTAGACTGTTAAGTAGTTCTTCCCAGTTATAATTATGATGCTTAGTCTGACAAGGGAATAGTGGAATATAAGGTAGGTTATACTTCATGAGTGTCACCGTAAAATACCTGGTGGGATAGAATACATAAATATAGTGCTAGGCTTATGAAAAAGTGAGAGTTTTTATCTTTTAATGTTTTTTACAGTGCTATTTTGGTTCCAGGCCATGGAGATTTGAGGAGTGTTTCGGTGCTTTATTTGGGCAAAACAATGTTTGAAATGGATACTGTCTCAGAATCTGGCATAAAGGCTCACTATCGCAATAGGCTCGTCTCAGGGATTTACAGGAACTTATCAGAATCATTGTAAAATAATGTTATTGTTAAAAATAAAATAATAAGGCAATATGGGGAAACCCAGAGAAGTTTTAAAGTTAGAGGAAAATGCATGACAAATAAAGGGGTGTGCGTGTGTCCTAACATGATATCATATTATCACATCATCTAAAAGTGAGATTGTGATTATAAAAAAATTAGTATGTAGTCAGAAGATAACATGGGAAACCAGAGAAGTGAAAAATTAGAAATAAGCCCAAGACCACAGTCACACTTGGCAAAGGTAACCAGGATTAATATTTTGTCATCTCCTAGGGGGCATCTGGGTGGCTCTGTTGGGTTAGTGTCCTACTTCGACTCAGGTCATGATCTTGTGGTTCATGCGTTCGACCCCCGCTTTGGGCTCTGTGGTGACAGCTCCCTCCCTCCCCTGCTCTTACTCTGTGTATCTCTCTGTCTCAAACATAAAAACAAACACAAACATTAAAAAGTATTTTGTCATCTCCTTTCAGTGTATTTCCTGTGTGTGTATGTACATGATGGGAGGTTCCTCTTCCCACCACAGCATAATGTTGCTGGAATGTGTAAAGGAGATATTATGTCTGGATGCTGTGTGATATCTAATACATTTCAGACCAGGAGTTCCTAACCTTTAGAGATTGGCACCGCCTTCGCTTTTGGAGTGGTGACATCAGGCCCTTGTGCCTGCCTGCCCAGGACAGGTGTCGGGCAAGGGCTACCGTCCCAGGCCTGTGTGGAGCCCGGTGCCTGCCAGGCTGGGGTGGGTGCCCCAAGTTGTTTTCTTGCTTCTTTCTTGCCTGCTGAGGTGCTGATCCCTGTCAATTATGTGTGGCAATCTGGAAGGGAAGCTGTGAGATCAGTACAGGGAGGGAACCAAGGAAAGTTCTTTCAACCACAGTTTGACAGAAGAGAAAGGGCCACATTTCTCACTAACAAATAAGGTACGAGTCTCTTCTGGGATTTGGAGATGGAAAACAGGAAAGATTCTTCAACCTCTGTAGCTGTCCTATTTTCTTGATGGGCTTCTGTCATGAGTTAAATGAAAGAAACAGATCTTCTGAATGTGATAGCTGAGGATTCCTACAAATCCGTGTGAAATCAATAATATATTTAATACCATTTCTTTGCGTGGTAAAAGTTGTTTGATTTTTTTTTTTACACAAAAATGATAGTCTGTCAGACTCTGGAAAGCTGTTACTAGATGTTAAGTAAATATGTGCCATTAATTAATTTTCCTCCACCTACCTACCTCTGAATATTGCTTTTAAAAGCAAGGAAATTGAAAAAAAAAAACAAGGAAATTGCTGAAATTTGTACATTTTTCTCTTTTTCATCTCATTCCAATGAGCATGATTCAAGAGGATGGGAACTTGGGAAGCAGAGACTGAAGGGCTGATGAGTGGAAGGAAGGCAGGAAGCATGAGAAAGTCTAGAGAGAGGAACACATACATGTGTGGGAGTGGGTGTTTCTCTTCTCTCCATCCTACGGGGCAGGCAGTCCTCTCCCCTCCGTCCTCCCCCTGTTGCTTCCCTAAAATCTCTACTGTCTTGGCAGGAGAGAACAGTGTTCTTGAACAGTTTCCTGATCCCTCCTCTAACTCAGTGATTATTACGTTGTTTCTTTTCTGCCTTCCAGGAGAATTGACTAGCTCCTTACTGAAAACTTGAGAGATCCCTAGCGTCGCAAACATAGTTTTTAGAAACTTTCGTTTTTATTATTTCCTTTGCTAAGATTATAAGCTCCTTAAGTGCAGGAATCCTGCCTGCATTTGTTTTCTTATCACCTGGCAGTCTGGCCACATAAGGTGTGGTGAATAAGTGTTTGATACTTGAATAAATGATCTTTTTTTAAACAATTTTTTAAAATGTTTTTATCTATTCTTGAGAGAGAGAGAGACAGTGTGAGCAGGGGAGGGTCAGAGAGACACAGAATCAGAAGACAGGCTCCAGGCTCTGAGCTAGCGGTCTGCACAGAGCCCAACGTGGGGCCTAACCCCACAAACCATGAGATCATGACCTGAGCCAAAGTCGGACGCCTAACCGACTGAGCCACCCAGGCGCCCTAGTGATCTTAAAAAGAGATTACAGTCTCAGCTATTTAAGAAGTTGTGAGATGTGAATCTTTTTTAACTACTTTCAAGCTTTTGTTTTATTATTCTAGAAACTTTTGTTGGAGTATTTGAAGATGCCCAATAAATAACACCTGTATTTTTCTGAACTACTGTATATATAAGAATAGGAGTCAGGGAGCCAAAATGCCAGCTTCATATTGCTGATGCGCCACCTTCTCATGTATCAGCTGAGCTCAAAGAGCCAGTTGCTAATTCCCTGTCCCTTTGGGTCGATTGTAGAGCAGCCCATCAGAAGGGGAGTTTGAGTCTGTAGGACAGACACCCTTCTCCAGAGTAGAGAGAAAGAGAGCAGCTCCTCTGTGAGCCCCTACCCTTCTCCACACTGTCTACACCACAGCATCATGGTCTGTGGCCCGCTGACAAGCAACCCTCCCCTACCTTCAAGGGGAGAGGAAGACTCGGGGCCAAAGGACAAGCGAATTTAGGAAAAGAGAATCCTTTCCTTGTAACATTCCTCAGTTTTTATACCCTTGACTCATTGGCTTGCCTTTTATTAAGCCTGGGTCCCCCCTTCCCCTGACAAGTAGATCAGCAGACTTCTGGCAACTGTGTCCCCACTTTCCTTAGCCTGTTTCCTCCTCTGACAGGACCCAAACCCCCATTGATCCTCCTCAGATTGTTGGAGAGCATTGTCAAGTTTGCCCCTAGAAAGCTCTGAGGTAGATTAGAATAATTCATTAATAATCTGTTCCAAAGCCACACTAGAGTCAGGGTTGAAAGTTCATGTCCCCATCTGTTTCCCATTCCAAATTCTTTTCAAGTATGATATCCAATACAGCTTATCAGAGCTTTTGGAGTGGGATCAAATAACAGAGTAAAGCTACTCCAATAAAAAAAATACCAGCCATAAAGGATGCCCCAATCGTAGAGATGCATGGTAGAGTGAATAAGAAAGTGAATTCTAAAACCAAACCACTTGGGTAAAAATCTTGGTCATGTCTGAGTGACCTTAGCCAAATTACCTTACCTCTTTGTGCCTCAGTTTATCTATAAGATAAATAACCATAGTACTATATAGGATTGCTGAAGCTATTGACTAAATTCATGCATATAAACTGCTTAGAACTGGTACCTGGCCTCTAACTAAAATGCATTCATCACTTAACTGTAAAAATAAACTTTTGAATATAAACCCTCTCCTATTGTGAAACTCTTGGAAATTTTTTAAGTTCAGAGAGTCAGTCCTCTGGCAAGATGTGAAAGTTCACGGCTATAGTCCCGTATCAAGTTATCTTGGCTTGTGAGTTAACATTAAAAGAATTTGAAGCCCTCCCCAATTTCGTATTCTTTTGGTCTTCGCCCGAGAGGTTGTCCATGCTTATGTGCATCTGGGGCTCGCTATCGCTAGGATGTGTGCAGCTTCCCTGGGGTTTCATAAGTTACGTTAATTGAATATTAAGTCTTTTGGGGCACCTGACTGGCTCAGTCCGTAGAGCGTGCGACTCTTGATTTTGGGGTTGTGAGTTTGAGCCCTACATTGGGTAGATTAAAAAAAATCTTTAAAAAAAAATCAGGTCTCTCTTGAGTCTTGCTTAAGTCTAGAATCTTAAGACACACACAAATAATCATGATTATCAACCTTACATCCACTGGATTTGGAAAATGTGCCTCCTGTCCCAGCCCTCAAGGGACTAACTCTAAGCAGAATTGTTCCCAGTACTTCATTTTTGCCAAAAGGAGGGATGGGATGATGGAGAGCCTCACCTTGGTTTTGGCTTTAGTTTATGCCAGTTGTTTTGATTCTAAGACCTTGCATTTAAACTCAGTTGGGGAGAGATTGCTTGTCAGGAGGCTAACCCTGCAGCCCGTGCATTTCTCTCTCAGGAAGTAGCCCCTGAGGCGCTCTGGTCTTCCCTCAGAGTTGGAACTTGGCAGTGGTGGCAGCCCAGTCACAGGTGTGTCTTTGTTCTCCTTTCTTCGGGGAGTCCTTGTTTCTGGCACTTCTTCGCTGCCTGGCGTGGATATCTGTGAGGGATGGAGCGTCCACGGTGGCCGGGCCAGGGCATTGAGATCTGTGTACACGGTCGTTTCCATTGCCTCTTCCTATGGACTCACTGAGGCTTCTGGGACCTACTTCTTAGAGGAGGCTTTTCCCTTTTAGCCCCACCTATATCAAGTGGAGCATTGTTTTCAGATTCTTGGAGGGGAGCTGCTGTTGACATTTGGGAAGCGTAGGGCCTACTGGAGACAGCACATTGGCTGTGAGCCACTCCCTGTGGCCTCCACGTTGTGAGTGTGCCCCTTCTTTCTTTGCACTTGGGGGATCTGCCTCCAGGATATACTTTTCCTGGCCCCTCTTGCTCTCAGGAAGGCTCAGTTGAGTTTCTAGCCATTTAACCAGCTTCTTTTATTGCTCTCTTTCTTTCTCTGACACCTGCAAAGTTGCTGCTGTTTTCTGGAATTGGTTCATTCCTTTTCCTTTTTCTTTCACTTTTAGATCTAGATTTTTTTTTTCTTTTGGTGTTTCTCTAGATATTTTCTTGTGAGTTCTCCTAAAGGAAGAGAGATAAAATCAGTAAGTTCTGGGTCTGCTGAAAGCATCTGTTGTCCAAACAAATCTTCTCTTCCCTGCATCAGATGGTCTTTCATAGGAGATACTCTTCTATCAGACCAACATCTAAATCAGGCCTTGGGTCAGTCTGTCTTGAGTCTTGAGTCAGTCTAACCAGATAGTCTTGCCTGGTTCCTGTTTAATGAGTTTCCTCTTTTTGCTGTGCCTTCTCTTAGACTGAGTCCTACTGCTATAAACTTCCCAAACATGTTCCCCCCGGGGCAGGGGCAGTAACTGTGTCTCCACCTAATATGCTCTGGGCATTCTGCTATGATATTCCTCCCTCTCCCCCCAGCTCCATGAACCTGTCCAGGTCCGTGTAACCCTGGGTATAGCTGTTTTCAGTCCTCAGTTGTTCTTACTGTGGATTCTGATCCTGGCTTTAGAAATGCGTTTCTCCATACCTCCTATAACCGAATCCCAGTTCCTTTGTGGGGAACGGTTCCAGTCTGCTGTGATCTTGCTTTTCTTCTTTCATTAATGTATTTTTAAGCTCCAGTAAGCACAAAGATCTGTCTCCCTCATTTCAGATACCAGGCTCTCTCCTTCTCTTTGTATGTCTGTTGGGCTGTACCTTTAAGGTCTCATTTCTCATTCAGGTTCTCTCTGGTTGTTCTTTTAAGGGGAGCCCTCTCTTCCTCTTGCTTCATTAGCCTGTCTCTTCTGTTTTATTTTTGTTCATCTTGCTCTGATAGGAAGACTAAACCATGTTTCCCTCACCTTCTAGCACCTCTTTGATTTCCAGAGTGAACCAGATTGTTTCAAGGACAGACCTTAGTGGTTGCCTTCTTTGTGCATGCAATAATTCTGTCAAATTACTTCTCTGACCCAACCCAAGATGAGAGCATAGGTCCTTAATAAGAATACCCTTGTTGCTTCTTTTTTTTTAAAGTTTATTTTTGAGAGAGAGAGAATGTGAGGGAGAGGCAGAGAGAGGGGGAGACAAGCAGGCTCCACACTGTCAGTGCAGAGCCTGATGTGGGCCTCGAACCCAGGAACCAGGAGATCATGACCTGAGCTAAAATCAAGAGTCAGATGCTTAACTGAGCATCCAGGCGCCCCTCCTTTTTGCTTCTTTATTTATAAAATCTGCCACCCATCTGTATGTCTGTCATTTTGGATCTTGAAAATCTAAAACAGCAGTTAGCATTTAGATGATTAATAAATCTAGAGCCAGTGAGTTGAGGAGGAACTTTTGAATCTGTGGACCAGCCCACATGAATTTAAACTGGACCCTTTCATAGTTCCAACTCTTAGCCATGAAAATAATACATAAAAAAGGAACAAAATTCAGAACAACCTGTCTGTACTGCCTGCCTGGAGTTGGACCCAACAGTTTCTTCAATATCTGGTTATAAAAACAGATGGTGTTTTAGAAGCTCTCTTTTGAGGAGAGAGAGCCCTGACTGGGATATCGTTTCCTTTTTCTTTTTCCTTCTCCCCTTTCTTTTCCTTTCCTTTCCTAGTGGTAGAGTGTGACCACCATAAGCTACCATTTTAAGTGTACAATTGAGTGGTGTTCAGTACATTCACATTTTGTGCAGCCATTACCACCATCCATGTCCAGAATGTTTTCATCGTCCCAAACTGAAACTCTTAACAACCACTACATAGTAACTCCCCATTAACCTCTCCTCTCAGCCCCTGATTCCCATTTAACTTTCTCCTTCTATTCTAGGCTCCTTCATATAAGGGGAATCACAGAATATTTGCCTTTTAGTGTCTGGCTTATTTCACTTTGTTACAACATTTTCAGGTTCATCCATATTATAGTATATGTGTCAGAACTTCCTTCCCTTTTAAGACTGAACAACATTCCATTGCATGGCTATGCCATATTTTATTTATTCATCTATCAATGGATTTTGGGTTGCTTCCACTTTTGACTACTGTATATAATGCTGCTGTGAATTTGGGTGTACAAATACCTGTTTGAATCCCTCCTATCACTTTTGGGTATGTACCTAGAAGTAGAATTGGTGGATCATACAGTAAATACATGTTCAGTTTTTTGAGGAACCTCCATACTGTTACCCACTGTAGCACCGTGGGTGCTACATGGAGCCATGGCTAATCTTTGCGGGGGCTATGCCTATTTAGGTAAAAAACATGCCCACATTGCTCAAGGTTAGGCTACAGCAGTCTGCATCACAAAGGCTGAACTTTTGCCTAGCCTGGGCCTAGGTTCAAGGCCTGGGTCAGGCCTTCAGGACCCACTTGCCATTTGCTTAAGGCCCAGCAGCATCCAGTTGTATAAAAATAGCTGCTTGCCTTGGGATCAAGCCACCGTTCGCTCCATGACCTACCAAGGTGAAAATCCCACAAGGCTCTCCTGAGACTGCCAGCCCAGCTTGTAACAGTTCAAAGTCTGCTACCCAAGGGCAAAAGCCAAGGTGTTGCACAACACAGGCCACTGTCACTTGGTCCAACGAAAAGTCTCAGTATCTAAGTGTTAACTTGTTCTCCAAATTGCCTTTTGTCTGTCTTTCAGGGTTTCTGGCACATTTCAGGAGGGTGGAAGGTTGTGGGCAGCAAATGGCTCTTCTCTCTTTTTGGGGGGTTCTGAACCAATGTGAACTAAGACAAAAAGAATTTGAAGTGTTTAAGAAAAAACAAAAACAAAAACCTCTTCTCTCAGAAACCAAAGGAGTGTGGAAGAGGAGTTTCCCCTCTTACAACTTTAATGTGGAAAAAAATGCTTCCCAGTAGCATTTAAGTTATTTATTGTGGAATTTTGCTAATTTAATGCATCAGTTGTGAATGAGCAAAAACAGTAACACTCGCTTTTGAAGGTTTACTGCTGCCCTGTGATTGGCATCTGTATCTCGTTTAGGGCCCATAACGTGGCTGTGAATTCATTAGCTCCATTTTATTGAAGAGGAGACAGAATCTTAGGCAGGGTAGAGGATGTCCCTGAGGTTTTGTGGCCAGAGTTTCATCTTGAATTTAGTTGTTTTTTTTT
>CM053567.1:68803501-68845869 GCA_028646485.1 Cryptoprocta ferox | reverse complement strand
GGCTCATTGACTGTCCAGGGCCTGTCGTTTCAGAAAGTGTTCTTTTAATGGTGTCTCTCGTTTTCTCTTGTTGTGCCTTTGATGATTTTACTTCCCTGGTCAGTGATATTTAGGACTCTCCACCACGTGTACTTTGGCTTGTTTCTTGGGGTATCCCTGAAAAGGAAGCAGACTAGCATACAGGAAACAAAAGCATGCAAACACACGGAGAAATCAAACAAACAAGCAAGCCAAAAGGGGAAAGTAAGTAAAGAAAAGGAAAGGAAAGAAAAGAAAGAAGAGAAGAGAAAAGAAAAAGAAACAAGAATAAAAAGAAAAACAAGGTGGGTACAGAGACAGCAAAAGTCTGTGTACAGTCTAAAAGCATCTAACCAGCCAAGAGGAGAGATAAGAATATGCTAAGGGAAATATATCTGGATGGCAGCAGAAAAGAAGGAGAAGCAAAGAAAAAAGGAAAGGAAAAAAAAAGAAAAAAGACAACTCCCCTGTGCGGATGGGCGTGGTCTGCGGTCAGGTCAGGTCTCGGGGGCTGCTCTCTCCGAGTTGCGGGGAGAAGTATGGTGCTGCCTCAAAGGTTTGCGTGAACCAAGTGTTGCAACCGCCCTTCTGAGTCCGATCTCCCTGTGCTGCGGGCGAGCCAAACTGTATTCTCCAAGCTCTGCCTCACTTCCAAATCCCAGTCCGTGCAGTTCAACACCGTCACCGGGGATGAGATGCGTTCCCGCTGGCGGCTGCCCTCCTGGCCTGGCTTGCGCTGCCCTTTTCGCAGAGCCGCCGGTTCCACTGCCGCTTTTCAAGGCGCCTTTTGTGGCGCCGCCGCCACCGCTTTTCGCACCGCCGCCGCCTTTATCTGTGCCGCCGCCTTTCGTGGTGCTGCTTGGAATGGATGCTGCTGCCGCTGCGCCCCAGGAAGGATTCCCCGGCCAGATGGGACGGATTTCTCTCCCCACGCCCGGCAGTTATATATGGGGAGACGGGCGAGTTTTTCCTCCCTTAGAGATGGTTCTAGGTGCGTTTTCCGTCTCTCTTTCTCTTCCCCTGGTCTCTCCGGGGCACAGCGCGCTCTCCCTGTGTTGGGCTCGGGGGCTCCTTCCCCTGCACCACCGCGACCGCCCGTCCCCTAATTTCCCAGATCACAGTCACTCACTCAGGCATCTTTGAGGTTGTCTTCTTTCTGGCGTCTGTTTCTTCTTTCCCCCACTTGCGAATCCGAGTTTTATCCCTTCAGTCCTTCTCAGTTCAATCCATGCGGGCGTGCGCGGATTACAGAGCTCCCTGCTTCTCCGCCGTCTTGCCCGCTTCTCTCCTCATCTCGAATTTAGTTAACTGTAAAGCCTTTTCTAAAAAGATGCGGATAAGAAAAAATGCTATACGTATGCTTTAATCCTCCTCCCTTAAACCAGAAAAACTAATTTCAGCAAGTTCCTAGGTTTTTACAAATGTTTTAGCGAGTGGGTCTGGCAACATAGGTGAGTTTTACCTCAGTGTTTAAATAATCTGAGGATTAGAAGGGTAGTGGTTGTGGGGAGGGTTGAAGCACAGTCGCTGTTTAAGGTAAAAGCAGCCGTACAGTGCTGACTAATAACTCAGCTGAGCCTCTCTGTTGCGCAGGAAACACTAAATTAGGAGTTTGGTTATAGAGCATGGGTGTTGTGTGGAAGGGATCCAAGTAAGTGCCTGTTTTATGCAAAATCATTTGCTGTATAGACCGTACTTGCTGTATTGTACCTAGCACTGTGTGTGTGGGCCACTGTCTGGCATGGTCACATGGCTTATACAGAATCTGTCTTCCTACTGATACTCACGTTGGCATAAGAAATTTACCTGTATAAGAACCTTTAAGATTTAGCATTCAAAATTATGGAAGGGGAGAAAAATAGGACCTAATATTGGGTTTTATCTAACTCTTTTATATTTCACGAGTTATGTTCCTTAAATGAAAGGTTTTTGTGTGTGGTCATTACTGGGAATGTTACATAATTTCAAGGCTCTTGTTCATTCTGTTTGGATTAATATATTATTGATTTCCATACAGTTTTCTTAGGATATTGGTTTATTCTTGTTAAAAATAAAAGTCCTCCAGGGTGAACTGGGTGGCTCAGTTGAGAGTCCAACTTCGGCTCATGTCATGATTTCACCATTCGTGGGTTTGAGCCCTGAGTCTGGCTCTGTGCTGACAGCTCAGAGCATGAAGCCTGCTTTGGATTCTGTGTCTCCCTCTCTCTTTGCCCCTCCCCTGCTCACACTCTGTGCCTCTCTCTCAAAAATAAATAAAACATTAAAAAAATTTTTTTTAAATCCTCTAAAATGACAGGACTGGAAATCTATCATTTCCTTTCCAGTTTACTTGCACACAATTCCCCCAAATCACACTGTGCCCTGGCCTGATACACAAAGATGAGTTTCTTAGCAGGTAGAGAACTAGGTGATTTTTTTCTCTCTTAGATTCAGTTAACTAGACTGCTAACACAAAAGCATGGGAATATAAGCCATTACAAAAAGGTTGTTTTTTTTTAACACTGCTATTTTCTTTTCTTTTTTAAAGTTTATTTATTTTGAGAGACCAAGCAAGAGGGAGAGTGGGAGGGACAGAGAGAAAGGGAGAGAGACAATCCCAAGCAGGCTCCATGCTGTCAGCACAGAGCCCAATGCAGGGCTCCTCTGAACCGTGAGACCATGACGTGAGCTAAAACCGAAAGTGAGTCGCTTAACTAAGCCACCCAGGCTTGCTGGTGGCTATTTTCTTGACTATTGAATTATCTCTTGAAATGGTGTTCTAATACTTGTTTCCATGGTGAAGAACTTTTTGGTTTTTAAATTTAGGAGTAGACTTGGTCTGTTCTGATCTACTTAGACAAAACTGACTTGTGTTAAAGGACCTGTTATTTTTTTCCCTGGTTTTCCATTAGCTACTCTTAGAACCTTTGATAAGTCACTTACCCCCTCCAAACCACATTTTCCCTCATCTTCTAAAAGGGAGTAATACCATATGCTTCATGTGGAAAATACAGAGAAATTGTTTTAGTTTGTAGTGTAAAATTCATGAACTAATTTGTTAAAGTAATTGGGGGGGGGCGTTGAAAAGTATAGAAGTAGGTTTCTGTTTTCCTTTTATAATCCTTTTATAATTATAATCTGCCTTTTATAATCTGTTTTCCTTTTATGAATCTGCCAGGCATACTGTTGGATAAGGGGATATCCCGCTGTCATAACAAGTGTGCTCAGTTGGGGCCCTTTTAGAGAGAATTCAATTCCGGTGTGTGTGTGTGTGTGTGTGTGTGTGTGTGTGTGTGTGTGTGTGTGTGTGTGTGTGTGTGTGTGTGTGTGTGTGTGTGTGTGTGTGTGTGTGTAGTTGCCTCAGGTGGCTCCTGTTTTTGTTATGGTTTACCTTGTAAAGTCAAGATTGTAGTAGTTTTGTTCTTTGGATAAAGACAAGAACTTTAAATTGCTTTTTGAGAAAACCTGGTGTTCTCAGGACAGTGTGGAGGTGCTAGGACGCCCCCTTGTGGGGGATACTGAAATATGTTCTGCAACAAATGAATACAGTAGTTTATTCTTGTTAAGCTTCTGGCTAAGAGAGGAATCTGACTTAAAATGGTAAATTATAAATTCACCCATCCAGAAACTTAACCAAGAATGACAATATACTAGGCTTTATATTACATCAAATCACTGTGCAAATTAGATTGTTAATCGTGTTCAAAAATCATAATTTTGGGGGCGCCTGGGTGGCTCAGTCAGCTAATCGTCCGACTTCAGCTCAGGTCGTGATCTCATGGTTTGTGGGTTCGAGCTCTGCATCGGGCTTGGTGCTGACAGCCTCTGTCTCCCTCTCTCTGTGCCCTTCCCCCTCTCTCACACACATATTCTCTCAAAATAAATAAACATTAAAAAATTAAAATTTTGAACTTGTAGCATCTCAACATTTGAAGACCTATTTTAGGGAAGAGAATTGCCTTGTCAGGTTAAGACCTATAGTTAAATTGCTATAAATTTTCAAAAAACGTAACTATCAATATGGGTTTTTTTTAAACTTTTTTTTTGTTGAAAGTTTTAGAGCAGAAGTACACGTCAAGTGGCAGGCGTTGGTATATTCTTTTATTTTAGAGCCACTGTTTATTATTTTTAGTTTATTTTATTCAAGCTTGTCTTTTTAAAGCAAGCATCTGACTGTATGCCCACTTCTCTTCACTCACTGATTGCATATTGAATGCCCATTAAGTGGTAGGCATTGAGGTAACAGCATCAGGCAAGGGGCTTACAATCTTCTGGGGAAGACAGACCTTGAGCAAATTGTTACATTATAATGAGGTGTGTTAAGGAAATTCAGGGAAAAGGTGCTGTGGGTGTGAGTAATGGGCAGTTACCCCAGCTGTGGGGGCAGGGAAAACCTTTGTGAAGGGGATGTGTAAGCTGGATGTGAAGGATGAATTAGGTTTAGCTAGGTAGAGGGAGCGTGGATTGGAGATGTGAGTTCACAGCAAAACAACGCGTTTAGAGGTTGAAGGCAAAAGGGAGCAGAAAGTAGACCAGTGAGGCTGGAGCATAAATAAGGAAGTAGATGAAGACTAGACAGGTACCTGAATGTTGAAGCCACAGTAAAGGATTTGGTCTTTGAAGGATTTTAAGCAGCTAGTGGCATCACCTGATTTGCATATTTGCAAACTAACTTTTGATGCAGTGTGGAGATTGGAATGGAGAGGACAGAGGTGGACACAGGGAGACTAGCCTACCTGCCTCTCTCCCTCCCTCTCCTTCTCCCTCCCACTAGGGCAAGCATCCCTCTACTTTGTCTGTAAAGGCTCAGAGAGTAAATTTTGACTTTCCAGGCCATGAGATCTCTGTTGCAAGTAGTCATCTCTGCAGATGTAGCATGAAAGCAGCTTTACACAAGATACAAAGTAATGAGCATGGCTGTGTTCCAACAAAACTTTATTTATAAACACAGGCAGTGGGCTGGATTTGGCCCATGGGCATAGTTTGCTGACCCCGATCTCCAGGGTGTAGGAATGAAGGAAGGTGAATGGATTCAAGGGTTCCCAAGGAGGTGTGATCAGTATTACTTGGTTCTGGGTTTGTTTGAGAAGGATAAGTGAGAAGCTGAGGTTGGTTTGCAGGTTTCTGGCTTAAATAACTGTATGAATAGTCATTCCAGGATGTGCACACCAGGCATAGCTGTCTTGGCAAGTGTGAGCATTCGGGTGTGGAGAGAGAAGTGTAGGCAGCTTCAGTGTGTCAAAGAGCTTCCCTAAAGAGAGTGAAGAGGGCAAAAGACTAACTCCTGAATAACTCTAACATCTTGAGAGGAGAGGGGGAAGAGCCACAAAGGAGGAGCCAAAGAGGAAAGAGAAAAACCAAGAGAAACACAAAGTGGTTAATGGGGTTAAATTGGCAGAAGCGTTAGGCATAATGGGAAGTGTCTATTGGATTTGGATGTGAGGAGGTCATTTATAACTTGGGTTAAAGCAATATCAGAGAGTGAAACTTCTGAAAGAAAAGTGAACTTTTTCTTTTTGTGTCTGTGATATAGTAGGACTTGTTTCCAGAAAGACCAATTCAGAAATCTAATTCTTCCTTAAGATTTTAGGTTCCACTCACAAATGGTACTATTCTGTTTAAGTCTAGCATATACTAGCAGTTGCTTTTTATTTTTTTAATTAAAAAAATGTTGATGTGTATTATTGAGAGAGAGAGAGAGAGAGAGAGCGTGAGCATGAACAGGGGAGGGGCAGAGAGAGAGATGGAGACACAGAATCAGAAGCAGGCTCCAGGCTCTGAGCTGTCAGCACAGAGCCCAATGAGAGGCACGAACTCACGAACAGTGAGATCATGACCTGAGCCAAAGTTGGACGTTTAACCGACTGAGCCACCAGCACCCCAGCTAGCAGTTGCTTTTTAAAAGAGTCTTTGGTTAATGTTTGGTCCTATTTCAAGCTTGGTTAACCTTCTTTAAAGATTTTTTTAAATGTCTATTTGAGAGAGAGAGCATGAGCAGGGAAGAAAGGGAAGGGGGAAAGGGCAGAGAGAGAGGGGAACACAGGATCCAAAGTGGGTTCTGTGCTGACAGCAGCGAGTCCAATGAGGGGCTTGAACTCACAAGCCATGAGATCATGACCTGAACCCAAGTAGGAAGTTTAACTGACTGATCCACCCAGGCGCCCCATTTTGATTAAACTTCTTAACTACCTTAACTGCATTTTAAAGTGTATTATATCTTATTCCTTTTTTTGGTACTTTAATTGCTGAATGGCAATTATAGTATTAAAAAATGTGTTTTTAATATAATGTAGTGAGGTAGTTCTTAATAGATCTAATAAATTAAACACAATCGTGGTGGTTCTACTTAATACTAAGTCTTCCTGGAGTGAATAAATGCTTACCCACAATTAAGTCTGCCAAGGATTTGGGGAATGCCTTCGTACCTTACTGAGATTTCCTGTGACTGTGGCTGCGAAGCCGAGTGCCTTTTTATTTTATAATCACTATGCCAGACACATAAAGCTGAACAAAAGAGGAGCTGTCACAGCTGCTGGGTTTTGGATTTACACGCTGCACTACCTGAATTCCCTGTGTGCTCACTGTCTGCAGCCCCTCCCGCACCCTCCCCCCCATGGCTGTATTCCTGAATTGGAGTGTGCATTTCCTTATCTTAAAGATATGTCAATTATCATTCCATGTGGCCGTCGAGGTCTTTGAACTTGATGAAATTTTGCATTCTTTTCATTTATTTTGGTCTCTTCCATGCATAGCTCTTTCACATATTGAAAATGATAATGATAGCCAGTGCAGTTTTAGACTTCTCTTACTGTTTTGTCACAGCTTCTAATGCCATTCTGTTAGTGGAAGGCAGACAGAAGAGCAGTTAATTGGCTATTGCTGGGTGAACCTACTTTGAAATAAGAGTCCTGTGTTGAAACAGAATGTTCAGAAAGTATAAGAAATGCCAAACTACAGTGTTCCTGTGTATATTTAGAACATATTTATCTCATTTCCATAATAGGAATTTTCATGTTGCCCAAGGGAGAGCTTATGACTTCCATTAGAATGTAAGCGTGGTGACAGGCTTTTCTGTCTTCTTCATGTTTATTTCCAGCTACTAGGATAGCACCCAGCATTTAGCAGATACTCAAATTTTATTAAGTGAATGAATCTTAGTAAATGATGGATTATTTACTACGAATACAATATTGAACGCTTTGCCTCTTTTTAAGTTTTTTTTTCTCCCCTTTTTCTTCTTTTAGGCAGAAACCACTAATACTAGCCTCTTGCAAGTACAACTGGAATGCAGTTTACGTAATAAAGTGTGTCAGCAATTAAAGGTAAAATTAAAATATTCCCCGTTCTCATCCTTCCTTTCTTGCCTCTTGGCTTGGAAATCAAAAATAACATGACTCGTTCTGTTTTCAGAAATACACATGCCCTTACCATAAGTGCTTTTCTTTTTCTAAAATTTGAAATCACAAAGTTTGGATTATTTTTTTTGAGTTTTTCTTTTTTTTCTACCCCTCCAATCTCAGAGTTGTTACATGGAATCTGACGATGTTTTACGGCTACAAATGAGCATAATCGTAACCATGGAAAACTCCTCAAAAGAGTTTGAAGAAAACACACAAGATTTGTTAGATCATCTTTCTATAATTTATGTAGCCACAGATAAATCTGAGACCTCAGGTAAGGTGGAATCTTTTAACATTTTTATTATAGTATATTTTGATTAATCTGCAGCACCGTTCTTAAAGCATTTACTTGTAGGTGTATCACTGCAATGCAAGACAGTGAGCCTTTGCTTCCATTATTAAGAGATTGAAACACTAACTTGTTCTCCATCTGCAACTGCTAATAAGCCTATATTATTTTGAAGTAAATTAAGTGGCAACTGCAAACCATTTTTGAGTTTCCTTGGGATGATTTTGTTTTGGCATTCTGAGATAGGAAACAAGTTAAATGAGCACAACAATCTAATATAAATATTCACAAAGTATTTGTGAAGTTCTGTCTCTTGTTCCAGTGTTACTGATCTACAGAAGCTCAGTTAAAGAAATTGTGCTGTTTTGTATGTTTAATAGTTGACTGGTGCCAGACAAGTTAGCATGGTGTGACTTGTAGTGTTCATTTTTGTGAATTTTGTCTTTGAAAATGTGTATCCTGTGTGTCAGAATTACCTAGTTTTTCAGTTTGTTTCTTTTTTTTAATAAGAGACTCTTTTTTTTTTTTTAACATTCTTTAATGTTTTATTTTGTTTTTGAGAGAGAGAGACACAGCGTGACCAGGGGAGGGTCAGAGAGAGAGGGAGACACAGAATCCAAAGCAGGCTCCAGGCTTTGAGCTGTCAGCACAGAGCCCAACACGGGGCTTGAACCCACGAGATCATGACCTGAGCTGAAGTCGGATGCTTAACCGACTGAGCCACCCAGGCGCCCCCATCAGTTTCAGCTTAAGAACTCTTGTAGGCAAAACACATTAGGTGATTTTTGACATTGATAATGTTGAGTTTGCTGTTATCCATTGGTTAGCAAGACTGTTCCGGTGTATGTGTACGTATGTATATATATGTATGTGTGTGTGTGTGTGTACATATGTATATATGTGTATGTGTGTGTGTATATATATGTACACATACATACATATGCACCACACACATATAAACACCTATCATATACATATGCAGAGAAAGAACGGGTACCAAAGCACAGTTTTATGGTCAAACATCGTCTACTTTCCAGTCCTTAGAATTGGCTGTAATAGTGATGGTTCTTCAGCAGGAGGGCTGTCCTGTCCTTGGCTTCCTAGTTTCTGGTGATTCTCAGAACGGCCAGGTAGACATCAATGTAGAGAAGACCCCTGTCCCATGGGGAGCACTTCTGTGCATGAAGGTTAAAAGGAAGTTTATGTTTTGAGATCCCAGAGTTTTGTTTTTCCTCAAATATGATTGTCTAAATAAGGAAATGAGGGGCTGTCTAATCAACAAGAGAACATCGCTTTATTTAAAGCTGTCCAGTTGGTTAGTTTCATCCAGAGGAGTAATTGTATGACCCTAAACTCAGAATATCTTCACTGGTAGCTCATTATCCTTTAGAGGAACCATGTTGGTAGGTCAGTCTTTTTGTATAGATCTTTTTTCCTGTGACTTACAAGAATACCCAACAGCAGTAGTTCCCAGTTTCAGTGGTAGTGTTGAAAAACGAGTCCCATTTTTCATAGAAATGTGTAATGTAGTACTTTAGCTACTCTATTAAAGTGTGAGAATGAGATGGCTCTTTGTTTTAATCTCATTGCTCTGATTCTTTTGGACAGATGATTCGGCAGTAAATATGTATATATTACATTCAGGAAACAGCCTTATTTGGATACAGGTAATTGTAAATTACATAAAGTAAGTTTTAAACTTACAAGTGTATGTTTAATTGCAGAACATAAGGAATTTTCAGCAACAGATACAGGAACACTTGTCTCATTTCTCTTTTGCTTTAATTTATACCCATTTTCCCTTGCTTGAACCCACATTAGGATGTAGGTTGTCAGCACCCCCTTCATACTGTCCTAGACACACATGCTGAGCTGTTGCTTTATGCCAGTCTGAACGACTTAGTTCTTTTAACAGAGTTGATTCAAAGTGGATACTCACCCAGCTGAGAATAGTCATGTGGATTTTTATTTTTATTTTTTGTAGGATGTACATCATTTTTCACAGAGAGATGCTCTGTCTTTGCAATTTGAACCAGTACTCCTACCTACTTCTACAACCAACTTTACAAAAATTGCCTCTTTCACTTGCAAAGGTACAGATGTTAAAAATATTGGAGATTGTCTTTTTATTTTTGTGATCTGGTTATGATGACACTTCTTTTCTGTGAAATGACGTAGGTTTCACAAAAGTTTTCAGAAAGCGAATAGGGCTTGATTATAATACTGCAGCCTTAATAGTTCTAAGAGATAGAATGATGGAAAAAAGATTGTTGATGCCACTCTTACTCTACCATACATGGGGGGTTTTGCATTTAAAGCTCAACTCATTTGGTGATCTGAAAGAGCAGGATGTAAATGTGATTGGTACAGGTGCTGCTTCCACAGATATAAAAGTGTGCTGCCCGGGTTGTGTATCTGTGCAGAATGCAAGGCAGATCTAGTGAGTGTAAACCCAGTCCTAACTTAGGTTCTTATTTACAGTTAAAAAAGAGTTCTGTAAGGAAATGCAAATTGTTTTAAATATGAAAACATGCCCTGCCTCATTTATATTTCTTTAAAAAATTTTTTTTAATGCTTATTTATTTTTGAGAGAGAGAGTGAGAGAGAGCACAAGCAGGGGAGGGGCAGGGAGAGGGGGAGAGAGGATCCCAAGCAGGCTCCATACTATCAACATAGAGCCTGATGCAGGGCTCGAACTCACGAACTGTGAGATCATGACCTGAGCTGAAGTTGGACGCTTAACCAACTGAGGCACCTGGGTGCCCCTTTTTAAATTTGTTTTAAGTTTGTTTATTTATGTTGAGAGAGAGAGAGAGAGAGAAAGAACACAAGCGGGGGAGGGACAGAGAGAAGGAGAGACAGAATCCCAAGCAGGCTCCTCACCATCAGTGCAGAACCCAATGTGGGTCTCAAATTCACCAACTGTGAGATCATGACCTGAGCCAAGATCAACAGTCGGATGCTTAACCGACTGTGCCACCCAGACACCCTGCCTCACTTACGTTTCAAGAAATTGTTAATTAAAGCGACAAGTGAGATATAGTTTATTACTTAGATCAATAAAAATTTTAAAAGTGTTAATATTCTGTGTTGGTAATGATTAGGAAAAAAACTCACATATTTCTGACAAGAGTATTAACCAGTGCAGGCTTTTTTGGAGGGAAAATTGACAATCTATGAAAATTTAAAATGCACATATATGCTCTTTGATGCTACAGAAATGTGCACTGTTGTGACAACATCCTTCCGGGAGGCTGGTTCAGTTGTAGCGCATTTACAGGAAGGTGTGCTCGGCAGCTATTGAGCATACGTGGACTTGTAATGCAGACAGTGTGCATACACTTGGTGTCCTTTAAAGGGTGTCTGTGTACTTGCATGTCACACAACACTGGACGGATGCTCAGGAATCTGCCAGCAGTTGTTTCCTCCATGATAACGGGGGAGTCGGGTAGACTTTATTTTCACATGTTTTGTTAGTGTTTGAATTTTTTTGGAGGGGGAGCCATATGTGTAGCTTAAAAAAACAAAAGACTTGAGTATTAGTTTCAGAGTTAAGAATTTAATACCAGTGCCTTAATATTAGGACCTAGTTCAGGGAAAGCTTAAAACTGTTGTTTTGATAATCTGCAGTGGTTTGGAACGCATGTCCACTCACCCTGTGAAGCTCCTTCTTACTATTTCGGTTGTCTTCCTTTCTTGCTCATGCCTCCGCGTGCTCCTCTTCATGCCTCCTCACCCCCCCGCTGAATATCATTTTTTTAATTTTGTCCTCTCTGGCAGACCTAAAAGACTTTCCTCTTATTTATGGTGAATGCAGATCTTTGTAAAGAGAAGCCATAAAGCATTGACTCTCTTTTTCTCTTTCTCCCAAAGGAAGAAATGAGAGGTTGATTTAAAAAAGGGGTGGGTGGGTGGGGGCAGTAGACACCAAGCTCTAGAAAATTGGCAACCAGCCAGCAGAGGAAAAAGAGTGTTTGAGAAAGCATTTTACCGTCGATATCTGATGCACTATTTTAATGGAGACCGAAAAGTGAAGTAATTAGAAAGTTATAAATAAAACATATGTCTTGCTTTCATTCAGGCGCGATGAAAGAAAAGATGCTTCACATTTATTTCTTTGTCTCTCAAAACAGCTACATCATGTGACAGTGGAATTAAAGAAGATGTGAAGAAAATAAAAAACACTCCAACACTAAAAGCATGTCTCTCTTCTTCTGTAGTTCAAGGGTAGGGCGATTCCATTTTCCTTTAAATCATGTGTGTTCAAGTGTTTTTCATATAGAAATAATGAAAAATATAACTGATAAGACGTGTATGACTCTCTGGACTTGCCTGGCAACATTAACATTGCTCACAAGCAGTGGAAGGGCTGATGGCAGAATGGGAGGGAGGAAGCGGAATGATTCCAGTGATTCCGTTTGTGGAATGGGTTTGGGGCTAGGTAGCTAGGTGTGAGAAAGGAAGAGGAGGCGTGTTTGGGTCCTGGTTTTGTCCTGGCAGGTCACTTAGCCTCTGGCCTTCAGATGCTCCGCTTGTGGGCACGAAGGGTGAAGAAGGCAGTCTCGCAGCTTGCTCCTAGCACTAAAGTCCGTGTTCTGACGTCTTACGCTGCTCCTCTTTTGGCACAACTTGGAGGCACGCTGAGTGCCGGTGGTTGTCTCCCACTCAGGGCTGATCGTGTGCACGTCCTGTGTTCACAGGTATTTTAGAATGGACTCCTCTGCAACCCGGTTTCACCTAGAGACTCATGAGAACACTTCAGGAGTTTGGTCAATGTGGTACCTCAACCATTTTGACCGTAGTGTTGTATTAAATGATGTGTTTGTTTCCAAGGAGACAAAGCACATTTTAAAGGTACATATGGTATTTTTATCCAAGTTTTAGCCTATGTTAAGCTTTGTTTAAGGTCAGATGCAATGAAATTAATATTTATAAAGTTTAATTTTTTCTTCTGATTTTTAAAGCAAGTATTTTTCTTTTAATGTTTTCAGAATTACTTCTAAGATCTATTTGTTTTTTTAAACTATTATTCAAGGAACACAGAGGGACCAAGGTATATTCTTAAAGGATATTTGCTCTTACCATTATTCAGAAATATTACAGTGTACAGTTTGTGCTAAAAAGATTGTATTTATTAAAAATAAGCCTGATTAGTGACAAAATAGACTTTCTCAAAATATTGCCCATAAAAAGTTCAAGGTTACTTTTGTGAAATTAAACAGTAGCATATGAGACATATAAAACCTGTCATTTATATGAAAATATTTCCATCTTTGAGCTGGAAATAGTTGAGTAAATTCTATTTTTGAAAGTACAAAAGAACTTTAATATCATACTTATAATGGTTTTAATCATAATTAGTGTTAGGAAAAGTAATTTCTCTTGCTTTTTTTCTTTTTAGATTCTGAATTTCACTGGCCCTTTATTTCTACCTCCAGGCTGTTGGAATATATTTTCTTTGAAACTTGCTGTTAAAGACATTGCCATAAATCTATTCACCAATGTATTTTTGACTACAAACATAGGTGCTGCTTTTGCAATACCTCTACAGATTTACTCAGCACCAACCAAGGTATTGTTTACAACACTATGTGTTACAATTTTCATAATAATTACTGTTTATTTTTATTAACTTATCTTATGGGGCTTGGGTTTTATTGGCTGAGTTAAGCTCATGTTCTTTAAGACTGTCTCAGAAATATAATATATTACCAGGCCAATGTTAGATGGTCATTTGTTTAGATATGGAACTATTTGGAAAGAGTTTCCATTTTTCATAAAGTAATTTGAGGTTCTTGAACAAAATAAGTTTTACAAGTAGATTAATCTCATTTTCATTTATTTCCAAAATTTTTAGCACAAGGAATATGTGTTTGCTATAGAAAGCACAAGTTGAGCTTTTAGTGCATCCTAGCAATGAATTCAAATAAACTAGATGGTTCAGTGCTGTAGTTAGACCTCTGGTAAGTGAGGCTTGGTTGCTTGTAGTTCTTCCATTTCCTCAGGGGGCCAAATCTAAAGCCTGGAAGGGTTCACAGTTAAAATGCTTTCTAAAATCTGGGTAAACTGTATTCAATTTAGATCTTATCTTAAACATGTCTCATTTTTTTCTTAATGTTTATTTATTTCCATTTGGTTACTGTTATTGCTTCTTTTTGATCCAAGCTATTCTGTATAACACTGGGTTCTAATTTTTCACTATGAGACATTCATGCAACCATCTTTATGATTTTTCTCACTTATTAGCCTTGGTGTTTCATTAGGTAGAAATGCCTCATGCTTAGCGATAGGCTTACAGGTAGGACCTCTAAAATCAAACTTCACAACATGTAAGGTTAATTCCATTCATCCATATTTTGAGCAGGGGAGATTTCTTAGAAGTTTGCTTCTTCCAATCAAGAGACACGTATTAAGAAGAGCGCCCTATGGGAGGGAGTAGGCAGGTTTCATGTATATGTGGAAGTAGCAAGTCTGTGCTTTCCCAACCTGTAGGAAGCGGAACATCAATTTAAATGTCCTGAGTGGCTTAGGAGTTACTATAGATTGGTATGCTGTTTTTCAGAGGATTCCAGTTCTGTTTTGTTTTGTTTTAAACCTACCAGGACTGTCCTGAGATTAACCTCTAACTCAGGAGGCAGCTTTGTGTCTTTGGGGCCCATGGATCATCACTGTGGGCATCGATGATTGTGCAGAATCCACTGCTGTGATCCTTCCTGTGAGAGACCGTTCAGGGCTCTCGTTCAGGGGAAGGGAAGCCAAGGACTCACTTTCTCATTGTTTGGCTTCTGGTTAAAGAGAAATTCACTGAGGTGGAGGCCAATGTCTGCTTCGCATTTGAGTGCATTAGGATTTTTATGCTTAGTGTTGTGTTTTAAGTTATTCATATATTACTTTTCAATCTAGGAAGGGAGTCTGGGTTTTGAAGTGATAGCACATTGTGGCATGCATTATTTCATGGGAAAATCAAAAACAGGTAAGTATTTTGCCCTTAGGCTTTCTGTAGAACTGTAGTTTGGGGTTGGGTGGGAAATAGCGAGGAAAAATAGCGTTTGTAGATGCAATAATTAGTCCTGTAAATATAATTGTATCATATTTTATTTTTAAAGAGCATGATCATTCACAGAATGACTTGAAATTCTTAAGAATCCTCCAAAAACACCCGAGGTACTTGTATAAATAATGTCCCCTTAAGTAGCTTGAACTTTTGTTAGGGTTTTTTTTTTTCCCAAACACATCATTTGATGGTCACAGCAACCTTGTGTCCAGGAAAAGTTGGAAGATTCTGGTTCATTTATAAAAGGGCTGACTCCCAAGTTAGTAAACATAACCTGGAATTGTGTTTGAAGACTTAGGTTATAGGAGCATAAACATCTTCCAGGGGGTGCTTGCTGTTACGTGAGATCAAATGCTATGGTGTTGATACAGAAGCTCTTTCTAGCCCTTGCTCTACATTTTTGATTTATTAAAATATTTAATGTAAGGAGACTGTTGCAGTATAGAGACTTCTTTGAGGAGACGGCCCCGTTCTCATCCTGGTACACTCTTTAGCACAGACAGGACAGAGCAGATAAGTAGAGAGGGCGCAGTGAACAGTTTGTAAATATGCGCACGCACCTTCTCCAGGCCTGGTCTGTGCCCTTCTCTGGAGGACTGTTTGTCCCTCAGCACTGATCATAGTCACCGGAAGCCTTAGATGATGACCAGCACTTATAGGGAAGCAGTTTAACCTGTTAGATGGACAGCTGTTAACAATGTTCCAAGTATAATTTTAACTCGTTTCAGGCCGTGTTCATGAGCCATGTGTCTTTTATGTTCTTACCTTTACATGATTCGATTTGGTTTTGTTTTATACATGTTTGTTTGATTTGATGTATCATTTGCCATTGAGTTAGAGGGATCCTAGGAAAGTCAGAGGAAGTGGGGGGGTGTTTAGGCATTTGACAGTCCTCTCAGTTTGAGAAGTTTGGCAGCCCTTGGCAATCTTTACTAATTGAGTTGCATTTTCTATAAATCTAAATATTGAATCTGATCTAACTTTTAGAAAATCCTAATTGGGAAGGGAGTCTTTCTCTGGATCGGTCTACCTGGGATGTGGATTCGGAGCTTGCCAATAAATTGTATGAAAGATGGAAGAAGTTTAAAAATGGTGACGGCTGCAAGTATGTCCTCACCTTCCTTGTCTCTTTTATGCGGCCCTGGGGAGACACTTGAAGTGAAGTTGCAGGACTGAGTTTTTCCTAATTGGTATTTCTCTTCAGCCTTTTATTTTGACACATGTCCAACCTCCGAAAAACTGAAACTGGAGTGCAGTGAATACTCAAATGTTCCTCATCTGTTTTCAACCAGTTGTTCACATTTTGACACTTACGCTTTATTTGTCTCTTGACCTTTATACCTTTGTACACACATTTTCTTTGTGCTGAGTCATTGGAAAGTAAGCTGTAGATATCATACCTCAGCCCTCAGTATTTGATTAGGAAATCATTTATTTCCCAAGGAGAATATCCTCCTCCATAGAACTACACTACCATTCCATTCCCAACAAACTTAACATTGATACAGTTACATAGTATACAGTCTGCATTGAAATTTCTCTGTTTGACTCACTAATATCCATCATGGCTGTCTTTTTCCTTTTTTTAAATCCAGGATCCATTCAAGGATCATGCATTGCATTTGGTTGTTACGTTTTCTTCGTTTCCTTTAGACTCATAACCCCACTTTCCTTCATCCCTCATAATTTGACATTGTAGAGTCCTACCCAGTTGTCTTACAGAACCTTCAGTGCCGTGGGGTTTTTGAATTGCTTCCTTAGGTTTACATCCACGTCAAACATTTTTGGGAAGAGTGCTGATTCCTTGGTTGGTATTGTGTCCTTATCATTGCATCACCTCAGAAGGGACTTATGTCAGTTTGTCCCATTGTCGGTGTTGCTAATTTGAATCATTTGACTCCCCCCATTGTGCATGTGACAGCTCTCTCTCTGTTGTAGATGAATTTTTTCCTTTAATAAGTAATTATTAAAAATTAATAAGTAATATGTGCTATGATAATTTGAGATCATACAAATTTCGTGTTCCCTAAGAACATTTCACCCCGTCCATTGATAATCCTTGCCTGGATCTGTTGTTAGAATGATGGCTGCAAAATAGTGATTCTTCTGATTATTCTGTTCATTCTGCATTCTTTTTTGAGCATCACTGTGGATTCTTTCTTCATTACCACGATATACCATCGGTATTATTTTTTGATGCTAAATTGTCCCAGATTTGGCTGATGGGAGCCCCTTCAGGCTAGCTCATGGGTCCATTAGACATTCACCTCATTCTTTGAGCACTTCCTTGCTTTCTAGTAAAATCGCATGCTCCAGGATCATTTGTACTTTCTCTTCCTCAGACCCAGAATACCCAGAATAAGCCTTTTCTTTTGTCTGAGAGCCCTTTTTCCTTTTAGTGGGAGTGATAATTAGTGATTTCCTTTGTTGTTAATGTCAAAATTATTTTTCAAAATAATTTCTTTCTTTGTGAATTACACAGGAGGACTGTTTTAGGCATGACTCGATTTGGTCACCTGAAGAAATCCAAGGAGTCAGAATCCTTTGTTTCTTATCTGCCTCGTTTGATCGCAGAGCCCGGCCTTGTGGTAAACTTCAGCGCAACTGCCCTGAGGAGTAGCGTGGTGAGGATTGTGTGTCTCCTTGTCAGTGACCCCCCCCCCCCACCCCACCGCTGGCTCTTGGGTTTTTAAGTTATCAGAGTCTTTCCACCTTGAGGATACTATTCCAGAACCAAAGTTAATTTAAATTCATTTTAAATGACACACATATGCTGTTCAGTGCACTTAGCAGGGAGGTGTCAGAAGAAACAAAATAAGGAGTAAACTCAAAACAGACTGAAAGTGCATGAAAGAAATACATTTTCTGAAGTTTGTTTTCAATTCACAATCTGTCAAGAAAGTGTTCAACTATGAATATCAGAGAAAATCTTTTTTTTAAGATTTTATCATTTTTTAATTATTTTTTAAATTTTTTTATTTTTAGAGAGAGAGTGAGAGTGGGGGAAGAGGGACAGTGGGGGGGAGGGGGAGAGGGAGGCTTTAACCAGGTTCCACACTCAGCGTGGAGCCCAATGTAGGGCTCAGTCACACGACCCGGAGATCATGACCTGAGCTGAAAGCAAGAGTTGGAGGCTCAACCAATGAGCCACTCAGGCACCCTAGTTTTTTTAAAGTAATCTCTACACCCAACGTGGGGCTCCAACTTAGAACCCCAAGATCAAGAGTTGCAGTCCTCTACTGACTGAGCCAGCCAGGAGCCTCACCATAGCGAGAATCCTGACTACCACAGCTTACATAGCAGTTAGCCTGTTTTATAGTGAGAAGCTCAAAAGAGAGAAGTCCAAAGCTGATGAAGCAGCAGTGTGATGCCGTCAAGGGCCTGGGCTCTGTGTGGGACCCTCTGTCCTCCCTGTGCTGACTTCCTCCCTTGTGTGTGCTTCCCTCGATGAGCTGGGGAGGCAGGAGCAAAGCAAAGGCACGGAAGCCACACCAGCAGATTTTTGTGTGTGTATCAAGTCTGTTGCCAAAGGGCTTCATCACATGTGGTCCAGGTGACGATTTCACACTTCATGAGGCGCTCACTATGTTTCTTAGGGGTGGCATCCAAAGACTTTTTAAAATATTTTTATTTTGTGGGGCGCCTGGGTGGCTCAGTCGGTTGAGTGTGAGACTTCGGCTCAGGTCATGATCTCACAGTTTGTGGGTTTGAGCCCCACATTGGGCTTTGTGCTGACAGCCTGGAGCCTGCTTGGGATTCTCCCTCTCTCCCCCTCTCTCTGCCCCTCCTGTGCTCACACACACACACTCTGTCTCAAAATTAAACATTAAAAATTTTTTGAAATAATTTTAACTTAAAGGTTATAAAAATAGTACTAAGAACTCCCAGTCACCTTTCACAAAGATTCAGTTTTTCATGTTTGCGACATTTGCTTTATCATTCCTTTTCTCTCTCTTTGCACACATACACCACACACATTTTTTTTAAATTTTTATTTTATTTTTGAGAACGAAAGAGCATGAAAAAGGGAGGGGCAGAGAGCGAGAGGGAGACACAGAATCTGAAGCAGGCTTCAGGATCCAGGCTGTCAGCACAGAGCCTGACACGGGGCTCGAACCCATGAACCGTGAGATCATGACCTGAGCCCAAGTCGACGCTTAACCAGCTGAGCCACCGAGGCGCTCCACACCACACATATTTTTACGAGCCATTTGAGAGTGTCAGATGCTATGTCCCCGCCCCCCCTTACTTCTACTTCATTGTGAATTTCCTAAGAACAGAAGCATCTTCTTACATACCAAAGTGTAATTATTAAAACTGGATGTGATATTAATCATAATAATGTTATCTCATCTGCAGTCTATATTCAGAATTTTCCAGTTACTCCACTCACATACTTTATGGCAGGTTTTTTCCCCACAGCTCAGGATCTTGCATTGCATGATGTTTATCCTCACCTTTACTCTTCCTCAGCCTTTTCTTGCCTCTCATAGCAGAGACGTTGTTGAAGCAAGCAGGCCATTCATTTTCTAGAATGTCCCTCAGTTTGATTTGCATGATGGTTCCCATGATTAGATTCAGGCTATGAATTTTTGGTGGGATTATCTTAGGAGCAATGCCAATTCCTCGGGGTTTTGATTTTCCTTTCCCCATATCTAGGTGAAGTACTTTGTGGTGAAGAACCCTTCCTCTTGGCCGGTCTCCTTGCAGCTCCTGCCTCTCTCCTTGTATCCTACGCCCGAGGCTGTGGTGCGCCTGCTCCACAAATGGTAAAGCCCCCAGTTGGTGAAGACTTTCTGACAGCATTTCTTGACATACTGTTAAGGCTCAGAATTATTCAGAGTCCTTCACATCTTTCACCCCGAACCTGTATGTGGGTGTACACAGTATTGGCCCCAGTCCCTGCACACCCAGCTCCTTGGGACATACAACCTGATGGAAATTGCCACTTCTCTTTGTTAACGTAGTAACTTCAGCGTGCCTGTGTCAAGGCTAGCTCCCAGCAGAACATGACTTTCTTCAGTCAGGAAATCTTTACAGTTGTGCTCCTTTCCCACGTGTACTCCTCCCATTCAGAATCTAAATCACAGTGATCTCTGGGCAACGTGATAAATGAGTTCAGTGTTTTAGTACATTTTAATCTCATGTTAAAAAAAAAAAAAGATGATAGTTTTTTTTAGTCCCTGTTATATCTTACTTTCACAAAGCAGTCACAGTTTCACTTAGAACGTTTCCCTCTTTGGCTTAGTAGAATCTACCCTTATCCCAGGGTTTCTCAGCTTCAGCACTATTGACATTTTGGACAAGGTGATTTTCTGTTTGGGGGAGGGGCTGCTGTTTGTTTCAGAGGGTGGTTAGCAGCGTCCCTGGGTTCTAACCAGTAGGTGCCGGTAGGACCTCCCCAGCTGCGGTGAGCAGAAATGTCTCCAGACACATGTCCACCGGGAGATGATTGTCCTTGGTTGAGAGTCACTTCCTATCGGGTTCCACATGAACTGTTTGGAGGAAAAATAAATTGCTTTATATTTAGAGCTATTGTCACCATACGCTTCTTTACATTCTGTGCTGCCAAAGTCATTCGTTCAACGGTATTTATTGAGCACTTCCAGTATGCCCAGGACAGTGCAGGGGGCTGGGACGCAGTGGTGACAGGATGGAATGAACTGTAGATGCAAATACATTTGCTCACATAATCTGTATATGTGCACGCATGCATTCTTTCTTTATTGGCAATCTGAATGTTATTTCAAATATTTGTTTTCCTTTATAGGTTTGGCACCGATATGCAGATGATTAATTTCACAACTGGTGAATTCCAGCTCACCAAAGCTTGCCCTTACGGGGTAGGATGTCCTCTTTAAATAGAAAAAGAATGCTGACAAACCATACACGTAGCATATGGCTGCACTGAGTTATGTTTCAAGTGTCTGTACATAATATACGTGGCTCTCTTACTTCTACATTCTAGGCGTTAAGTATACATGGCAGATTTTTCCAATTAACGAATGCAGAAAGAGCCCATGGTTCATGGTAGCCTGCAAATCATTTTAATTTGACAGTTTAGATTCATGTGAGTGAAGAAATAACAATTGAATCAGGGCTATGTAGAAAACCATAAAACTTGAGACCCCGGAATTTATAATTCTCTTTTAGATTTCTCATCAGTTTTTTTTTTTTTTAAGGCAACATAGGGTAAATATACACCTAAAAACATCTTCTCCTACTAAACTGGCTTCATGTTTTTCCAAGTCACCAGTTTCTGTGATATTCACCTCATCTGTAAAAAAAGGATTTTTCTGAAATTCTTAAGCCTCTGGGCATTCATGAGGTCTTGCACAAATACTCAGGAAGAGGAGTAAACATGTCATGTGGAGAGGATGCTGTTCTGGGACTTGGCAGCCTTGTTTCTTAGTTTCCACTCAGTAGTTCTGTGGCTCTTTGTACAGAGCTGAGAGTTTTCCTTACAAGTATCCTGCGTGTGAGATCAAGTCAGACGCGGAGCATCTGTTAAAAAAATACAGCCACACACATCAGCACACATAGGCATACAGCTGTATTTCTAACACACACACACACACACACACACACACACACATTGGAATGCCTTGGGTATTTTCTTTTTTCTCCACACTTATCCCTCCAAAGGTGGACTGTTGGCTCCAGATTAACTTGAATAGCAGAAAGAGGGAGATCAAATAACCTCCAACTAAGAGTTAAAACTCATCAAAGCAAGTTTTTAGATGGATTTTGAACAGAGACTTACAATAAGAAACCTATTACAGCAAATGTCCCTTTCTCTTTGTAATTGGTGTAGGCAGCAACATGGTCTTCGTTTTGTTAGCAAGCCTGCCCTGCGCATTCCCTCTGGTTCTCCTTTCCACTGAGCAGGCTTCTAGGGCTGTTAGAGATAAGGTAGTCCAGGATACTAAAAGATCTTTTGCCCCACTGGTGTTGAATCATGTATAATTTGGAATTCCCAAATAATGCCAACTTTCTTTTACATATAAATGTTCTATTCAGATTTGAACAAATGCTGCAGCTCGGTTGGAAAATCTTTTTCGTATGTGATCAAAGGTTTCCCTCAAGAATATTATTGCCTTTTGTGATAAGAGACACCGTTACTATTGTGAACTTGTTACATTGACAAAAATAGTATCAATGCCTTTGAGATGCTTTAAAGTTTAATTCAAAAGTCTTCCTAGAACTCTTTGTTACGTAAAGAATGGCACCTATATTTATGATGTTGGTTTGCTTTGAGAAATGTAGTTCCTTCAGTTAAGAGCAGGGGGAATTAGACAGTCGGGGTTTTTAGTCCAGGCTCTTAACAGGTGCTAGCTGTGTGACCTCAGGCAGATTACTTACCCTCTCTACAGCCTCCTTTCTCTCACTCATAATAATGTTTGAAGATTTAATAAGGTTTATGGAATGCTTAGCATTTTATAGACTTACTATATTCCAGTGCCTGGCATATAATAACTATTTAATAAGTGATACAGTTGTTATTACGGGTTTTAAAAAAAAGCTTATGTATTTATTTTGAGAGAGAGAGAGGGAGAGAGAGAGGGAGGGAAGGAGGGAGAGAGAGAGAGAGAGAGAGAGTCTCAAGCAGACTCTGCGCTGTCAGCATGGAGCCCTTTGTGGGGCTCAATCCTACGAACTGGGAGATCATGACCTGAGCTGAGATGAAGAGTCGGGTGCTTAACTGACTGAGCCACCCGGGCATTTTATGTTATTATTACAGATTTTATACTGAAAATCAGCAGTTTTATTCAATACTCATATTAGATATATATAAAGCAAGGACTCTCCCTTCATGAAGTTTATAGTTCTAATGAAAATGAATCAAATACCATCACTATTTCTTCTCTCAGATAGCATGGGGAGATACTAGCAACAATTGCAGGATAAAACAAATATAAAAACCAAGGCTGCAGAAAAGAGAAATATTACCACTCAGATGGTATGATTATAGCACTAAGAAATCAATAAATTGTTTCCAGTGAGAAGGAGCTGGAGAAAAACAGTGGAAAGAGGAAAAATGGATGAAGAACTCAGCCTTGGATACTAGATGTAGAACACAAAATTTAGTCAGAGAAAGTTAGAGATCTTGGGAAAAATAAAGGAGCTTGTAAATAAATACAGCTCTTTCCCCTGAGTGGAGAGACTAACTATAATAAAGATGGTTTCTGTATAAACCTAAGCCAGTATTAAAGATAGGGTTGTGGAGTAGTGGATGGGTGTTGGGTCAGATGCCCACAGCATGCAAGCAGAGGCTATTCGGTTTGCAGTCAGAGCATCTTGGCGGAGATGGCTGTTGTAGCTGCAGCTCCCATCCCAGGCAGGAAGCAAATCCCCCTCAGCAGCATGCCTGCAAGGCTGCCCGCAGCCTCTGCCTGCCTTCTCGGCTCTGGCTTGGGAACTATTGATCAGTGTGAACTCTCAGAGTGAACAAGGTCAGCAGGTTGATTAGGGTAGTCCAGTCTGGTCATTAAAAGAAGAGCAATCATGTTTATTTATACCCTAAAATGAATGTAATAAAGACAGAAGCTTGCTTCACAGGAGTCATTTCACTGCATTTATTACATCTGCAGGGCATGCCTTCTGAGGAATCCAAGTTTGGCATCCTCCACTTCCATTTGCAGCCTCTGGAGATGAAAAGGATCGGTGTAGTTTTTACGCCAGCTGACTACGGAAAAGTTACCTCACTCATACTAATCCGGTAGGTGTGTCCCTGTCATGGAGCCTGTTTCTTTCTCTCTGACTCGTCTGTCCAAGTCTCTTTCCCTCAAGAATACGTAATCTCTATTTATTTTTTATTTATAAGTATTTATTTTTGAGAGAGAGACAGAGCACAAGCAGGGGAGGGGCAGAGAGAGAGGGAGACATAGAATCTGAAGCAGACTCCATCAGCACAGAGCCCAACACGGGGTAGAACTCATGAACCGTGAGGTCATGACCTGAGCTGAAGTCGGGCGATTAACTGACTGAGCCACCCAGGCACCTCGGGAATATGTAATCTCTTTAGCTAAGAGTTGACATTCACCTCATGGTCAGGCCTTCAGGATGGGGCTGTGTTGCATGGGAGGGAGAGGAAAGGCTACGTGAGGCTTCATGCTTACTCTGTGCCTCTGTTTCCCACCTCGTGAAGTAGGGGCTATATGCCCTTCTGTCCAACAGCTGCAGGATATTTTGCTCGGCATCTCATCTGCTGCTGTCATTGAGGGCCGGACACATGCACAAATGCAGACATACACACACACGTACTTCTCTGTTCCTAGCTCAGAAAAATAATTGAAACACTGCTGTGTATGTTTTCATTCGCAGTGTTGGGACTTATATCACTCTCATAGCTGTCTTGCTTCTGGAATTCTCTGTAGCTCCAAAGGACAATGGACTAAGGACTGTTGAGCCCATTGCCTTTTTTCCCCCTTCTTTTTCTTTCTTTTAAATGACAGTTGTTGTTACATTTAAGCATTTGTAGAGCTTTTCTAGTATCAGATCAGCTGGCAAAGACTTTCTTATTCTGGACTTCCTTTAACATATCACAAGAGTTTGTTCTTCTGCAAGTAAATGCTCTGAAAAAGAAAATATACTCAAGTTTTTAAAAGAGTTTGTTCTATTAAGCAGTTTCATTAAAACTCCTACTGCTCTGTTGACAGCATCTTTCATTTAAAACTCATTCTCTGTTGAAGAACTAAGGTCCTGCCTGGGAAGTGCAGAGATATACTTTACCTCATCCCAGGTTAAATATCCCAGCCTCCAAAAGAAAGTCTAAATTATTTGTAGTAGTTAACTTACTTTTAATGTTTCTATATTGATAGTATTTTTCTGTAAATAATATCAGTCATCTAACATAACTTAAAGGCTTTTAAATGGTTAAAGATTCTTAATCCTTTAGATAAAGATATAAAGGTCTTGGTGTATTTTGCATAATTCGTAATGTTTTCTCAGCTTCTATAGTATTTACATTAATGATAACTGGCTTTCACTCCAGTCTGCACCTTTTAAACATCTACTCCATTTAACTTTTTTGTCCTAGGAGTCATGATATCAGTTAATGAAAAGGCAGAAGCTAGTCTGAATTCCTGTTTGACTACTAAAGACTTGAATAGATCTATGTCATTTTGGGGGGCGACAATATAAATCTTTGGTTCAAAAGAAACAGTAAGGTTTTATTTCTAGAATTATCCCTAAGGCAAAATCTCATAGTCAACATTACTATGAAACTCCTTAATTCCCCCTGCAAATAGTTTTTATCAGTTAGTCTAAATTTGTTAATATTTCTCTGAGGCCCCAACTTTATCTTTCCAGTTTGTTTTGTTTTTGTTTTTGTTTTTGTTTTGCTCTTGCTCTTGCAGGTCAGATCACCACCCTGGTGGCTGATTATTAGGAAAACATGGCTTTATATTCTCGGGCTGAGGCGGGAGAGATCATGAGCATTCACTCGTTTTTGCCATAGTCAGCTAGCCTGGGCTCTTCTGAGCCCTTTGGCAGCTTCAGTTGCCTGTGAATACCCTCTGATTCCAGGAGATGCCACACTATTTAAATTGATTTTCCCTTTCAAAACCTCACAGCTGTTCTTGCTAACTCAGACTATTTAAGTCCAAGTGCACTGTATCTTGTGACTGTGTTGTCATGCCTTTGTATTTGTATGTGCTGCCCCAATAGGAATAACTTGACTGTTACCGACATGATTGTCGTGGAAGGGTTTGGAGCGAGAGAGTTACTGAAAGTGGGCGGAAGGCTTCCTGGTGCAGGAGGTTCTCTCCGGTTCAAGGTGCCTGAGTCCACGCTGATGGATTGCCGGCGACGTGAGTTCGTGCGTGTGGCACTCGGGTGGGGAAGGCTTAGTGCTAAAGCCAAGAGCAAAAGGGATTCTGTAAGAAGACTCTTTTTAAAATTTATAGTCAATTCATTGCATTGATGCAGATAATTGAATCAGGCAAACATTTGAGCATTACTTTAGAAAATAGCCTTAGATAGCTAACCCAATTTAATATGTATATGTTTATATATGTGTAAAAAGTGTAATTGCTGAATTATCAGTACAGTGTCAAATACTTAAATAGTAAGAGCTACATCATCATAAAAAAATCACACCAAAATGCTGAATGGAGAGAGGACTAAAGATCTGCTCACCACTAGAACTCTGAGCAGTGATGGAAATGTTCTCTGTCTGTGCCATTCAGCACAGCAGACACCAGCCCTGTGTGGTTACTGAGCGCTTGAAAATATAGCTAGTGTGACTGAGAAAACCAGTTTTTAATTTACTTAAGTTTAACTTAATTTAAAGTAGCCATGTATGTCTGGTGGCTACTGTATTAGACATAGAAGATTTAGAAATTTACCTAAATGTTCCATATTTCCAAACTGTGCATGTATTAAATTAAATGTTTCTAAATTATTTATATTAGTTTTAAGAACTTCCTCAGGAACTAAAAGAAAAATCAAACAATAGATGTAAAATGCTTTTGGTAAATTCTGTCTGTCTCGTTTCCTGTTATTATTTTGAATTGCTGGAACACACTGAAAGCATTTTAGTAGCACTGTGCTTCCAATGGAGAAATCTGATTAGTGAAAACTATTGGATAATTTTGTAGCACTATTTCATGCCTGGTTGGAATTTTTTTAAAGAAAACTATGCTAAATAAGCATTGAGTTTGAAGAGATTTGTTAACCATTTGCATTCAGCATTCATCACAATTAATTTTTTCATTCATTCATTCAGTAATTTAGAGTTGACCTTGAAAGGTAGAATTAAGGAGTATTATAAATAAAAGCTATAGAACTAGGTAAGATATTAGTCCTTATATAGAAAAGATATTGGGTTATAAATTTACAGGAATAATTAAAAATTGTGGTAATTTTTTTAACTCCCTTTATAAAATGTGCTCTAATTTTTTTGCAGGGGCTTAGCGACTTACTTCCTCTGACTGTAGTGGGTGTTTGAGTCATGTTTCTAGAAGCACACACTTGATCTTAACTGGTCCCTGTTCAGTGTGAGGATCCCGGGAGCAAAGTGTGCGTGGTGGCTAGGGATATCCAAACTATTTGTCTTCTGAAAAGAATAAACTTCTAACCTAACCTTTAAAAAAAAAACATTTTTAAAGTTTATTTATTTTGAGAGAGAGTGTGCGAGCATGTGCACTGGAGGGGCAGAGAGAGAGAGAGAGAGAGAGAGAGAAGGAGAGAGAGAATCCCATGTGGGCTCCACACTGTCAGCACAGAGCCTGATGTGGGGCTTAATCTCATGAACTGTGAGATCATGACCTGGGCCAAAATCAAGAGTCAGACATTTAACTGACTGAGCCACCCAGGTGCCTCTAACCTTAACTTTTAATAAGTAAAAGAACAAAGAAGAGATTTTGATTACTGTTGGTACCTAGGAAGGTCTTAAGAAAAATCTTGATTAGTTAAATGTTTTTATTGTATCCTGGTAGTAGAAGAAAATCTGTAACTCTTCTAGAAATTAGATAGAAGTTGTACTTTGAGCTTACATTGAACTTTTTTTCACATTTTAATCATACACGTCATGGTTTATTGATTCAATAACTGTTGATTCAATAAATTGTGCTAGATAAATTTTGCAGTTCATATATACTAAATGTCCCTTTCTATCCTCACTAGAACTGAAAGACAGCAAGCAAATTTTATCTATTACAAAGAACTTTAAAGTTGAGAATATTGGACCACTTCATATAACTGTGACATCTCTGAAAATTAATGGGTATAATTGCCAAGGTTATGGATTTGAAGTGCTAGATTGTCATCAATTTTCCCTGGCCCCAAACACGTCCCGGGATATCAGCATTGTGTAAGCATTGAGTTTTAACTTCATTTAAGTTTTGTGGCGCATTTAATAATGTGGAGGGGGGGATCTTTTTCCATTGGTAAGACGTTGTTTTTATATAAATATTTATGGTAAGTAAGAAATTTGGCTCTATTGTGATTACTTTGTTTTGTGCCTAGAATTAAAAGAATTAAAGTTCATAAAGATGAATCTTTTGTTACCAGGTTTACTCCCGACTTTACCTCTTCCTGGGTCATTCGTGAGCTGACTCTTGTGACTGCAGCAGACCTAGAATTTCACTTCACTCTCAATGTGACCCTTCCTCATCACCTGTTGCCCCTGTGTGCAGACGTGGTCCCAGGACCCAGCTGGGAGGAGTCCTTTTGGAGGCTCACCGTCTTCTTTGTCAGGTATGGTCCCACCTTTGGGCGAGTTGCATGAAAATGTCTATTGCCTAGATGTAAACGCATATGAATAGTCAAATAGCATATTCAAAGCATCTGAATTGAGTGAAATTTGTATTGCTTTGTGAACCCTGACACAGGAAATAGACAAAGTAGTAACTGATAAACTTTAAGATGATAGTAAATGAATCGTAAGAGATTCATGGGACCTAGAAGTGTCATAGACCATTGTGCTCCATATGGTTTCACTGTAGTCCCAGTGGAAGACACAGCTGTTACTCCTGTTGGCCCAGTGCAGTGGCAGTTTGAGATTGGAAGACTAGAACGACGCTTTTAGATTTTATCATAAAAGTGCCTTTAAAAATGGAATTGGAATGTCAAACTTAACAAGTATGCACATTTTTAGAAACTTGGGGATTTTTTTTAATCGTTAAAGTAACATCAGAAAGTATGACGTCATACACCTTAGGGAATCTCAACACCACACCTTTAGACATTTTGTATCAACCATCCACTGCTCCTCTTTAAGAGAGCTGGTCTTTTTAATTCCAGTCAGAACCATGCAGTAATGAACCTCATTGCTTTCTTCCTCAGTTTGTCCCTGTTGGGTGTGATTTTAATAGCCTTCCAACAAGCACAATACATTCTTATGGAATTCATGAAAACAAGACAGAGGCAAAATGCTAGCTCATCTTCACAGCAAAATAATGGTTCGATGGATGTAATTAGCTCTCATTCTCACAAGTAAGAATTTGTGTGTGTGTGAGTGTGTGTGTGTGTGTGTGCGTGTGTGTTGGGGGGGAGGGGCTCTCACCCTTGATATTACTGTGTTCTGATTTTCTTTTAAGGTAATATAAATATTATTCTGAGTCCAGATTTGGATTCATTGTGTGAGGCTGTAACAGTCCTTTTACAATAAGATAGACTTCATATAAGGACTTAGTTTGTTAAACTCATGGAGCTTTGGAAGAAAGAAAGATAGAACTCCTTAGTACACACGGCACTGATGGCCACTTCTTTCTCATGGCTTTAGACACAGAGGGGTAGGGTTTGATTCCATGTGGCTTGACGTTAAATGTTTTTTTTCTTCCATTTAGAAGCAATTGTAAGAACTTTCTTGATACCTATGGCCCCTCTGATAAAGGCAGAGGAAAGAGCTGTCTTCCAGTAAACACTCCACAAAGCAGGATGCAGAACGCCGCAAGGAGGAGCCCCGGTACCTACGGTCATTCTCAGAAGAAGCACAAGTGCTCAGTCTATTACAGCAAACACAGACCCAGCCCACCTGTCGCCAGCAGTGCCAACACTGCTGCTGAGGAGAGACAGACTCCGGCCCTGGGCAGCCCGCTGTCTGCCCCTAGAGAGGACGTGTGCACTGATGTTATGGGTGAGAACTGGATAAACCTCAAATACGCAAATGGCATAAACGTCAACCTGCAAAAGAATTTAACCCTTCCCAAAAACTTACTGAATAAAGAAGAAAACACACTGAAAAACACAGTTGTTGCAAATAATCCTTCTTCAGAATGTCATATGAAGGAGGAAATACAGACATGTATGTTTCCTAAGGAAACGGATATTAAAACTTCAGAAAACATAGCGGAGCTCAAGGAGCGAGAGCTCTGTCCTCTGAAGACCTCTAAGAAACTACCTGAACATCACTTGTCAAGAAGTGCACCTCAGTACCAGTCAGACTTGCCAGAGATTTCCGGGAAAAATAATGGTAATCTTTTCATCCTCCTGGATGACGTTTTTCCTCCGGTTTGTCTTCAGTCTGTTTTTTAACAGAATATGTTCTCACCTGTGACTTTAGTTTTAATCATGGATGCTAAATTTTAAGTTCCTGCACAGAGTCTTAGCAAAGGTTGAATATGGTTTGTAAAATGAAAAGCTTAGGACAAGGCACCACATCTTATAATGTCATGGCTAAGAAGTGTACTTTTAGTACATGTGTTTAGAGGGATGGGAAAGTCATATTTTATTGTGGGGAGGATATGGACACCATTTTCTAATTATTCTATATCTTGGATTTTCAGACTATTTGTGAAAATCCAACCATAAAATGTTTCTGACTGAACAAAACTTACCAACTTTCTATATTTAACAGCTGCTACCATCTCATGTTCCCTGGCCCTGATTCTTGTCTAACTGTGTCCCTTGGTTAAAAGAAGACAGATGTTTTCTTATAGCAAAGATAGTTAGTGAAAGCGTAGGCAGGACTGGACTCAGAAAACTACCTATGTGTAACATCATCGTGAAGCTTTAACCAAACCCTTTGGCCTTTGGCATAAGAGCCTGTGCTTATTTTTCTTAGCCGTTCTGATCATTTTAATATGCACATTTCTGTACCTGGTAAAAGTCAGATTTTGGACACTTTTTAATCTGGAAAAATCAGTTACCTTTGATCTTATTAAAACCTCTAATGTGTTTCACTCCCTGTTACTGTAAAGAAGGCACAGAAATGTTATGGACTGGCCAGTTCTGATGAGTTTTATGCATGTAGTTAAAAACCCGAAGTGAATTTTACATGTTCCATGAAAGGACATCTCTAACTTCAAAGCTGGAGTCCTCCGAGTAGAGCAAGGTTGGGCAACCGCACATGTATTCCTGATGCATCTTGTTCCAACCAGTTTGTACTGTTTCCCTGGCATCTGTTTAGGTAGAGTCACGTCTGCAGGGTTGATGCCGTCCCCTGTGTTCTGTCCACCTGGTGTGTGAGTGCGCACTCTGGATGATGTATTCAACCAGATCCTCAAATGATAGCGTAGCATACCATCTGAGGATGTTTCGTGGTTGGGCGGGCGGACTGCCTATTGTTCGGTTTCCATGGGGTACAGGCTACAAAACGTTTATGAAAGGGTGAGATTAGGGGTGAATCCTACTGGGCTTTTCCTTGTTTGGTGGCATTAAGCCTTGAGCACAGGATCTAACATAGGCTGACTTTATGCAAACCTAAAATCATAGTTGTTTGAGGTGCTTCTGTGGTCCGTTGCGTCCATCAGGTGTCTGCGTAAACGTGCCTGCAGAATGCAGTGGCCGTGGCCTTGTGGATAGATAGACAGGAAGGACCTTCTGCTGCATCGCAGTACTTTGAAGTGGGTTAAAATGCGGACGCATGGGCCCAAAGTGCAGCACTAGAGTGGGTCAGAGGACTCACATTCGTGTTTCAGGTCCTTCCTGTCCAGTACTTGATGTTTAATGCCCAGAGTGGAGCCTAGATGGCCACGTAGTAATAACACTTCAGCAAGTGCGAGTAAACTTCATATGGGCGTCCAGAAACAAAGGATTTGCTCGTATCATCATAGATGGCATTCCTGCCCAGAATCTTTTCCTCCTGTGCAGATTGCTAATCTGTTTTTGTTTTAAGTGGAAACCAGTATCGTGATAAGAAGTCTTTAAAAATTGCTCTTTGGCTAGATCAGTATCATGTTAAGTGGTATCAGGGTGATTATTGATCAGATCAAGTAAGGACTGATGAAAGAACTTTGGCTTTCTACCATGTTCAGACCAGCAGATTCGACGGTGCTAATTCACAGTGTTGGATTTCTCTCTGGAATTAATATGTCAGCAGCAGACTCCTCGCAGGGAAAGCCATTCATTGACATGTATTTTGTCCTGTTTTCCTTTCATAGCACTATTCTACGAAAATATCAAAGAAGTTAAAAACATAAATGGCCTGCCATCCATTTACAATTTAGACATTTTAAAGAATTGACAATTTTAAAAATAAGAAAGGACTGAATTCTAGAGGAAGATAATTGTAGTTTGAAGGTAGGATTTGGAGATATTTTAGTAATATCGAGGGGTTGGGGCTCTTTTATCAAATTTTAAAGAAAGCATTGTAAGAAGCTGCCAGATGGTGAACAGGCATATAATTGGCAGGGAGTCCATAACGTGTGAAGAATGCTCAAGGATGAGAAAACCATTTGTATATGAGAACTCTCCAAATTTTCGCTTCCAACTTTGAGCATTAGTTCTTTTTTTGTTTTGAAGAGTGTTTTACTTTGTGAAAAACATGTTTCCATCATAAAATCATTCTAGAATTTGAAGAAAACAGCTCCTATGTTAATAGTTGAACTTAGCCCACCAGCTGGTCAGGAATCCCAGGTCCCTTCACCTTGTTTCCTGCGTGGCCCTCAGGAATAGGGAACATCTCTTTGCTCAGGGGAAATCAGCAGTGTTGCCACATCCTAGCTCCTTCTCCTAAAGGGCACAAATGTTCCAAGGAGCAAATTCAGTGATAAGATTGCTTTTGGAAAAAGGGGAAGGGGGCGGGTGATCTGTCTCCTGAGAGTGCTTGAAGGAGTCCTCCTTGAGACATGTGAGGAAGTTTGCCTTCTCCGATTCTGAGGCTTTTTAATTTTTCCTGACAGTGACATATTGTGTGAGAAAAAAAATTCTGAGGTGAATATTAGTGGCTCTGGCACTATATGCTCATTTTTGTTGTTGAGAGACACAGAATTTATTTTCTGAATAACAGAAATGTGTCTCATCCCTTTCCTGTTCTTTCTGCGTCCTTCTTCTGAGAGGCCTTGTAGTAAGTCATACATTAAAATTCCCCGTAGAAAGGAAGTCTGTTGACAGATGCTTCAGAGCTCTGTTTTCACACACTTGTTTTCTTGGCATCCACCTGTCAAACCACAGCTCAATTTTTCAAACATTTGTTATGTGTTCCAGAGTCTCTTGAGCATCTGACAAGAGTAGAGCTCTGTGTGTAGTGTAAATGATCTTTTAAATATGTCTCTTTTCAGATGTTTATTATTTTTAAATTGCGTGATCAAAATTCTAGATCTGTAGTAGTTTGATCATAGCATTAAAAAATCTCTGTAATTAGGCTAACGATACACAGCTGGCCTCAGTCCTACAACAGAGGAATAGTTAGCCAATTATTTTATTGCTTTCTTTTTTTAAAAAAATGTTTATTTATTTTTGAGAGAGAGAGCATGAGCAGTGGAGGGGCAGACAGGGAGGGGGAGACACAGAATCCGAGGCAGGCTCCAGGTTGAACTGTCCTCACAGAGCCCAACGTGGGGCTTGAACTCATGAACTGTGAGATCATGACCTGAGCTGAAGTCGGATGCTTAACTGACTGAGCCACCCACGTGCCCTTTTATTGCTTTCTGCTTATAACAATGTAAAGGATAATAAACTTTTAAATTTAATAATACCCTGAGCCGTGGAATTAACAATACATGGAAGATGACACTCACTGAATAGATACTCCAAATTCCTGAAATACGAATATTTGAGAAATTCACATAATCTCATTTTCCTTATAGATACTAATAACTTGAAGATTAGAAGTTTACTCAAAATATAACATTTCATTAGATTTGATACCATAAAAATTTAAGCAGGATTCTAGTTGAGTTCACTTGTTCCCTGTTTTATCTGTTTTTTATCTTTGTGGCTCAAACATTGATTCTGTGAGATGGGTGTAAAGTTGTATAACACTGTAAATAAGTAATCATGCCTAATAAGATGACTTGGATGTCTCCATTTAGTAAATGAATTTCTAAATTCTTGGATATTGTCATGTTAGAGTTTCTCAAAGACTCAATGAAGAACTTGTTAGTAGAATTCCTTTTACTGTTTGTCCTGATTCCCAGCCCCACAGAAGGTGTTACTACGCACTTTACCACTTTTGGAGATAGTTCAGTGTTGGATATTAAGTTTGGATCCTTCCTGAGAAAGTTTGGTGACTAATACTTTTAGTGCTGTTCTTGGCCAGAAGAACACGTAAGGAAATCCATTTTCTCATGAATTAAGACTCTAGGAAAGTTAGCGGCACATTTTTTGGAGAATATATGTGTTCTGTTTTATATGTATGGCTTCCAGAATCCGAAGTGATGTCTTTTTTATGATTTCTTTTTCTGTTTTGGACTGTGCCTCCTCTGCTTCTGGCTCTTTCCTTTACCACTTCGTCATGGTGGATATTTTCCTCCGTAGTTGTCTTAACACCCAATTTGTGTCACAGAGCAACTAATGCTTCCCAGCATTTTTACAGTTATGTGATACTTACACCATTTTCCATTAACAAAATAGAAGCATGCTTCCCTTGTAAGTGTTATTTGCAAAATGTATATATCTTGCTTTGAGTGAGTTCAGCTTCAGAATTTCAGAATCAGAGGGGGTTGAACTGCTCATTTCATTTGGTGGACACAGACTTTCCCTGCTCCAGGTCTCAGAGCAAGGCCAGACCGCAGCATCTGCTACAGTGCAGTCAGGCTTGCATCTCACTAGAGCCCACAGTCTGGTCTCTTGTGAAATAACTACCTGGTGGCCATCTACACTTTCTCAGATTGCAAAGGTATGGTGAGGGAAGGCTCAGTTCAAGAAAAAAGAGAAGGTATAGAGATGCTTTGTTTCATAGTAGAACACTGAGAGGTATGTTTTTGTGGGGTCGAAGTTGCTTTGATTTTATTTTGAAGTAAGGGATGGAAGAAGAAATACACTTAGGCATGAAATCACTTGGAACAGAAGGGGGAAATCACGTTTTCAGATGAGGTTTCTACCAGCACCAGCTTTTGCCCTGTGATTCATCTGCTGCTCATTTTCAGCATCTAGGCACTGGTCGGTGGGGACAGGTGGGCACTGACTGGGAGGAGGACCTGCCCTGAAACGGGTCTTGTGTTTTTGGTGGGGGACCCTTTCCATTTATAAGTCTCTGGTTTCATCTTTGTAATAGTCAGGGCAGGCGGAGAAAGTGGTATTTTCATTTTATAACTAACGAAACTGAAGAAACTCCGGTAACTCAAGAGATTTACTTTGAAAACTAATTAGGGACTGGGTCATGACCGGAAACCAAGGCCTTCACCCCTTTTCTCCCGCAACTTTAAAAAAATTGTGGTAAAATAGGCATAACATAAGATTTGCCCTTTAATTATAAAGCTCAGTGGTGTTAAGTACATTCACATTGTTGTGCAACCATCACCACCATCCATTTCCAGAACCTTTTCACTGTCCTGAAAAGAAAATCTGTACCCATTAAACAGTAAGTACCTCTACTTCCTCCCACCAGCCCTTGGTAGCCATTGTTCTACTCTTCATCTCTATGAATTTGATGACTCTAGGTCCCTCAGACAAGGAGAATCATACAGTACTTGTCATTTGGGGACTGGCTTATTTCACTTCGCATCAAGTCTTCAGGGTTCATCCATGTTGTGGCATGTGTCAGAATTTCCTTCCCTTGTTTTCCATCTCCATCATTTTTGAGTGTACACTTAACAGTGTTAAGTATATTCACAGTGTTGGGCATTGATTCATTCCTCTTAAGGCTGAATAATATTCCATATTAGGTATACCACATTTTGTTTTTCTGTCCATCTGCCCATGAACACTTGGGTTGTTTCTACCTTTTGGCTGTTACGTATAATGCTGCTATGAATAATGGTGTACCCCTCACGCTTTTTCCTTGATCTCTTTTAAAGGCTTTTTGTAGAACTCTTAATGTAAATGTAGTTTTACTGGTCAGCACATTTCTAGAGTATTGTGAATGTCAGAAACAATCTTTAAGTCTCAATCTCACTAAATTTGATTGGTGTGGGAAAGAGATTTAACTATGGGAACGTGAATGGAAATGATTAGCTAGAGATTAAATCATTTTTATGTATTCAAGGGAATAACCAGCAAGTGCCTGTCAAGAATGAAGTAGACAGCTGTGAAACTTTGAAAAAGGTTGACACAAAGTCTTCCTCAGAAAAGAAGATCCACAAAGCATCTAAAGAAGATATATGTTTTGAGAAACAGGACATACCTTCAGTCGAGGTCTGTATTTCTTTTTCTCTTGCCTATTAAGACAAAATCCATTTTAGGGCCTTGAGTACAAATATCTGTCTAGCAACTATACATGTGTATTTCATTCTTTTCAATGAGGGTGATAGTTATCATGCATTGGAATCTTATAAGTGGTGAGTTTGAGGTGTTTGGAAAGTTTTATTTACCTTCCTTTTAAAAAATTTTTTTAATGTTTATTTTTTGAGAGAGAGAGAGAGAGAGAGACAGACAGAGTTCGAGTGGGGGCGGGCAGAGAGAGAAAGAGACACAGAATCTGAAACAGGCTCCAGGCTCCAAGCTGTCAGCACAGAGCCCAGTGCGGGGCTTGAACTCACAGACTGCGAGATCGTGACCTGAGCCGAAGTTGGGCACTTAACTGACTGAGCCACCCAAGTGCCCCAGTTTTAATTATCTTCTAATTATATAGGAGATACTAAAACAATTTACAGTAACATCAGATAGCTTTTATCTTTTATTCTCAAGGGAAGCTGTTCTTAAGCAGATGGGTTAATTTCTGGTAAAGATGGTGGAGTAGAACCAGATCACCGGTCCCTTCTTTCCAGTTGTTACCCAACATCCATTTTAGGGTCTGCTCTTGCTGAGTTGGAAGCATAGGCCAAAATCCACAAGAGAGGGATGCCTATGTAGCTCAAGTGAGTGGGCCCTTGGCAACAGAATCCCAGGAAGGGGAGCATAGCTGCACACTGTCCCAGCAAGCCTTTCCCTTCTCTCCAGTGTAGGCTGTCAAAAAGCATCTAGAGAGCAGAGCCCAGCCCCATATCTCATAGGCAAAAGCAAACAGGTGAAAGAGAAAGGTAGGAAAGGTATTTAGGAGAATTTACCTACTTTATTTCAGAACAGAGCTATCTGTGTATTAGTAAAAGCCCAGTGGGAAAAACATAGCATTCTAACTTGCAGATATATACTGTGTACCACACACACACACACACACACACACACACACACTAACAGTGAATGAAAGGAGTAGAACAGAGAAGACAGGTGAAGATCTAATGTAGAAGAAAACATATCCAGAGACCTCAAGAAAACTCTTAGGAATACCTCCCACTATAGAAAACAAACTCCATAAAATAAGAGCTTTTTTAAAGCCAAATCCGTACACCAGGATGAGGTTAAAAGAGATATTATAAAACTAAATAAATACATGAAGACCCGAATGACGTTACACAGACAATAGCCAAATATTGAATTATTTGACCCTTGACAAAGACTTTGAGATAATCAGTGAGTGTGAGGGAAAAAAATTGAAGAGCTGGATGGAGGCATTTAGAGAAAAGATGGTGATAGATATGGAGCAAAGAAACACAAAACAGTCCCACAGAAGAATAATGAGTATTTAAGTAAATGGCCCAGAAAATAGATCTGAAAGGTATTCAGAGATGAAATTGAAGAAAATTTTCCTGATATGAGGGAAGAATGGAATTTATAGAATAAAAGGACATACTGGGCACACCAGGAAAAATTGATACATAATAATGGACATAGGCACAGCCTGACTATAGTTATTGAGCTTAAAGCCTAAAGAACAGTGCAAGGAGATGAGGAACATGGCGAAACACCAACTCAGGCTTGCCTCAGACTTTGTAGAAAAATCTAATGCCAGGGCACATGGAGCCATATCATTGAGAGAATGAAAATGTGAACAAGAACATGCTAGCCAAGTTGACACTTAAGTACAAAGGCAGCAGCATCCTTAAACACAAGTGAGTTCATCATGAGTCTTTCTTAAAAACAAAGTTAATGAAATTTAAGCTAGAAGTGAAAATAAAGACCCAGGACTACAGAAGCTTTGTTAAAGGTCTGTTGTTGGGATTTCTGTCCATTTTCCACCCACAACTAAAATTAAACTGTTAGTAATTATAATTGCAGAACAGATTGCATATTTTAAAACTTTAATAAGACAAAAAAGTAACATAATCTGCAAAAACAAGAGCTGGTATTGAATGGTTGGTGATAGTGTGTTTTAATGTTATTTTTCTTGGTAGAGAGTCCATACTGTGTAAAACTGAACAGAGCATTTAACAGAGTGAAAACTTATGAAAATATCTTTCACTATCTTTCTTAACCTTAGAGGGATCCTTAAGGAGTTAGTAAAGAAGAAATGATTATTTGAACATTGGCAGTTCCCTGGGTTCTACTTCAGTTTATGTTAAATTCAAATAAAACTGAGCTTTAAATTTGTATTTAAAAATAATACATTGTTCCAATATTATAAATTATTCCCATCACCTGTCTTGCCATCCTAATGTGTATGTAGGTTCATAGAGAGATAGTAAAAAATAAGGTTTGCCAAATAATCAGTGGCAGACCCTGCTTATTTCTGGGTGGTGGGATTTGGGTGATTTTTTTTCCTTCTCTATATTCTTCTCTTTTTGCTTAAACTTTATAACAAACATGGGTTTTTCACTTAAATAACATGAAAATGATACAAAATAAAGATATTCTAGACATTCCAAACTGGGAGTTTGCAGTCTTTAATGAAGGACAAGATATTTCTAAGTAGTCAAGTGCCCCAATCAATCCATAGTGGAAGGGATTTCAGATGGAAACGTGGGCAGGCAGAAAAGGGAATGTGGGCAGCAGCACCCGTGAGCCCCACAGCCTAATTGGGAGCCATAGGAAATCATCTTTGAGAAAAGCTCAGTCAGGAATGGGAAGTAACGGGAGGGAAGAGTGGGAGACCTTCCAGATGAGGAAGACCTTTGCATGCCGTTGAAAATTTAGACTTTATCCCCTAGACCTCAGCCGGAAGCACAAAGAATGAGCTGGGGGTGAGCACAACATCAAAGTGATGATGCCTGTAGACAACCGGACAGTGGTTGGTTGCCTGCTAAGGAATTTCAGAGACAGATTTTTAAAAGCACATCTGTCCAAACAGAAAGTTCTTTTGGAGGATTTGGCTTACAGGTGGCCAGTTTGGAGGGACCCTGCTGCAAATGATGGAGAGCTGTGGAAGGTTTCTAAACTAGGGTGTGGATGGGGGGCGGGGTAGAAAACAAGTGGAAAACAGCCTATAGGCTGCGATTTTCTTGAAGGTCATAATTGAGTGTTTTTCAGTTCAGTTTCACAAAGATGGGCAGAATGGCTGTTATAAAGATTATAAAGTGTAGTTGTTTAGTCAATGCTTGAATGAATGTGTGAATAATGCATTTTTGGAGGATCAGTCTGAATGTTTTGGAAGCTGGGTTATAGAGGGCAGAAATAGACACCAGCTATCTTCTCATAAGGAGGCTGTTACTCTGCTGGGAGGTGTGGTGTAAAGCTGTGTTTGGCCAGAAGCAAGGGTGAAGGCTAGGAAGAGTAGTTAAGAGTTTAGAAGAAAAACCAACAGGACTTCCCCGCACCTAATCGCACAAAGGAGTGGAGCTGCCTTCTCTTATATAACCACTTGGAAAAGTACCTCCAGGATTTTAAGTCTGCCTAACTAGAAGATGGGGAATTCTGACTTACAAGTTCATTTTTATGTTTATCAAAGCGATGTTACAAATTAAGAGTGTGGGCTTTGTAGCCAGACTTCTTGGGTTTGAATCCAGATGGTCACTTACTTGCTCCATAACACTGGGCCAGTTACTTAACATCGCAGTTTCAGCATCTGACAAATGAGGGTGATCATAGCCTACCTACATCCTAGCATTGTGAGGAATGGATGAGTTCGTATGGTAAGTGCTTAGAGTAGCGCACTTACTAAGCACTGACAAGGGGTAAGTAGAAAGGAAATGACCATGTTCGTTAACACCAGCCTGAGATACGGATCCAGGGCTTGCATGGGAGCTGTGCCTGTGGAGGTTAGAACTGAAAGGGGACACTGAGTTCTCTGAGGTGTGTATGTACAGAGAGAAGAGCAGGGGCCTGAGTGTGAAACTCGGTGGTGGTGAAGCTGCGGACAGCTCGATGGTGCAGGTATAGCAGATGTACAGGAAGCGAAGCCAAAAGACTAGGATGGGCTGTGCTTTCAGGAGCAGAAATAAAGTCATTGAATTTGAGGTAGTAGGAGGGAATGGGTGAAGGTAAGGATTGAACCTTAGTATCAAACCTTAGCATCCTCTTGGTAAGAGCTTTGGAGACTTCCATGTTGCCCTGCAGTGAGATTGAAACCAACACTGAGATGTGATCACTCAGTGGCTGCACAGCCTGGGAGCTGGGCGGAGCAGCTGGGACGCAGGCCAGGTCCGTCTGAGGGCCACAAGGAGGAGGCAGCCCTGAGGACTCGTGCCTTGGCAGTGCTGCTGCTGGCATCCATCTGTCACGGATGGGTGCCATCCCCCCACTTCAGACTCAGCCCCTGGCCCCCATGACAGACTCAGGCCTCTGTGCTTGGGTTTCTTCTTTTTCCTCTCTATCCCTGGAGCTCAGACTTTGCTCGTGCACAGTCCCAGGGGTCATGTAAGCTCCTCCTTCCTTTTCTGGCCGGGGAGCCTGTGTGAGAGAGACATCTGCACCTAAAGATGGCTGTCTCCTCAACAGGAAGGATGCAGCCAGCCCGAGGATCTGGGGGACCATAGTCCCTCATGTTTCTTGCTGTCTCCATGACTCACTCCCAGTTTTGCAGAGCATCTCTTTAAAACCTTGCGAGTGTGCTTTCCATTTCATTGTGCATTTGGAGAAATTGTTCTCAATAAACACATTCCCAAGGGCGGTACTCAATGTTTGTTTTCCTTATACATTCTTAGGGCCTAACTTTGCAGCTTAGAAAAGTGTATAAATCTGTCTATAGTACATGGGGAACATTCCTCTAGATTTATTGGCAAAGAAGGTTGAAGCCCAGATTTGAGAGCTACAAACTACATTTTAACCCTAGCCCTGCTGTTTATTTTTTCAAGCAGATTTTTTTCCCCTTAGAAAAGGAATTTGTGATCGTTATAAAAGCATAAAGAACAGGCAGCAGGGAGAAAAGTCTATCCAAAATGAACCACTTTGTACATTTTTCTATATTCTATTTCTTTTTCATGCAACATTTAAAAAACATCAGGATCATCATTAGATATATGTAGCTTCGCTAATCATGTTCATAATTCTGAATTTTTTCCCATTCAAAATAAAGGGAACTTTCAAGGGTTACATAACATTCTGTCATTTAAGTATGCCCTAATCCTAAACCGTTCCCCTGTGACTGGACCTTAAAGTTATTTACAGCTCTTTATTTTCATAAATAGCACTGTGATGAACTGCATTGTTCTTAGGTCTTCCCAGTATACCTGCTGTATCCTTGTTAGAGATTTCTAGAAGTAGGATCAGAGAGTATCCTCATGTGTGCCCCAGATTGCTTTCCAGAAAGGTGGATTCCCGTTCACATGGATGGTGTAGGAAACGCTGGCTTCCTCGGCCCCCAGCAGCCCCACGTGTCTCGCCAAATCCTTATCAGCGAGATCGGGAAACGATTAGTTTGTCTTTCACTTCGCATCTCTCACCAAGGAAGAGTCAGCACTTTCCTCTTCTGAAAAGCGAGTAAAAAATCATCCATCCAAAATCCTACCACTGAAATCTTTTTCATTTTTTTCAAATAAGTTAAGAAGTGAAGATCTCACCCAGTTCCACTTCTGCGGCTCAGAGGCAGACTGTGTCAGTGGCACTCTGCCTCCCCAGCCCTCTCCTGGTATTTGCAGGCAGGAGCATGCAGTGTAGACATAACTCGTGGTTCCTAAAACCAAAATGGAAAGATAAGATCCACGCTGGTCTATAATTTGCTTTTCCTAAAAGCATACTTCATTATTAAGTATCTGGGGGGAAGTCTTCATGGTTTTTAGCCTTTTATATTTCTTTTGTGAATTTCTATTTCATGTCCTTTGCCCGTTTTTCTATTGCAGGTGTTTTTCTTATTTTCTATAAGAACATATGGCCTATCAAATAGGGTATCTAATTGTTTTCTTCATTGGCCCTTTCCCTCTTTTATTTGCTTTTACTTATATACAGCAGCTTGAAGAATGTTTTGTGGAATCTGTGATTTCTTTTCTTTGATTTCTTCATTTGCTTTTATTAAAGTTTAGGAAATCTTTTTATTTCCCTACCCCGTAATCAGTGAAATTGTCCCTTCTACCAGGGATATCTGAGAACTTCACTAGTTCAAATAATTCAGTAATGTGATAATAGCCAGGTCTTTTTTTTTATTAAAAAGTTTTTTGACACTTATTTTTAAGAGACAGAGAGAGATAGAGCACGGGCAGGGGAGGGGCAGAGAGAGAGGGAGACACAGAATCTGAAGCAGGCTCCAGGCTCTGAGCTGGCAGCACAGAGCCTGATGTGGGGCCTGAACCCACAAACCATGAGATCATGACCTGAGCCAAAGTCGTATGCTTAACCCGCTGAGCCACCCAGACATCCCAATAGCCGGGTCTTCTATAGAGTGCATACTATGTGTCAGGTAATGTAATCCTCACAACGGCCTTTTGAGGGAGACTCAGGAAATTGAGGCAGAGAGAAGCTAAGTAACTTGCTCAAGGTCACACAGCAGTAATAAGCATGGAGTGAGATTCAGATCGGGCAGGTTGGCCTCACAGCTGTGGTCTTACTTGCAACTCTGCATGGACTCTTCCTCTGGTTGGTCCTGCCTCCCTCTACCAGAAAGCAAAGAGCCAGATTGTGCCTTTATTCTGCCTCTCATTTCTCCACAAGTCTGTTGCTTCAGGTCTCTGGTTTCCAC
>CM053567.1:68750754-68803001 GCA_028646485.1 Cryptoprocta ferox | reverse complement strand
AATTGAAACCTGTTTTTCTTCTTCTAAGTCATGTATTAGTCAAGTGTATGTTAGAATACCATGGATTCGTCTGATTTCTGGACCAAACTTCTCAGAAAAGAAGGTAAAATGAGGCGGTCTTTATTCTTTATAAAATGTGAATCCTACGGGTCAGTAGGAAGAGGACTCTGAGCTAGGGGATTTGCCTCTGTGATGTCCCGGAACGATGCATTTTTTCAAGCCCTAGTGTCTTAATTTGTGAGCTCTGTACCTCCTTCCCATCTGCTGACAGTGCCTCTGCTGTAAAGAGGCAGAGTTGGGGGCTCCTGGGTGGCTCAGTCGGTTAACGGTACGACTTCAAGTCATGATCTCATAGTCCGTGAATTCAAGCCCCACTTTTGAGCTCTGTGCTGACAGCTCGGAGCCTGGAGCCTGCTTTGGATTCTGTGTCCCTCTCTCTCTCTCTGCCCCTCCCCTGCTTGTGTTCTCTCTCTCTTAAGTAAATAAACATTTAAAAAAACATTAAAGAGGAAGAGTGGTAGAAGGAAGAGAAATAGACTATTGGAGGACTTCTGAGGCAGGAACTACTTCACAATGTTAAAGGGCAAGGGAATCCCCCTTCCATTGGCTTAACGGACTATGCCTAACATTTAAAAGAGGAAAAGGCCCAAATTAAAAAAATATATATATGTATATATACAAACAAACACACACATATGTATGTATGTGTATTCTGCATATACACATAAATACATAATGTATAGATGTTATAAAAAATACGTATTTCATATTTCATGCTAAATTAAGTTTTTCAGAACCACATTTAAAACATCAAGCATATTCTTGCCTTATTTACAAAATAAACTAGTTTGGCGCACTCAGTGGAGATTTGGCTGTCCTCCTAAGGTTTTTCTGTAAACAAATGAAAACATAAATACACAAATTACTCCTAAGTTGAGTTTTTACATGACTTTTCTTCAGCAGTAATTCATGTGAATTGCACATACCAAATTAACAGGTGAGCGCTGGAGAATTTATTGCTGCCGATTAACAGCAAGCTGACCCTAAATTGCTAACAGATGTTTTTCCTTTTTAGCCCCTTGGAATTTTATAGGCAACGATTGTTTTTTCTTTTTTCAGAGATTGAGGGAGGTAGAGAAGGAAGGGAAAGGAAAACAAACCAGAGATTGAGAAATGAATGTCTCCATTTTCACCAGCGTTGGAACATTCTGAATTCATATGGAGTTGGTCTTCAGTTTAAACCTTTACTTATGGTTTCTTTTTTCTCTTTAGCAAGAAGATCCTTATAGGAAGAAGAAGCTTCAGGAGAAAAAGGAAGGAAATTTACAAAACTTAAGTTGGAATAAAAATCGGACATGTAGAAAAAACAAGAAGAGAGGTACTGCTCAGGTCTTGAGGTGTGTAATTTTTACGGTCTTTTTAAAATTTTCGTCTATTTTTTAATCTATAATTTTATAGTTAGCTAGTATCCTTTAATCTTATTTTTGTTATGTTGGATACAGAGACTAGATATCAATGTTTGTATTTTGAGATAAATGGTATTAAAATTAATACATATTCTGGTTATGTTTTCATTTCTTTTCTTAAAATAATACCTTAAAGTGAACATATTTTTCATGTTTTTACTTTATAAAATGCTCAAAGCTGTGGGAGGTTTTAAAGAAAAAGTGTAAGGCATCCTCTGCACCCTGCCCTGCCTTCTGCCTGTGAAATGCAGGTGCAGGGGTGTTTGTGGGACAGGTAACAGAGAAGACAGCTGGGAGCTCACAGGGCTCCTGTCCCCAGCTTTACCCTCGCCCACCAGGCATCCTGCAGTGAACGGAAGAGTCACAAGAAGAGTCACGGCTCGGGGAACGAGCTTCAGTCCTGCAGAAGCTAGATTCTTAAAGCTTCAGTACGTGAGGTGCCCAGACATTTCGTGTTTTGCTTACAGCCCCAGAGTTGGTAAGGGGCAGGGTCAGAATTGGAACCCAAGCAGGTTGATACTCTCCTTTGGAAACCTTGCTTCTGTAGGTCACTTAATATCCCTGAGCTTTCATTTTCTTATCAGTTAAATGAAGGCGCCGGATAGTGTTTGTGTGGGAATCCCATATTTTGGCTTTTCAGAAATAGCTTTCTAAATCTAATTTTATGTAAATGTCTCAGCTTGAGGTTTGTTTGTTTTTTCAAGTGGTCAGTAGTATGTATGTACATTCTGACTTCAAGTCTACCTGGTGGTATAGTCTCTGAATTTTGATTCCTTGGTTTAGGCTTCTAAACACCCAACATGTGCACAAGCCCACAGCCTCTAGTAGAGACACTTACTCTTGCCTTTTTCTTCCTAAGTCCATGGATGGAGCCTTTCAGGTGTCCCTTGCACTGACAGTGCCCCCTTCCCAGGACCCCAGTTTTATTTAGGGAGTAGTCACAGCTCCCCAACTCCTGTATGTGACTGTCCTTGAGAGGAATTAAAACCTACCCTCTGGGCTTTAAAGCCTTTTTCCTCCTAAGTACATCCTCACCACTCTGGCTTTTTCTTCTTTTGAGTTCTGGCATGGGGGAATTTCTTTCTTAGGAGCTCAGCTAGGTATTTAAATGTGTTTCCGCCAGATTGTTCTCTAGTGGCTCCCAATCTTCCTGAGGAAGGGGCTGCACTTGTGGTTCCCCTTGTTGTTGGAAGGGGAGTCTGGCGGCACAGCCCACACTGAGGCAGGGAGCCTGGGATGGGGGAGCACGGATGGTGCTGCTCCAGTGTCTGTCCCTGGGTCCCCTAGGTGGTGGCAATCCGGAACCTGTGATTCAGCATTGCAGCAGCCCCCCCAGCCTTCTCATTTACACCCTGCTGGAGAAAGGTCACGCAGCTCCAACGTCCTTGGCTCACTCAGGCAGACAGCAGAATGCAAATAGGAAAGAAGAATAGACTCATTGCTAGTTTGTTGTTAATACTAAATACTAATTATTGATTGGCAGTTATCATTTTATTTAGGCTAAATTATTTAAAAGCTGCAATGTGGTATCTTGTTGAAAGGAAAGTTACAACTTGTTTTTTTTTTTTTTATCTTGAGGCAGGGGTAGGGGCGGGGAGAGAGAGGGAGAGAATGAGAATGAATCCCAAGCAGGCTCTGTGCTGTCAGCCCAGAGCCTGACAAGGGTCCTCTATCTTATGAACCATGAGATCATGACCTGAGCCAAATCAAAAGTTGGATACTCAACCAACTGAGCCCCCTAGGCTCCCCCACCTTTTATTCTTTTTGCATGTGTTTTCATAAAAATCTGATTGACTTCGGTCACTCTCAAGTATTATATTTTCCTTATGTGAACATACAAAAAGATACAAAACTCGAGTGGAATTTCACCAGTTAAGCGTTATGGTATATTTCTACAAACAGATTTCTGACATGCTAAAGAAACAAATTGTTAAAATAGAACTTTCCAGTAGCATGTAGCTAATCAGAATGTTTTGAGAATATGATGCTTAAGAAGTAGCCTGGGGGCGCCCACCTATTTTGATTACTCTCAAAATAAATGGGTAAACTTAAAAAACAGGGAAGTAGGTAGTTGTTAGATTGTCCGTTTCCTTGGCTCTTGCTTCTATCTATTATACTCTTTACCTTGAGCCGTTAGAAACCAATGAAATCATGTGCTGTAGCTCACGTATTTGTCTTCCTAACTGCCATCCTACAAACCTGACCTGAGGTACTGAACTTAGACTATGCGAATAGCCATCTGGGTATTCCTGTGGTGCCCTCTACCCATTTTTCTTCTGCGATTTAAAACCATTACAGTTCTTTCCCCCAGTTCACGGTCTAGTGGAGAGGTGTTATCATTGGACTGTGAGGTCCTCAGAGAAAGAACTTTATGCTTTGTAAATGCAACTTTCCTAACAATACATGCCACATGGTAGTCACTCAACAAATGTTTGCTAAATGAATGGATGAGAAAAGATATAAATGAACGCTCAGTACCTTCCCCCAGGCACCAGGCAGTAGGTTCATCTGTTGAGAATCATATCTGACACTAAAACCAAGGAGGATGAGCCAAAAGTCCTGGGTTCTGGTCCTGGACCTGCCACTTACGAGTGACGGAGGGACTCCCATCATTTAACTTTGTGGAGTTTTATTCCTCTCATTGTGAAGTATAGAGTAGATTAAATGAGCTCCAAATTGATTGTAGTTCTAAAACAGCAAAATCTTGGTCTTTTTGATACCACTCCCTTACTCAGTGTCTTCTCCACCAAAATGCTAAGAGCAGAGGTCTTGGGTTGTCCCAGGGTCATTTTCACCTCTGGTAAGTCTCATGGAAAGCAAGGATGGTTGGATTATGACATGTGGATGTGATTTTGTGTGTGTGTGTGGTTCTTCTAGGCCTTCTGAACAGAGCGAATTAAAACTTGTGTGCAACGCATTTGAAAGGCCTGAGCTGAGCAGTGACATCGACGTAAGGAACTGGTGTGTACAGGAGAACCCGGGGGAAGTTGGTAAAACAGATGCCGGCATCGGAAGCAGCTCACCTGCTACACAGGAAGAGGCAGGTGTGTAGCCATACTGAGCTGTGGATGGTGCTTCTGCTGGAACTTTCGGTTCCTCCAGGAAGTATCCACTGTAAAGAAATGACATCTTGATGAGATTATCACTTCAGAGGCAACTTAGGTTACTGAAGCCGGAATGGAAAGCTGTCAGGGTGACACTGGAAACCTGAGATTCTTTTGAACCTGGGCAGGCCTCTAGTGTGGCCCCTTCCTCCCCCCCACCCCCCACCCCCAAAACCTGTCCTCTGGGGGACAGCCAGGTGAGAACCGGTTCTTCTCACACACCGGAGCCAGGTAGTTCCCACAGAGCCAGGCTGCCATCCCGCCCGAGAACTGCCCCGCAGCGTCTCTGGGAGTGTGAGGTAGAGGGCACCCGAAGCTAGGTCCAGGCTAGGGTGAGGGGTAGCGGGAGGCTCAAGGCCCACTGAAGTTGGCCGCACGTGTAGGGGACGGGGTGGGGGAGTCGTCATCCAGCCAGCACCGTGTTCCCAGACACAAGTCCACATCCTCAGTGTGCATGGCTGGCAGACACACAAGCTGGAGAGTTCAGGAGTCTTTCTCCATCTTCTCATTCATTCCCTTGACACATGTATTTCTTTTTGGTCTTCCTGGAGGTTCTTTCCCCTCACACATAAATAGTACTTTGATGGTCTTTTTTTAAAGATTTTATTTTTAAGTAATTTCTACACCCAACATGGGGCTCAAACTTACAACCCTGAGACCAAGAATTCACATGCTGTACTGACTGAGCCAGCCAGGTGCCCCAATACATTGAAGCTCTTAGGGGATATCTTAATAAAAGAGAGGGGGAAATTACCTATAAGTTTCCAATCTGATCAAGTGTAGCTCAGTTTTCTTCACAGAAGTGTTTTATTTCCAGAACCACTTTTAGATCAAGGATATCCTTGGTATTGACAGTCTGAGCCCCAGACAGGTGTAATCTCCCATCCAGTAGGCAGAGTAGATGTAGCTCCTCCCTCACTGTTTCCTTAAAAGTCCTGTTATTGGTTGCAGTTAACTTCTGTCTTCTTGCTAGATGAGCAGATGTAGCAGACCCTGACGGTGAACCTGGGCTTCTTCATAATTTCAGATCTCTTCTTTGAGTAGACATGGCATCAGGTTGAAAATTGTTCGAATGAAACATGACTTCTCCCCCGCCCCCCACTTCCTGCAGAGGGTTACTACCAGAAGCCCGGGAAGAAGTGTGTGGAGAAGTCTTGCTCGGATTCCAGCTCGGACTGCGGCAGCTCCTCGGGTGGTGTTCGGGCCAGCCGAGGCAGCTGGGGCAGCTGGAGCAGCAGCAGCAGCAGCTCTGACGGGGACAAGAAGCCCACGGGGGGCCCTCAGCACTTCCTGCCAGCCGGTGAGTCCTGGGAGTACACCCAGCCCTGAGAACGGCCCTCCCTCCTGTCCTCCCTCCCACCTGCCCTCCCTCCTGCCTCTACCTCCCACCCTCCCTCCGACCCTGCCGCCTAGCCCAGTATAAGACCTGGGTCTGTTTTCCAGGGCCTGGAGCACATGCAGGGCTGCAGATTGGAGTATTTACTTAGCTTTGGATTTCATTCACTCTTTTGTTCTTTCCTCCTTCCTTCCCCTCTCCTTAAATCCTCCTCCTCCTCCTCCTCCTCCTCATCATCATCATCATTTTAATGTCTATCTTTGAAACAGATCAAAGAACTTTCACATTTATTTTTTCACTTGCATGTTTTTATTATGGTAAAATATATATAACACAGAATTTGCCGTTTTTAAGTGTACTGTTCAGTGGTGTTAAGTACACTCATATTGTGTAACCATCACCATCAAATTTTTCCATCACCCCAGACAGACTCTGTACCTTTATTTATTTGTTCGTTCGTTTGTTTGTTTATCTGGGGGGGAGGGGAGTCTCAGGAAGGGCATAGAGAGAGAAACGGGTCTCACCTGACGTGGGGCTCGAACTCACGAATTGTGACGTCATGACCTGAGCTGAAGTCAGATGCTTAACTGACTGAGCCACCCAGGTGCCCCACGACTCTGTACCTTTAAACAACAGCTGTCCATTCCTCAATCCCTGCAGCCCCTGGAAGCCTCACTCCTACTTCCTGTCTCCATGAATTTGACTACTCTAGTATCTAAGTGGAATCACACAGTGGTCGTCCTTTTGTGTCTGGCTTATTTCCCTGAGCATAATGTCTTCAGGTTTCATCTATTCTTCCTTTTTCAGGCCAAATCCTGCTCCATTGCATGCACATACTGCATTTTGATTATCCCTTCATCTGTTGATGGACACTTGGGTTGTTTCCACCTTTTGTCTATTGTGAATAATGCTGCTATGAACATTATGGCCTTCTCTTATTTTTGAGAAATTTGAGGATTTGGGAAAGGTCAAAGAATTAACTATTCTTGACTTTTGTTATATTAACCCTCAGGTTTTGGGTTTTTTTTTAAATAATGCTTTACAGTCGGTTCCACTTTGGCCTCTTCAAGAGTCACTGTCCATTGTCATGAACTTGGCATGTGTTCTTTTCATCTATATTTTATCTTACACGTATATCCATCAGCAAAGTATAGAATTATTGTTTTTAACTTACATAAGGGAAATCATACTTCAGTATATCATTCTGCATTTTGCTTCTTTCCCTTGGTGTTATTTTGAAGCTCTGTGTCTATTTAAAAATGGAGTTTGTTCCTTTTCACTGTTATTTTCAGCTTAGTCTTTGTGTAAGGGCGAGATTGAAAAACTCACATTTGGGAGGCCTTTGTTCACCAATCACACTCACACTGCTCCCAAGTAACCCTGAGAGGGCAGGGCCAGTGTCCCCATGCTGGTCCGAGATGTGAGGGCCTGGGCAGAGAGGTTGGCGGCTTGTTGAACCCTGTCTCTTCCCCGCCTCCCACCCGGACAGGCTGCTTCAAGCCGCAGACCATTCCCTTCATTCCCTTCAGCAGCCTCTCCGGGCTGTCCTCTCTTCTCTGTCTCCCACCGTCAGTGAGGCCTATAAAAGGTCTTGTCTGAGAGACCAGCGCCCTAGTGGCCATAAAAACCTACACAAAGCACGCACGTGTATTTTCAGGCTGCATTTCTCAGTCTTTCTTTCATTATCCGCTCCCTCCCCAGGAAACTTTTAAGACACTGTTTTCTTAGTGACCCCCCATAAAATTTTAATATCACTGATAGGCCGTGTTTATTACTGTGTACTGTGCTTTAGGATAAAAAGATAAGGTCTTCTCAACCCCCAAGAAACTCAGCAGTCCTGCCCCCTCTGGGGGACACTGTCACCTGCATGGAGACACACAGGCTCAGATGAACGCAGGCTGGCACACGCGCTTTGACAGCGGGGTGTGTTTGGCCCAAGGAAGCTTGAGTTCCACAGCCTTCACCAAGCACAGCTCCATCCACCACTGAGGACAAAGTTTGCCTGATGGTGCAAACGCAAGATTTTGAAAAATCAGTACTTACTAACAAAAAACCAGAAATACAACTTTTGCTGAGAGAGCAAGCTGATAAAAAGCATTGATGGTGTTGCTATACGGTGGCTTAATACGTAGTTTATAAGTTGTCTGAGGGCTACATACTATCATACATATATATCATACAAACATGTCCCCAGTGTCATTAATGGTATAAAAGACCACAAGGACACGTGTATATGAAGTTTGCCCCCAATTTTATATGTATGCATACACATAAAAGAGATTGTGTGGAAATCTATCTAAATGTTGAATGGCAGTATAATTGCAGGTGACCTCTGTTTTTTTTCTTTAAACTTATGTTTATTTTCATAGATTTCCTATAGTGAACATGTATTACTTTTATAAACTGCAGGGATCTATTTATATAGCAAGGTTTCTTTTATCAGAAAAATGCCTCTGAGAAAGTTATGTAATATTAATGGTTTCAGCTTTTATCCAAATTAAAACACCGTTAATCCAAAATTCATAAATTTAAATGTTGAGTTTCAGTAAGTTTTCAGTGAAAAGATAAATATAAGAGATTTTTTTAATGTTTATTTTTTGAGAGCGAGAGTGTAAGCGGGTGAGGGACAGAGGAGGGGGACAGAGGATCTGAAGCAGTCTCTGTGCTGACAGCAGAGACCCTGATGTGGGGCTGGAACTCACAAACTGTGAGATCACCACCTGAGCTGAAGCTGGACCCTTAACTGACTGAGCCACCAGGTGGCCCTATAATAGAGACCCCCCCAAAATTACCGAATGTGAATATCAGTTTAAAGTGGGATATTGCTCATTAGGGGTTGGTGATATTAGCCGTCCGCTCTTTAATACATAATACAATTGAATTGCACATGTAAAATCTTATGATAATTTTTTTGTTTTTATGCAGGAGACAATGTTTCCCCAAACGACTTTCCTTCAGAAACTCCCATTGCCTTGAATCTTTCTCATAACATCTGCAATCCCACGTGAGTTCCTAATTTCCTAGCTCTGACAGGGTGTTTCATGTACTGCTTCTCCTGTCACTTACTGCTGCTTTGTACTTGGCTCTGCGGGTGAAAATAGGAAAATTTTTTAAGGATGTGAGGAAGTACAGTCCACTTTTGCTAATCATTCAGGAGGCAGGATCCTCCTAAGGAACATGTTTCATCATCTCTGGGGTCCCTGGTGCTGCCAGTGACGTAGCCACATCAGAACACATCTCGTTCCTGAAAGCAGACAGAGAAACTGCAGTAGTTACGGGGATGGGGGTCATCTACGCTTTGCTACGACTTGAAATAAAAACGGGCGCCCATGACTTCGGGAAATTTGCAAGAGCCCAGCAGATACTCCCATGTGTGATGCTTGCCACCACACGGGACAAAATCAACAGGTGGCTTTCAGTGAGTGGGAGAAGAGGAGGGTACACGGCCTGAGGAAGTTTCCAGAGTAGGCACGTCCTTAGGCGCTGGTCACGTTGTGAGAACACAGGAGGCTGTCATTAAAACTAAATTGGTGGGGTTGTTAAGAAGGAAAGTCAGCAAAGGGGACAAGGAAAGCTGTCTGTGAACTGTTTTGCTAGGGGTAGAAAGTAAAATAGGGATTAATAACTTGCCGCTGGCTGGTGGTGGGCACATGTGACCCTGCAGTTACCTTAGCTACCTTAGTGAAACTTGTTTTGTTGTTTATTAAAAAGAAAAAAAAAAGCTTTGCTGGGTCTTGGGAATTTACTATTCCTCAACCCTTTTCTGGCCATGGACCATTGCGTCTCTAGTATTTTATGTTTCTTGGGGGAAGAATTTCGTAAAAACTCAGTGAGCAAAGTTGGTCTCTCCTTGTACAGAAGAAATGAGTAGATCGTCACTCTCTCGCTGTCTCCACAGAAACATGAATAATGTCCCACAATATGCAGAACCTCCCTGTCCCAGCCTTCCTGCCGGGCCTGCGGGTATCGAAGAAGATAAAGGTGAGGCGCATACTCTTGGCACAGACAGCAGCCGAGAAGCTTGCCAAAACCAGCAGGTTGGGTGGGGCCGGGGCTTTGCCCAGCGCCCTCTTGTTCAAGCTGTGTCACTGGGCTTTCATGCAGTGGGCATGCACCTGCCCTCGGGACCGGCGTCATCAGGGGCCTCTGACTTGGGCCACCCCCTCCGTAGAGTCAGGGCACAGGTGCCCTGTGGCCCCAGCATAGCACAGGGCACTTTGCAGGGGACTACCGCTGTGTGTGGCTCACCTTTTCCTGTCTCAGGCAACAGAGAAGGCAGTGACAAGCCCTGGAGGTCCCGGCACCTTAGCCTACTTCCACTTTCCCCACCCTCTCCCCATCCTCCCTGCCTCCCCATATCTTAGAAGTCCCTTAAGCTGGCCTCGCAGCCTCGGGGACCAGCCTCACTCCCTGTACACGACCTGAGACCAGGAGCTGAGCTGCAGGCTGCCCCCAGGTGGGGAGGACAGCAGCCCAGCGGTGTGGAAATGGTGCAGGTGGGAGGGAAACCCAAGCCCCGCTCTCTCCTGGGGTCTCTGGAGGACGTTAACTCGTCTCCCTCATTTTTCTTCTCCAGTTCTCTGTTACCTCTCTTGGCCTTTGTCTGTGTCTCCTGTTTTCTTCTAGTGCCTGCTTCCCATGTGATTAGGGTCAGGAACCATGGCAGGATAAGCCTGATGTTCACTCCTACGGCATCATTTAGCTCTAATGCATGTACTTGCCTTTGCTTGTATAAATGACGCTAGATCTGAAAACTGCTCTACATATTAGAGCTGACTCTGAAAGCACAGGCTTCTGTGCTGTTCTTTGAATACATTTTGGACTTGCTATTGTTGAATTGTCATTAGAAATAAATTATTTGTGAGTTGGATCTAATTACTAATCCAATAATTTAGTGTTTTCAATTTAAAAAATCTTAAATTCAGTAATTTGCTGAAGCAAGAGATGGGCAAGGTTTAGGTAGTACTGTCTTTTTTCTTTGGGGTAATAGACAAGGTAAGATTTAGTTAATGGAGAAAAATAAAAACTGTCAAACAGATATACCTTAAAATGGTGTTGTCTGTATCTGTTGTCAGGTGGAGACTTATGTGTCGTCTAGAGTCTTAAGCTGTACTTTTTTTTGCATGTGTATGTGTTTCAAGGGCCTTTTACCTTGTTAATAATCTGCAATTACTTTTTTAATTTTTATTTATTTTATTTTAGAGGGAGAGAGTAGGGGGAGAGGGAGAGGGTGGGGTGGGGTGGGGAGAAGGGGAGAGAGAGAGAGAGAGAGAGAGAGAGAGAGAGAACCTTAAGCAGGCTTCCTGCTCCGTGTGGAACCTGATGCAGGGCTTGATCCCACAACCCTGGGATCATGACTTGAGCCAAAATCAAGAGTCAGGTGCGTAACCAACTGAGCCACCCAGGCGCCCCTGCAATTAGTTTTGAACCACCTGTTTTGATCCTCGGTTTGGTCCTCAGGTCACTAGAGAATGAGATCTTGCTCACAGTGACTGTGTACAGAGCCCTGGCCCCATCCCCTCTTGCCGCCCCTGCCCTTCCTCACACGGCTGCTTTCTGCCCAGCCCCGGTTCCCCATGCTTGTCACAGTCACTCCCTTGCCACCTCCTTTCACCGCAGACACCTTGCAAAACCACAGTCACAGTTCCGCCCGGTTCTACAGCTTCTCTGATGGCTGCAGGGCTGTGAACGAGGCTGGAGCGCAGTGCATGGAAGCACCCACGGCAGCCACTGCTCTGTACATCCACAGCCCCTCGCTTCGTGTGGCCCCGTGGCTGCGGCTCTCTGGGCTCTTATCTGTCCCCTCCTCTGTGCTCATACTTCCAGTGCCTTCTGCCTCATTTTCCCAGATGATCTTGCTTGGTGTGTCCCTGGGAAGGAGAGAGACCGTTGGAGGCCTTCGGAAGGTCCCACTGCCCCATCGGGGCACCACCAGTCATACCATCTTCTGCTCCCCTCCTGTTTCAACCTGTTGAATTATCAGTGTGGCGCTCTTCTCCAAGGCTCTAGTTTCAGTGCATTGCCCATCCCTCTGCCATCAACTGGTTTTCTCTGGGGGTCATTCCATCAGCTGCGATACTTCCCATCTTTAAAAAACAGCCCAAACCCTCTCTCTTGACCCCCTTCTCCAGCTACTTCTCCGTGCCTCTCTTTGGGGGAACTTCTTAGAAGAGTAGTCTGTGCTTGCTGTCAGATTCCTTTCCCCCTCCTCTCCTTTGACGTGGCTGTGCTCCAGCACTCCCCCGAGACCGTGTCTGCAGGGGCCCTAGTGGTTTCCATGCTGTGAAGCCCCACACTCACTTCTCAGTCCTGTCTCCGTGGTGACCTATTGCAGAACTTAGACGTTCTGCTCCGGCCCGTAAGTTTTAGGGTTCCCGATTCGGTACCCCCGACCTGTCACGGAACCTTGTGCTGTCTCTGTGCACACTCCTGTGGTGGCCTCATCCATCTGCAAAGCCTAAGTGTTCCCTCTACCCTGATGACTCCCACATTTGCACCGTCAGCCTGGGCCTCTCTCATGAAAGCCACTGTCTTATAGCCAATCGCCATTTGACATCTGTACTTGGGGAGCAGCAGGTGTCCCAGATGGAGTGTGCCGCCTCTCTCATTCCTGCTCACCTTCCAGCCTTCCCGTTTGCTCTTTCTTGTTGCTCAGGCCATAAATTGTGACTTGTTCTTCTTGTCACCCACACATGATCTGTTGTCTTACTCTGTTTGTCTTCTGCCTTCCAACCATACCCAAGATCTGACTGCTTCTCCCCACCTCCACCATAATCACCCTGGTCCAGGCCATCATCGTTTCTCTCTTGGGCTGTCACGATAACTTCCTGACAGGTCTCCCTGCATCTGCTCTCCCCTTGCCTTCTAATTTCTTTTTAATTTTCTCTTTTTAAATTGAGATTTAATTGACATATACAGTGTACAGTGTAATGATTTGATATATGTGTATATTGCAGAATAATCACAGTAAGTCTAGTTAACATCCATCAATGCCTTACCATCTATTTTTAACACGGCAGCCACAGTGACCAAGTTAACGTAAGTCATAGCCTGTCTCTGTCCAGAACTGGGGAGGATCTGAGAAGTTTACTCAACTTACAGGTTAACCAGTTAGCCTACCACATTTCTATAGATGCCGGCAGAAGACGAGAGACTTCTGGGTCAGACGCAGAGGACATTTAGCACAATGAGTGGCATGCACCCAGGCGTATTTACAGCAGGTCCTTGCCTGCAGTCCCTCGGGGGTAATGCAGGTGGGCAGGTGGCCACCTGCCTGAGCTGTGGGTGCGTTACAGGACAGGAACCCTGAGCTTATGGAACCCAAGTGTTTTAAAATAGTCAGGAAACATTGTATTTATTTTGTTGAACATTAGAAAAGCTTGCCCCTTGCTCTGAAGAAAGACCTTATCTCTGTCTCCTGAGGCTTTGTTTAGCAAACATCCTGGAAAGATAGGCCAGAACATAGGCAGCTAGCTTCCTGTTTGCAGGAAGTACAGAATAGTGAGGGACCCACAGAAAATTGTCTCAGAACGATATACACACCCCTTGTTGCCATGTAGCCTTGGCTTCTGGTCTGTTTTCTCATGCATACATCATTCCTGAAGTGGTTCTCGGTTACTGTGACTGACAGAAGGTGGGGCCACGTCTGTTTAATTTGACTATGATGATACAGCCTGCACCTTGACCTGCAGGAAAACGTCTGGGTGAGTCTGTCCCCCACACCCTGGCCAGTGAGTTAGGGCTGACCTGAACGCCTTCCAGAGCCAAGCTGGTGTTGTGGTGTTTTTGATCACTTCAGCTAATTTTAGGAGACAAATTTCACACCGTCTTTGCTGATTGGATGACTCCTCGTAGTGATCACTGCCCACAGGATGTCCATAAACAACAAGTTATCATTCCGGGATGCCTCCCTGAATAGCCAAGAGCAGCCCCGTCTTTGAGAGATCTCCACAGTCATAGGAAAGTTACATTATCTATTGGTGGTGTTTCCTTAAACACTTGAAGCTCTCTTCTCACCACCCCTGAGCTGAAAGACTGAGGGCTTTCCGGACGCGCAAGTCACCACCAGGGACCATCCTGGGGGCACACACGCTGCCCTGGGAAAATTGTCATTTACAGTTGTGGCTCCTACCTTCCACCCCAGCAATGGGACGTGCATCATTCAGGGAACACAGGTTGCCAGTGTCTCGAGTGTGGCCTGGCTGGCTGGTAAACCTTTGGGTTCCCAATTGAGTTTGAATAATTGAGTTTAGTCTTTTCTTTGTGGAGGTTCTGCTGCGTGCAGATAGCACAGACTGTCCCATTGATGGATGCCACCAGCTGATGGCATCTGTCCGTCCATCCATCCCACGAATGGCTGAGCAATGACGATGGCAGTGAAGGCAGGAGACAGCCGAGATGCTCAAGTACTTTGCACCGAGGGGGCAGGGGACAGTCCATCCCCTGGAAACGTCAAGGGAGTAGGTGACCAACTGAGGTCAGAACTGTGTGATGGAGTTTGGCAAACTCAGCAGTCACATTTCAGGCCCTACAACAGTTTGGAAGAGCCATACCAGGACATCTTTCCTCCCTGAGAGGCTCCAAGGGCAATTCTGAAAAAGAGGGATCATGACTGTCCTCCTGTGCTCCACACCTCCTGAGACCTAAGGTGCTCCCTCCCTGGGTGCTAAGGTTTTCCTGCTCCGTCACCACAGAATCCTGTGTCTTATCACAAGAGCTGTAACTGTAACAGTGATTTCTTTTTTTTTTCTTTTTACAACAAAACCCTATTTGTACTACCTTTTGTCCAGAAGGGTCAAGGCATTTTTTAAAAATTTTTATTTATTTTGAGAGAGAGAGAGGGAAGGAGGGGCAGAGGGAGAGAGAATCCCAAGCAGGCTGCGTGCTGTCACCACAGAGCCCGATGCAGGGCTTGAACCCATGAACTGTGAGGTCATGACCTGACCTGAAGTTGGAGGCTTAACCAACTGATCCCACCCAGGTGCCCCAGGTCAAGGCATTTTTTATGAAACTTATAGGGATCTGTATGTTCCCCCACTTGGGCCTGCATGGGCCGTGGAGGGGACTCTGTGAGCAGTGTACCCATCTACATGGTCAGTATCCTTATGGTCCAGAATCGCTTCAGTCCAACAAGAGAATCCAGGTGGCTGGACCAGAATTAAGCCTGAACCCACTCAGCCCCCTTTTGGCTGGACTGAACCAGAGTGTCTACCCCCCAGCTCAGCCTATGGTTGCTGTTAGGGCAAAAAACAAGTGTCACATGTGTAGAAATGGTCGGGGCAGAATTCTGGATGTTCAAAACAGATCTCCATATCCCACTTGCTGCACACTCCTTTAGTCCTGTTTAGTACCCAGGAAGTAGCCGAGGGCCGGTGATCCCTTTCTGGGCACAGCTCCGGTCAGTACCAAACTGCCTTACACAGGTGTGTAGAGCAGGGGAGATGAGGATGTAGGATCAGAAACCCGTTTGGGTTGACACCGGAGGAGACTGTTCCAAGCCCAGCAATACCAGGTGTCTGTGGATGGTAGGGAGTGCAGAATGTCCACCAAATGCCTTGATTCTGGACCCACTGCTAAGTGGCTTTGGTCAGGATAACTGTCCTGATCGGGTTACTTTCGGGGGCTGCAGTGATGTGGCTGCACCGGCTGGTTGGATGGAACAGCAACACCATAACCGGAAATGTGTCAGCAGTGGGGAGGCAGCAGTAATGGCCTGGAGACAGGGCTCAGGCTCCCGCGTGGTCCTTGTGCCAGGAGCGGGTGACAGCAGTGCTCAGTGCGATGTGGCCCACCCCAGCTCGAGGCAGCTGTGATGAGTGTGGCTGGCAATGGTAGCCCTGCATCCAAAACAGGCGGTTCTTCCCTGTGTGCATCTGCGATGCTAGAAGTGCTCCCACACTCAGTGTGACAGGCAGCAGTGCTGCTATTCTGGGTGTGCAGCTTGATTGCAGGCCACCTTCCCCAGGATACCCTGGTGGCTCAGATGACTTAATCGGAAGTCAACATTTGTTCCCACATTTCACATCCCCAAGACGAAGTGTCTTTAATCTGTCACATGGTAGCTTCCCAAGGGACAGACCAGTAGCTAGGCTATCAGCTTGTGTCAGTAAAAGCACAACTCAGTTCGTCAAGAGAAGAGCTGGCTTTGAGAACCACCTTGGATCTGCCGCTGACCAGAGGGGCCACATTCATTTTCAGCGCTGCAGTGTGGGTGCTGGGGTGCACGGCTGCTGCAGCCCAGTGGGCATTGTCTGCTTTCAGCTTAGCCTGACCATCAGTGAGCCAAGCCCCAGGCACTTAGGGGAACCTCAATGAGTGGTGGGCCCCATAGTGCCAGCAGCTTTGCTTCAGGTAGTAGAGTGGGAGATAAAGGATAGCCTCCATTTCCTCCACATAAAGCTGAGAGAGGGCTGAGGCCATGGCAGCTGCATGAACATCACCATGTTCACATCAATTCACCTTGGTCCCACACGGATGCCCGCGTGCATACCAGGTTGTGTCACAGGAAGGAACCCTGAGCTTAGGGAACTCGTATGTTTTATAATGGGCAGTAAGCATGCCTGCCCTTTGCTCCAGAGGGAGGCTGTATATAGTTTGCAAGGCTTTCGCTTACCAGACATCCTTGAGAAGATAGTCCAGAATAAAGGCATTCAGGGCCTCTGCCTGCAAGATGTACAGAAATGTGAGAAACTGGTAGAGACTTGTTTCCTGGTAGTCACTAAGCTCAGAACCTTCTAGAAGCTCCCCATACCATCCAAAGTAAATGGAGGTACATCCTTAAATTGGAGGACCCACAGACTCTGTGCTCTCTGGCTCTCCGCCAGCTCTGTGACCTCCTCCCCCACTACTCTCCTTGCTGGCCACACCAGTATCCTTGCTGTTCTGAGCTCACCAGGAGCCTTTACAGAAAGTGCTATTGCCCCTGCCTGGAACCTCCCCCATCGCCCTTGGTTTCTCACCTCATTCACATCTTCCATCCATCAGATATTCCCTTAGTGAGGCCTTTCATTGCCCTGTTTAAAATTGCTGTTGTAGGGGGAGGTGCCTGGGTGGCTCCTTCGGTTAAGCATCCTGACTCTTGATTTTGGCTCAGGTTCTGATCTCATGGTTTGTGGGATTGAACGCTGCTTTGGGCCCTCTGCTGATAACACAGAGCCTGCTTGGGATTCTCTCTCTCTCACTTTCTCTCTCTGCCCCTCTGCACCCTCACTCTCTCTCAAAATCAAGCAAACATTTAAAAATAAATAAAATAGCTGTTTATCTGCATAGCACTTAGACCGCCTGCCATACTCTCCTTCTTCCTTTGTTGTTTGTTGTTGGTCTCTGCCCACTTGAATGTAAACGTGTCCACCACTGTGCCTTTGATATCTAAAATGGGGCCTTATAGAGAGCAGGCCCTCAAATACTTGTTGAATTATTAGAGCGATCTCGTAATCCATGTCAGGAGACAGCCCTGTACCGTCTGACGTAAAGTTTAAAGCACATGCCATCTTTCCACTTCGTGGAAGTGGAAAGTCAAGGCAGAAGTGGTAAGCATGCATGGGTGATATTCAGGGAGTGTTTTTAGAAGGCAAGAAGGGAAGTTGAGCTGGTCCTGCAGGGAGGGTGGGATGAAGGCCGAGGGGGAAGAAGGTAGACTGAGAGGCCTTGTTCTCTTCCTTAGGTCCTTACCCACCTGGAGACCTGTGGCCGGCGCAGCCCGTGTGTGTGACGAGCAGCTACAACTGCGCCGTGGACAACAGCATGGCTGGCGTGATGCAGGGCCCCGCCCCTGTGCATAATAGGTACAACTCTCTTCTCGGAGGCCTGCCTTGCTTGGCCTAAGGGCTCGCCCGTGGGCCTTTGAGTTCTGTTAGGTGGGCCTTACACGACTGCGGGGCCGGGCTGCTTCCCCAGGACACCTTAGCTGAATGTTTCCGTCTGTCTTTTGGAGTCGCCTTATGAAGTCTTAGAAAATAACAAAGCAGGGGTTGAGAGAAACATGGACAGAAATAAAAATAACAGAGCTGTGGACCACATAATTACCTTCCTTTTTAAGTTGGAAAGATGGATCTATTAAGAGAGGCAAGTTTGAAAAAACAGTCACTCAGAATTCCTACCACCCAGCAGAGCAAAGATTTCCATTTTTCCATGGCATTCATCATGAACACATTTAAAATGTTAAGAAAGATCAAAGAATTTGAGTATTGCCAAGTGTTTACATTATAGCAGCTTCTTAATTTTGCCGTTGGATATTAATGACACTCAATTATGAAAACTTGAGAAAATGTTGATATCTGTGTTTTAATCAGAGTTTATTTGAAGTTTTCTTTTTGGGTTCCGCTTGTTACAGGGGTCCTTCCTTCCTTCTATCTATAATGAGAATCCAGTTTGTAATAGGGATTGAAGTATCTATTGTGAATCATTGTCTCTATGTTGTGATTTACGTAAGGTGAATGCTGGTCTTGCTTTGAGCAAAGGGAGACATTTTATAGTACCACCATCAGGTGTTTGCTGAGACCCTCAGGGTAGTACGGTCGCTCTTCCAGAAAGCAACGGCCTTGGATCCTGCCTCCAGTTAGACTTAACAAACCTGGTCATAAAGGAAGTGTGTTCCTGGTCTAAGCATCCAGCCTGCAAGGCTGTGTCATTGAGGATGAGCATTCAGTTAGCGAGTCTTTGATCCCGTGACTTGAGAAAGTAAATCTTTTATCTTCCAAAATTGAGGAATTAGCAGTGGTTAGGATGCTGGGCAATAAAATCATTTTCCTCTTTCTTTACTTGATCTTTTGACATCCTGTTTCTGAGACTATACCTCTTGTTTTTTTTGTAGCAGTTTCATTGATTGGAACGCAACTTGTGAAGGCCAGTTCCCCAGTGTGTACTGTCCATTGGAACTGAACGATTACAATGCCTTTCCGGAAGGTAAAAGCTATTTGAATAATCCCAGTGCCATCCTCTTACTCTCAGAAAGTCAAAGGAGGAACTCTGTCTAAGGTCTAAGTCTGTCTAAGGCACTAACTGCAGAAGAGTGTACCTTTTTGAAAACAACTGTGATATAATTGGCATAGAACGTTCTGTCAGCTTCAGGTGTACAACATGATTCCATATTTGTATGTGTTGGGATGTGATCGCCGCCACAGTAAGTCTAGTTACCATCTATCCCTGTACATTGTTACAGACGTTTTCTCTAGCGAGGAAAACCCTTAGGGTCTCTCCTAGTGACTTGCAAATACACAGTACAGTGTCATCAGCTCTACTCATGCAGTACATTCTCTCTCCAGGACTGGCTCATCTTCTAACTGGAAGCTTGTGCCTCCTGAGCACCTTCACCCATTTCACATACACCCCACTCCCTGCCAGCCCCCAACCCCTGCCTCTGACAACCACCAGTCTGTTTTCTATATTCGTGAGCTTGGTTTTTTGTTGTTATTTGTTTGTTTGTTAAGAATGTGCTTTTATCAGTGAGCAACTGTGGAGAACGACCTTCCAGGAAGCTGCTGAGTGGCTCCATGTGGGTTCAGTTGTACGTGCCTGCCATGTATCGTTTTACATGGCCTCAAAAAGCCCTCTAAACCTGGATATCTGGGGGCTTCTACAGAAGCCCCCAATCTATTTAGCCCTTCCCATTTGGTAGAACTGGGTCATGTGGATTTATGTGGACCTAAGATTGTAGATGATCCATTGGGAGGCTGAGGCTTTAAATGTTTGCTCTACTTTTGACGCAGGCAAGCCCCATGTGAAATGGGCGCATGTATGGGCTTGTTCCTCAGCAAGTCCTGACGCTTCTGCCCGGGGTGGTGCTGCAGAAGGAAGGAACAGAGCTAGGAGGGGAAATTCGGGGAAGTTGCAGATGCTTGGGCTCAAGCATCGGTAATAACAAGCAATAAGAGCTATGCAAAAAGAAAGTGCAAAATGTTCTTATTCTACATTACAGTCTGATGATTATTTCTCAAGGTAGGCTGCCTTTTCAGGGAAGGTATAAGCAGTATATTCGATGTATTTCACCGGATTTTGATGTATGCGTTGCTCCATGCTAACCACTGGGGGGTGCCGTGGTAACTCTCTTCCTGTGCTTGTGAGGCTCCTGTTCCTGACAGCAGCACTTTCTTCCGTTACCTGCCTTCAGCTGCCATCCAGAAGCAGATGATCCTCCCCCACCCCACCCGCGACCCCTGACATGTTGTCAGAAGGTCAATACTAGCCTAACACTATGTCACAATGTCTGTCATTCACCTCACCTCATCTGTTCACCTGGGCATTTTATGATCTCATGTCATCACAAAAAGGGTGACTACTGTCTTTCTTTTGAGAGAAAAAGAGGGCACATTCGCATAACTTTCATTACAGTATTTTGTTTTAATTCTTCTGTTTTATTAGTACATTAAACTTTACCACAAGTGTTTATGTATAGGAGAAAAAGATATCTAGGGTTCGGAAGCTGAGTTTGGCATGACAGGGAATAAAGGAAAATGTTGAGGACTGGTAAGAACCTTGACATGATTCCAATCTCTGGTAGTGTTTATTAGAAAGATTCCCCTCACACTGTCAAATACAGAACATCAAGTCCGGAGGAAGACCTTCCTCACCGAGGGCTTCCCAGGTGGTGTATCTGTTTAGCCTTGAAAAATGACAGGGTAACGGCCCTCCTGGTCCACACGGGGTGACTATTTATACCTGTCTTTGACTTGTCACTATAGTAAGGCCTTGAAAGCTTTCAGCCCAAGAGTAAGAATTCAGGTCTTGCCATAAAAATGTTTACGTGTGTTGTCGTCTCCCATTCTTTGTAGAAAACATGAATTACCCCAATGGCTTCCCTTGTCCTGCCGAAATTCAGACAGACATTATGGATCACAACTCTCAGTCTACCTGGAGTCCCCCGCCCAGTATGCCGCCTGCCTGGGGACATGCCAGTCTCCTCAATTCTCCGGTCAGTGCTGTGACCCCGGGGCAGTTCTAGGTTCTTTCTGGTGCTGCTTTAATCTTGGTTTCCCTTCATTTCAGAGTTACGTTCTAATCAGCCAAAGCCTGGGTTGTTTCCTTTAGACCACAGAAACCAGGCTAGCCACCCTGAATGAAAAAGACATCCAAATGACAATAAGGGATGGTGGTCTGTAGATAAAATTGAATTAGGGCCAGGAAACCCTCTGTGACACAGCTGTGTTTATGTGGCTCTGCCAACCGAAAATTTTCCTCTGTGCTCAGAGATGAATGAAAGTCCCATTGGTTAGTGACTAAGTCCCGAGGGCTTCCTGCCTGTCAGCACCCTTCTGAGCCTAAAGACCCCGTGCCTTCTTCCTTTCACATCCACTCAAGACACTTCTTTTTTTTTTTTTTTAACATTTATTTATTTTTGAGAGAGTGAGATAGCACGAGTGGGGGGTAGCAGGGAGCGGGGGGGGGGGGGGGGAGACACAGAATCAGAAGCAAGTTCCAGGCTCTGAGCTGTCAGCACAGAGCCCAACGCAGGGCTGGAGCTCACGGACCAGGAGATCATGACCTGAGCTGAAGTCAGACACTTAACCGCTTAACCGACTGAGCCACCCAGGCGCCCCAAGGCTTCTTTAAAAAAAAAAAAAAAAAACATTTCTTGAGGCACCTGGGTAGCCCAGATGCCTAGCCTTGGTTAAGTGTCTGGCTTCAGCTCAGGTCATGATCTCACAGTTCTTGAGTTTGAGCCCTGCATCGACTGTGCTATCAGCACAGAGCTTGCTTTGCATCCTGTCTCCCTCTCTCTCTGCTCCTCTCTGTCTCTCTCTCAAAAATCAATATTTTTAAAAAATAAAAACATTTCTTTTTCTCTCTCTCTCCTCATGTGCACTTCAGCCCTACCTCACAAGCACTCGAAGCTTGTCTCCAATGTCTGGACTTTTTGGTTCCATCTGGGCCCCACAGAGTGATGTATATGAAAGTTGCTGCCCCATCAATCCCACCACGGAACACTCGACTCACATGGAAAACCAGGCTGTCGTATGCAAGGAGTACTACCCGGGCTTTAACCCGTTCCGTGCCTATATGAACCTGGACATATGGACTACCACGGCAGATAGGAGCACAAGCTTCCCGCTGTCCAGAGACTCCAGCTACTGTGGGAATGTGTGAAAAGGATCTGCTTTCTAAACAATGTGAATAAAGAGGCTTGTGTTTTGATTACTAGCGTAAACTGGTTGCTGAGATAATTATGACATTGGTGGATATTTTGGCACTTTTATATAAAAATAAATTTTTTTAATGAAACCCGGGCGCTCTGTTTTTTTAAACCCCTTTCAAATCACGGGTAGCAAAGACTTAAGCATCCATGTGGCATAACTTCTTAATTTCAGAAGTGTGTCTGACAGTGTTTGAAATCAGAACAAGAGAGTCTTCTAAGAAGGTAAGAATTGAGAAAGAAAGGGCTGCTATGTTTCTCCATAGCTTCAGAATCACGCCCTACCCCAGGGAACTTCAGAGATGACCTGTATCTGGTGACCTTCCCAAAGATTCTGATTGGGCTGGCCCACATGGCTCAGGCCATCTGGATTTTGCTTCAGGGTGGAGGATAGCTCTTCCTGGTGCCCGGTGGCTCTTCCCGGCCATGGCCGCGCGGTGGAGCAGAGAGCCTAGCGCCGTTCTGTCCCATCAGTATAGCAAGAGCATGCCCTCCCCTCCGTCATGCCAGTCTGGGGGCAACAGCAGCAGCAGGGACATTCCGGTAAGTGGTTTCCCTCTGAGTGAGCGGGCTTAGTGCAAATACAAAAACCGGGGGTTAGGTGGCCAATGCATGTTTGCCAGACCAGTTTGTATCTGCTTGTCAGTGATTTTAGAAATCCATAAGATGGTGGAATTTTCTATGTACATGTGTCAACTTTGAAACCATTTCTAACTTTTAATAAAAATGTCTTATTTTTACATTGCATTTTGTCTTTATTGGAAATTCAGTAGGAGAGAGTTTTGAGGGGTGTGCTGGTTATGTTTGCTTTGAGTTTCTCTTTGTCATGGTTGTCAGGAGCCTGTGACAAGGAGGAACAAGTGTACTGTAAACCCAGCACTGCATTTCTGTAGGGGGCACCTCCAGGCACGCACGGCTGCTAGAAACTACTTAGGTTACCAAGTTAGAATCCTCATTTGGGTAAAGCAGATCTCCGACACCCAGTGTTGAATAACGTTAACGTAATTTAGGTCCTAGGTACGTACCCCAAAGAATTGAAAGCAGGGACTTAAGCAGATTTTCGCACACCCATGTTCATGGCAGCATCATTCACGATGGCTAAAAGGTGAAAACAACCTAAGTGTCCGCTGACAGAAGAATGGATAATCAAAGCATGGTACAGACGTACAGTGGGACATGCAGCCTCAAAAAGGAAGGCAGTTCTGATACATGCTACAGCATGGATGTACCATGAAAACCTATGCTAAATGGACTAAGCCAGTCAAAGGACAATTAGTGTACGATTCCCCCTCCATGAGGTACCTCAAGCAGTCAAATTCCTGGAGAAAGTAGAAGGGTTACCGGGGCTGAGTGGAGTTGTCGTCTAAGGTGTGTGGTTTTCGTTTGAGCAGATGGAACTTGGGAGGATGAAACTTGCAATGTGAATGTATTCCATGCCACTGGGCTGCACGCTTCAAAATGATTAAAATGGTGCATTTTGTGTTAAGTCATACCACATAACACAATAACTTAAGATGAAAAAGCCCCAAAGCATTTTCAGAGTCAAATTCAAAACTCACTCTGGAAAGAGTGTGAGACAGTAGATGTACATTCTATTCAGGATGATTGTCGATCTAATTTATTTTTCTACTTTCATTGATCCCCCAGTTTTCCATCAGGAAAATGGGGGAAACCAAAGTAAGATTTTATTCCACTATATACAAGAGAAAGCAAAAGTCTTAACTTTGACTGGAACATTATCCTTAGCCCTAAGGCTAAAAGCAGTGACTGTGCAGCATGTGAGCAAATGGGAGATGCCAACTCCAGGTTGTGCCCCTAATGGAAAGGGTGTGACTTCCTCTTCCTTGTTTCTCCTGCTGGCAGAGGCCTGGACTCCTGACTCTGTAAAGGGTCTGTGTGTGTGTCTTCCCCTCTTGTCTGGTTCACCATTGTCTCTAGCACCTGGCATGGTATCCGATCTATAGTAGTGAGTGTAAAGGAATGGGGTGGGGGTGGGGGTTCACAGTGATCTGGCAGTTGAAGTGAGTCTGAATTATTAGAGAATATTCCAATTGTTACATGGTTGAGAGAGAAGCAAAGGATCACCAGCAAAGCAGCAATGGTAGGAGAAAATGTTACCACCAATTCTTTACATACTGATTGAACTTTGAGATGTCAGCCTCCGTGCTTAGAGCTCTTCGTGACCACTGTGGGCACATGATTAACACTGGGGGAAACTTGACAATCACTTGCATAATGAAGGAGGTAGAGGAGAAGACTGACCCTTCCCTTCAGAACCTTCAGTTTGAATGGAGCACTCACTCAGGAGCATGCCCTTTGGGGCCAGACTTCCTGGAGTCTAACTTCAGCTCCACCACATTCCTACCTTCTCCATGTCTCAGCTTCCTCTTCTGTAAGATGGGGATGGCAATGGTAACATACCTCACAGAGTTGTGAGCATTGAATGAGTGAGTGTAAACCCTCAATTGGCTGCTATTAGTGTTTGGTATCATTACTATCATCCATTTCAATGAAACAACAGGATACGTAGGAAATTAAGTTTCAGAGTTGGTGAGGGCACATGAGGCAGGCACTTTTACCCATTGCTGATGTGATTATAAATTCATTGGCAATATACATTAGGGACTTTGAAGACTCTTCTAGGAATCAACTCCTATGAAAAATAGTAGAAGACGTGCACAAAAATCTGATACTAGTTTTCTATTGCTGCCATTAAAAATTCCCACACACTTAGCAGCTGAAAACAGCACAAATGTATTGTCTTAGAGTCTTGAAGGTCCGAAACCAGACACAAGGCTCACTGGGCTAAAATCATTTTGGAGACAGTATATTTATTCCCATGTGGAGTCTCAAGGGGAGAAACTGCTTTCTTCCTTGCCTTCTCTGGCTTCTTGAGGCCACCCACATTCCTTTGCTCATGGTCCACTTTCTCCATCTTCAAAGCCATCAATGTAGCATCTGACACTACTTCCATTGTTACATCTCTTTCTATTATCTCAACTGGGAAAGGTTCTTCTATTTTAAGAACCCATGTGATTGGATTGAGCTCACCCAGATAATGCCCCCTTCTCAAGGTCCTTAATTTATTCCATTTTCAAAGTCCTTTTTGTGTTTTAATAGGTTGCAGCGTTTAGGATGTGGACTTCTTTGGTGCAGAAGAATCGTTATGCTGCCTAGCACAAGTGATGTGTGAGTATATTCATCAATTTTACAATAGTGATGAGTTGAAAATAAATGTTCTACAACAGGGATGTTTAAATTATAGTACAGGGTGCTTGGATGGCTCAGTTGGTTAAGTGTTGGACTCTTGATCTCAGCTCAGGTCTTGATCACAGGATCATGAGTTCAAGCCCCACGTTGGGCTCCACACTGGGCATGGAGCCTACTTAAGAAAAAAAAAGAATAAATTATAGGACATACAGATATTAGAATTCTAGGAAGCCTCAGGGTGACTGCTTAGCTCAGTTAAGGATCCAACTCTTGATTTCAGCTCAAGGCATGATCTCAGACTTGGTGAGATTGAGCCCCGCGTTGGGCTCTGTGCCAACAGCTCAGGGCCTGCTTAGGATTCTCTCTCTCCCTCTCTCTCTGCCCCACCCCCCCTGGTGCACGAGTGCACGCTCTCTCTCAAAATAAGTAGACATTTAAAAGAAAGAATTCTAGGAAACCTCCAAAAAATTGTAAGGCAATGACATATGCAGTGAAACAAGCAGAATACAAAGTTACATAGAGTATGAGTATGGACACTTGCTTGCATATGAATATGGATATTTTATACAGTATCAATATGATAGTTGTATACAGCAGGCTATGGACTGGAGGGAATGATGCACTATCTGGTGGGTGGATTATGAGTGATTTTCATTTTCTTTTTTGTATCTTTTTTTTGTATTCTCTATTAGAAGCATGTACTACTATTACCCTGTCTACCCCCCCCCAATTTTTAATTAAATATGAAAGGAAAGTGTACTTTATGTAACAATGGGGAAAAGTAAGCATGTTAACAACAAATACTAAAGACCAAATAAAAGTTACATCACACTATAAAAGGACATAATTTTAAGGCAAAGGCAAAGTGAAACTTTCACTAAACATTCCCTAATAAAAATCCTATAAAATGAGGTATGTAGTAATTACTCGGGCTAGGATTAAAGGCGCATAAGAATGTCTTTAAATACTTGTATAGCCAGCATATAAAATGCAAGCAAGTCTAATTATGGTTAATTGAAATACTAGACAAATATTATAAAAGTCACCTTTAAAATACAACTTTGTTAAAGTACATATACTGTACTATAATAGTTATGCCAATTCAAATTAATATTTCAGACTAATCATTTATGTGTGACCTAGATATTTGAGCAATTTAATATACCTACCAGAGTCCAGAGAAGATGTCAGTAAAATAGAACATATTATTTATGGATATAGAATGCATGTATTATTTATAAAGGAAAACTCTTACTTTAGAAATTAAGAAGAAATGAAAACTTTACCCAATGTCATTTCCTCTGGCCAATCAGATGTGTATCCGTTCGCTATAGACCTAGATAGAGGTTTTTGAAAATCTGAAAATGATTGAAGGAACACCAAACACTGTGGTCTCAGGCTGGGGAGGCTGCCCCACAGGAGTGAAAAGTGACCACTCTGTGTAGTTCAATATTAAAAGGAGCAAGCAGTACTGGGTCAGGCCGGGTTCCCAAATCCCTTATGTGCTCTAGATCCACTTGTCTGCCTTCTGCTTTCATTGACTAAATGTCATTAAATCAAGGGGCACCTGGGTTGTTCAGTTGGTTAAGCATTCGACTCTTGATTTTGGCTCAAGTCATGACCTCACGGTTTGTGGGATTGAGTTCCACATTGGGCACTGCACTGACAGTGTGGAGCCTGCTTGGGATTTTCTCTCTCTCTCTCTCTCTCCCCCCCCCCCACCTCCTGCTCACACTTTCTCTCTCCCAAAATAAACTTAAAAAAAAAAAAGAAAATTTTATTAAATCAAAATAATGGGTTAAAATTCAGAATTGATTTGGAATTAGTTGGGATAGGCTGGGTTATAGGGTGCAGTAAAAAACTAATCCCCAAACAGGCCTAGATGACACTGCAGGGCAAAGGTCCTTTAGTGTGACTCAAGGCATTCAGACAACTGCCATGTCCACAAGAGGTCTCCGGCATTCTGTAAGAAAGTGCTTGGAGGGCTCAGCCCACTCCCCTGGGCAGCAGCTTACCCCAGGTCATTTCTCACAGCCCATTGGTGGCAACTGGTCATGTGGTCCCACTCAAGGGGAAATAGGGCTTCCTCCTGTCTAAAAGGCAGACACCAGATATTGCTGAGCACAGCTAATGTTAAACCAACCGGATACAGGCTTGGAGACAGTCTCTTTATGTCTCTTCTAATTGGAGAAATTTAGGTCTCCTCCTGGGGTAAAGACCTGGAGTGCCACAGAAGTTTGACTTGGAGCCCTGCCATACGCCTAGGGAGTTGCTCAAAATCCAGTGCTGATTCCCTGTGGTACCCAGCACCCACCCCTCTAGGCTTCCATATCCTGGGGGCGCGGATGCCCGCCATAGCAAATGGGGCTTAGGCACCAGCTTGGAGCCTAACCTAGTTCCGAAACACAGTGTGTGCTCCCTACGTTCCTTTTATTTCAGAAAACTATAATTTTAACTAACGGGCACAAGTACATGTCAACTAGTGAACAGCTATTCAAAAACACTTTGCCAGAGTTACTAATATGCCCAAAACCCTCAGTAGCTATGAAAGGGGTCATTGCTGGGTTAATGCAAAGCAGAACTTTGAAAAACAGGTCCTAGTTACACTGAGGTAAAAGGTTGGCTTCCTGATGGAAAGTGAGTCTGACAAGTTCTGTTGGGGGATGAGATAAAGGCGGGAGCAGTCTGGAAGCCCATGGTTTCAGACACTGGCTGCAATGAGGCTGTTGGGAGCAAAGGTGGGAGGGGTATCACTCTAGCTGTGGAGTGTGAGGCAGGCCCCGGGAGCTGGGGGAGAGCTGGGTGCTGGCAAGAGGCAGTAGACATGCAGGTGTGAGAAAAGTAAAGGCTAAGTCCGCAGGGTGGCAGGGTTTGAAAGACAGGTTGAGAAATGTTTCAGAGAATAATTGGCTATCAGGATGGGTCGGAGTGAGCTTGGCAGCGTGAGGGTGGCCATACCATGGCAGTCAATACCAAACATTTGTTCTCTTACCCAACCAGAAACTGTGCTTTCAAAATGATGTGGGGTTATGTCCTCAGCAACCACTGTCCTCTCCCCTCCTCACTGGGTTATCACCTTCACCCCTGTATCTTCAGTCTCTTACATGAGACTTACTTTTAAATCCATCATTTCCCTGCTTTTTAAGCAGAAATATTTTTATTGTTTGTTCTGTCTGTAGAAAATATGGATAACCAAAAGGAAAAAAATCATTATAATCCTATCACCCACCAAGAAGCACTTAACATTTTGGTATGTTTTCTTCCAGACTTGTGTGTATGTGTGGGTTTAAAAAAAATGGGAAATATATCCTGTTCTGTGAAGCTTTTCTCACCTAATGTTCTGTGAAAAGCTAGAGTTATTTCTGAGTGCCAGATTTTACTGGCATTTCACACAGATCGTATCAGCACCAAGCCTATCCCTTCCGATCTATTGCTAACCCAAACCTCTGCCTGATTTGTTCATTTACTAACTTAATTCATTCAACATCTGAGCCCACAATAGGGGCTGGTGCACTTGATAGTTAAATATAAGTCAACTCAGAGTCTCTCTCTTTTCCTAAGCCACCTCATACTTAGTCACCAAATCACTCATTTATTCAACAGATGTGTATTTCATTCTCCTTGCAAGCTCTGTAGGTAGCCTGTGACCTTGTGGTTTGCTCATTCAATAAAACCGAGCATCTATTATATGCCAGATACTGTGTCTTTGCTCTGGGCAGATTCCAAAGTGAACAAGATAGGCATGGTCCCTTCTGTCACGGTGCTGATCTTCCAGAAGAGGAAATCAACAATACATCCATGTATTAGTTATTTATTGCTGCATAACAAATTACCCCAGAATTTAGTGACTTAACATGACAACATTTATTACCCCACGGTTTCTGTGGGTCAGGAATCCTCGCACGGCTTAGCTTGAGACTTCAGCCTTGGGGTTTCTCACGTGGCCACAATAGGGTGTTGGCTGGGCCTGCAGCCGTGTTAAGGATCCAGAAGGAGAACTTGCTTCCAAGCTCACTCATGTGGTTTCTTGCTGGTTTTTGGCCACATGCACCTCTCCTTTGGTTGTTAGGGAATCTTGTTATGGAGTCTGGTCTGGATCACCTGGCAGAAGAACCAAGCAGCACTCAGAGATCTTGGAAGGCAGGAGGTTTCTTTTATACCGGTGGGAGGAAAACCTGGATAGGAAATCACTCTCCAGAGGTCTGAGTCCTGAGCATAAGCAGAGGTGACAATTTATAGTCTGTTAGCACGGCAAGCGGGGTGGGAAGGAAAACCCGGAAGGGGAATCTTCGGGCAGGGACTGGAATTCCCCTATCAGTCCTTCAGCCATCTTATAACAGATGTTTCCCTATCAAGCTTATAACACCACAGCTTGCTTCATCAGAGCAAGCAAGGAAAGAGAGAGAGGGAGAGATTACAGTCTTTTAGAACATAATCTCAGAAGTGACATCCCTTCACTTTGCCATATTCCATGTGCTAGAAGCAAGTCCCTAGGTCCTGCCCACACTCAGGGGGAAGGATTACACAAGGACATAGATACCAGCTAGTTGATTTGGGAAAACCATTTTAGAAGGCCACCAACCATAGTCATAAATAAAAGTGCAATTCCAGATCATGTTCAGCACTAGGAAGGAAATAAAATAGGGCTAAGACAAAGAGCCCCTGGAATGTTGTGGGAGGTTCTCCTCAGTGAGTGGTCAGGGAAGACCTCTGGAGGAGGTAACAAGCAAGCAGAGACCCAAATGACAATAAAGAGCCCATCTGAGCCCATCTGTCTGGCTTCCAGACAGAGGGAACAGGAAGTACACAGTGGGAGAGTGGGGTCTATGTGTTTGGGGAAGAGAACAGAGGCCAGTGACATGGAATAAAGTGAGGTGAGAACCTTATAACAAACAAATGAGGCAAATATTATCTACGTTTTAAAATAATGAGTAAGTTCTCTAAGATCGCACAGTTTGGAAGTCACATAGCACACACAAGGATTTGCAGTTGGGTCTATCTGATGCTAAAATCCATGTTTTGGCCACACCAGTACCTTGTAGTTCGTTGCAGAATCCACTAGAAGAGATGATATCAAGTGATCAGTCACCCCAGTGGCCCAGGAATGAACAGTTGGCCAAGACATGAGACTTTCAGGGATAAAACCGAAATAGTCCCAAGGAAACTGGTAATTCTCAAGGGAAAACATGGCAAGCAGGCTCTTTCATGTGTCATGAAACCTAGGTTGAGCCAGCAGCCGTGAGTCACTTGGTAAGACTCAGCTGTGTCTTTTGTTGCTAAGAGAATAACCCCCACCTTGTTGCTAAAATAAGATGTTTACATACTTCTGTTTTGTTTCCTCTTGTTTTTCTCCAGTCATTCCTGTGGGAGAAGCTGACCCAACACACAGATGCAATCATGGTGTCTTCGAGCTGGGAGAGGCATAGGCTGGCTCCTGCCAGTCCTCAGCTCCTGACCAGGACCTATGGCCCAAGGCAGACATCTTTCCCATTGGGCCTTCTGTGTTTGGCATAGCTATTGATAACTCGTGTCCCTTCCTGAATTACACATCTCTCTCCCGTCCACCAAAACACCCAGTGCAGTGCTTGGCCCATGGACGGGACTCATATAGGTTCAATGCCCGAGTGACTGGACAACAGCCCGGACACAACAAAGTGGGATGTGCAGGGCCATGGCAGCAGATTTTGGACGCTGAGCTGCAGCTATTTCTTTGCTTGGTTCACTTAGCCATATCCTGGTGACCCAAACCAGGAAGTCGGCAACTCCCAAGATCTCTCCAGTGGGATGTGGTATCTCTTATCAAGGTGATGGACCCCCCACTTCTCCAAGAGAGCTCACCCTCAGACCAACCCTCCATTTTGAACCTCTCCTACTATAAATTCTCTGACTGGAGGTTCTCCTCTGCTCCCCATTACTCATCCTCTTCTAATTTCTCTCTGAGCCTCCCTGTTCCCCTGTGAGTGAATGACAGCAAGACTGGGCCCTGAGTCTTCTTCTCTCCCTCCCTAGAGAACTGCATTCTCAGCTGTAATCTTCACTCTACGCTGATGACCTCCTGAGAGATCTCAGACCAGATCGACTGCAGTTGGAGACCAGGGTAGATCATATCCACTATCTCTTCTGTGGTGCACAGCGCCTCTCTGTGGGTGGAAAATATTCCCTTGCCCCATCCTCAGACTCGGCCTAAGGTCTTGTTTTGGCCACAGAAGGTGAGCATAAGTGACAACGTGCCAATTTCCAAGAGAAGATCTAATTGGCCCTGCATGGTCCTTTGTCTTTTATTCTTTCCTTCTGCTGCATAATATCATGCTCAGATAGAGGATTCTCTTTCAGTCTGGGATTCCAAAGGAGAAAACCAAATACCTACTCTCTGTGTTGTCTATAGAATATCCGAAGTTGAGGGATCCTAAAAAGCACATCATTGAAAGATGTCCATTTGCAAATGAGATCAGACCAGATTCCAAAACATTTGGTTCCCTGACCAGGAAACCCAACTGCGCTGGCCCGTTGTTGCCACCAGTTTGGGAAAACGGCGAGGCAGTGACAGAATGAGGAATCGCAAAGGAGAAGGCGTGCCCTGCCTGAATTTCGGCAGTCTCCAGCTCAGTCCCCTAGGCTGACCCTGCTCTGCTGTTCCCGCCGGACTTGAGGAGACTTGGCAGGTGAGGACCTGGACCCAACGTTGGATACTGGTAAGGCCTGGGCCCTAATTCTCTCCTGTCTGGCCCACCGATAGTGGTGGAAGGGGGAGCTGATCACTCCCTGGAGACCTCAGTGGTCTCACAGACAGAAAACCTGTCTGTGGGATCAGATCTCTAAGAATGACTGGATAGGTAGCTTCTGTCAGTAATGGTTCAAGGTGAAATGTAGAACTGATATATTTTGAAAGAGAAAATAAAACAATGCAAAGATCCAACCTTAGAGACCAAATAAGAGTTACTTCTGAGAGAGACAAGCTTTAAGAGATCACTGCCTGCCTCACCAAAACCAACATTGGTTTATAAAGTACAGGGCCTCTTAGTTTGAAAGATAAACTACTGAGATAGTCTATTCTTAACAGAACAGGAATGGTCTTTTCAATACGTCAGACTATGTCACACTTCCACTCAGTACTTCCTTCTGGCTCCCCATGATGTTTGAGTGCCATTACACCCAAGATCCTACATGATCTGACTACCCATCAGCCCATCTCCTTCCCTTTCTTACTCTATTCCGGCCATGTCTCAAATGCATTGAGAAGCACCTGCTGCCAAGACTTTGCACTGCCTATTCTCTCCACCTGAAACACTCATTCCCTGGATACACACACAACACTCCTTCACTCCCTTTGGGTGTCTATCCAAGTATCCCCTTATCAGAGAGGTCTTTCCTGACCATGTCTACACAGAGATTATACTTCCTTGCCCTTTATTGCTTTGGACAATGAATTTTAGCAAAAATCACACGTGTCAGTCCTGGGTTGAAGCATTTCAGGGTCAATGTATAATATTGGTTGATGTTTGTTCTCTACTGTTTCAAGAGAGCAGACCACATGTTCCAGATGGTTTGATCACAAGATGATGCAGCTTCAATGATTAACTACCTAGAGCAAATTTCCCTGGAGACTTGCCTGGACCCACAGTGGACTCAATGTTTGTGACAGCAGCATAACCTATTCTGATTGCTACACATTCCCACATGCCATCAATCCTTTCCCCTTTACACTACTTAATTATTATTTACTTATTTATAAGTAAATATATATGCATATATATTTACCAAGCATTTAACATTGCTGTACATATTGTATATTTACTTGTTTGTGGAGGTCATCAATGCCGCTCATCAAGTATTTCCACTTCTCTGCCTCTTCTGGATATGTGGTAAGATCGTGGTTGGGTGAGGCCATATTCCGGAGTTTCCCTTGTGCACGAAATTGGCCCCTTGGACTCATTCTGGGTCCTAGAATGTGGCAGATAGACTCTAAGATGGTCCCCATGATCCCTAAATCTGGTGTTTATACCTTTGCATAATATCCTACTGTTTGAGTGTGGGGGGACCTGTAACTTACCTCTGACCCATAGAATATGAAGGTGATGGAGTGTCACTCCCATATTTATTTTACTTTGTATAATACCCCATCTTGATAGCAAACTCTCTCCACCTCTGTCTTTGAAGAAGAAAGCTGTCATGAAGCAAGTGGTCATGTTGGAGAAGCCCAGGTGGCAAGGAGGTGGCCTCCGGGAGCCAACAATAACCCCAAGCAAGAAACTGAAATTTCAACCTAAAGCTTCAGGAAATAAATTTGGCCAAAACCATGAGGGAAATTGGAAGTGAATTTTTTTCCCAGTTTAACCTTTGATGAGAGCCCCAGTAAATACCTGGGTTTCATCTGGCTGAGGCCCTGAGCGGAGGACCTAGTGAGCCATGCCTGTCATGGTGGTCTCCCCCTCTACCCGACAAGAATTAAGCTTCACGAGGGCAGAGAGTTTGTTTTGTTCATTTGTATTTCTCCAGCATTAATTGGCACATAATAATATTGGCACTTGGTAAATATTTACTGGATGAATGGAAAAATGGGAGGGAACTTTGTTTTGGTTAACTTTTTTTTTAAGTTTATTTATTTTTGAGGGAGAGAGACAGAGTAGGGGACGGACAGAGAGAGAGGGAGAGAGAAAATCCCAACCAGGTTCTGCACCATCAGCATGGACCAGGATGTGGGGCTCAAACTCACAAACCATGAGATCATGACCTGAGCCAAAACCAATAGTCGGATTCTTAACCAAATGAGCCACCCAGGTGCCCTTGTTTTGCTTAACTTAAAAGAGAGATAGATGCCCATAATAAATTCATTAAATAAAATATGTACACATATTAAATGTATTATGTATACATACAACATGGATTGAAATGTCTTTATCAATTCAACTTTGTCATAGGATTATTATTGAATTCCAGGTCTCATTATACACTAAGATATGATTGGGTCCATGGTAGAATTAAATTTATGCCAAAGCAAAAAAATAGGATCACATAAAATAAGCATTTCTTAATCCATATAAATAAAACAAAATTTCCATTGGTCTTAATTGTGTCATGAGAAATTGGCAATCAGTATTTTCACCAAACTTGGAGAACATGTCTTGAATAGTCAGACTTACAATATAGGCCACATAATGTACAGGAAGTCACTTAGTGGATTGTGGTGGTTTTAAATATGAACCTCAAAATGAAAGTCATGAGGACGGGCCTCAGTTTGGCATGGAGCCATTTCTCACATAGGCAACTTCCTAAATATACTATAAAGATTTATTAGATAATGATAGTTAAAATTCTCCTAGGCAATGCAAGAGATTAAGACGGAACCAGAAATCAAATATGTGGACATTTTATGGCAAATGTTATATTGCCAAGTGGCTTCCCTCTGTCAACTATCAAACTTCTGGATTCTTTTCCATACAATTTGTGGTAGATGGAATAATGGTCTCCCAGAGATATCCACATCTTCCTCCCTGAAACCTGTGGACATGTTCTGTTACCTGGCAAAGAGGAGTTAGGGTTGCTGATGGAATGAAAAGGTGCTAATCAGCTGGTTTTGAGATGCGGAGATTATTCTGGAGTATCTGGGTAAAGCCTAATGTAATCACCAGTGTCCTTATAAGTGAAAGAAGGAGGCTAAAGAGTCAGAGTCAGAGATAGAGCTGGGGCTGCAAAGCAGCTGGCTTTGAAGATGGAGGAAAGAGGCATAAAATCCCAGGAATCCAGGTGGCCCCGAGAAGGCAGAAAAGGCAAAGGAACAGATTTCCCCACAGAACTTCCAGAAAGGAGCACAACCCTTGCTGACAACACCTGGCTTTTAGCCCAGTGAAGCCCATTTGGGGTGTCTGCCCTCCAGCACCATGAGATAGGAAAACTGTGTTGTTTTAAGCCACTCAGTCTGTGGCAGCCTGTTAAATGAGCACTAGGAAACTGAGACAGCACTGTCAACAACAGTGAAGTATCTGAGACTTTACCCTAACTGCAAACTAATCAGTCCCACTTCCATGGAGGCCGGCAGCACATGTAACCACCGGGCCAGAGACAAAGGGCGACTTCTCACTGCCTGCCAGGATGGCAGCCGCTAGAATGTCGCCCTTCTGCAGGGTTTGCTGAGCCCAGATGCCCATGGGGCAACGTGGCGACGGCCAGGTGACATCTCCACACAGTGGCTTGTGTGATGGGAGAAGCAGCTTGACATTAGGGAACTCAAATTATTCACATCGGGCAGCAAGCACCCCTGCCCTTTGCTCCCCAGGAAGGCACTCTTGTCTTCCCCCGAAAAGTAGTAGTAGTAATAAGCATGAGAACAGTGGTTTTCATTTACAGACTACTTTTCACCTCTCCATCTCATTGAACCTTTTAACATCCCCTTACAGAGGTAATGCTCCCAAGAAATTGAGGCCCTGAAACACTGAATGGCACAATCAAGGCCAGCCCCCCAATAAGGGTGGGGCCACATTTCCTATGGTTTCCCACGCTGCTACTCTCAATGAGTAGATCCGTTTGTGCAGCTCTTTATCCTTTGAAGGTACTCCTGGAAAAGAGTAAATTGTTATTCAGGCTCTCGTCCTGGTGATGTGCCAATGGCAGATGCTAAATTCAGCCGATAGAAGCACCATGGGCTGTGGAATTAGATGTTGGTGGTTCAAATCCCGACTATGCTTCTTACTAGCTTTCTCTCTCTCCCTCTCTCTCTTTCATTTTTTAGAGAGAGAGAGATTGCAAGTGGGGGAGAGATGCGGGGGGTGGGGGAAAGAAGAGAGAGAGAGAATCAGAATCTCAAGTAGGCTCCACACAGGGGCTTGATCCCACGACCCTGGGATCATGACCTGAGCCAAAACCAGGAGTCAGGCCTTCCACCGACTGAGCCACCCAGGCACCCCTTTTACTAGCTTCTCTAATGTCTGTAAGCGTCAGGCTGCCCATCTGCAAAATGGGGTCATAATTTTTTCAGAAGAATGCTAAGAGACATGTGCCTCATGTGTAATTCGTTCAGGTTGTCCCTCTTGGAACTACTTGCCCAATTTGTCTCTTCCTCACGATTGTGAGCTTTTTGAGGGCAATGACCACATCTTCTATGCTGTTCTCCTCAAGAAGTAACACCCTGTCTGACAGAAAGACATGCTTGATAAACATTTGTTGAACCAAGAGCATACATCTGGCCTCTGGCAGGTGCTTGACAGTTGGTGTCTCTTCCCACCTTTCCTTCTCAAGCCCTGCCTTCTGAATTGGTTTCCTGGACACATGGCTGCCTGCCAGGCAGGGGGCGGTTTCAAGACTGAAGAAAGTCTGGGTTCTCCACAGAAGTCACTTTCATTTCCTAAAATTGAACTTTCTGTGAAACATATTATGCAAGAGCAGATAGTGTAGTCACTCACTAGACAGCCTGGAGCAGGACAGAGTCACTCGTTCCAGTTCCTGGCATAGCTGGTGTGGACCTGGTTGTGCAAGTTCCTGAGGTTTGAAACAGAACAACTCTTCTTGTGTTTCTGTGAGCTCCAGGGAAAAGTCTCCTGGCAGAGCTGCCCCTCATTCTTCGAAAAGTGAGCGACACCCCTTCCCTTCACAAAGCTAAGTCCCACGTGTTCCTCGTGTGAAAGAGAGGTAGGATAAGTTACTGTTGAACCAATGACCAGGCCTGCAGCCTCCCCTGATAAAGAGGCAAAATACTTCCCCAAATGCAGGTTTCAGTGAGTGGGTTTCTCCCCACCTCCTTTCTCTCCCCTCCTCTTTTCTGGACTCAATTCTCTTCTTCAGAGGGGATCCCTCTCCTTCCCAAATACTTTCCCTTTTCTGTCCCAGATGACCCTGCATGAGGCGAGGCTGTCTACCTCAAACTATGCCTCTACTTATTACATCAACACCCTCACTTTCTGAGGGAAACTGAGCTCATCCCATTGGTAAGAAGGAAACAATATTTACAGCAAAGTCGACAGCCCAGTGATATTTCCATTTCTTAATGCACTTGCCTTTTATCAAAAGGATTAATTAATCCAACTGAATGCTGTCTCTAGCACAATTTCCATAGATGGCTATTGGCCAGTTGGTCTTTTCTGAGTCCCTCAGGCATAATTCTTCCTTGATAAGGTCTGCCTTTTTGAGAGTACAGCAATGAGGAGCATCGGTGATTTTATATTTGGTCTACACTGGATCCGGTCTCCCCTACCCACTGGATATTATGCCTCAGTGGGCCAGAGATGAGACAAGTTTGGGGGCTGATTATTTGAACAGTAATCATTATCTGACAATTTTCCTTAAGATTAGAAACAAATCCTTTTTAGGAAAGAGTGAGGGGGGAAAATCTACCCAATATCCACCCCCAATCCCATTGTTTAAATTTCTCTCTGAAGTTTTATTTTTTGCCAACACAGCTTTGAAGCTGTGTGATTTCATGTCTAAAAGTTCCTGGGTCAACTGACCTACCATCCCTCTTTCTCTTCTCATTCCCCCATCATGATGTACTTTTGCCTACTGTTTTTGCCCATACGTTGACAGACAGCTATGTCTCCAGTTGATTTTCCAAAAATAAATACATTTATTCATTTGGCTCTACTTAACCAGGCAACTCACTTCTAGCACTTCCAGACAGCAGGCATTGTTTGCTTTCTGCACATGGCACCTTGCCAGATTCTCACAGCTCTATTACCTTCATTTTACAGGGGCGATGACTTGGCCAAGACCGTGCAGTTAGCAAGAGGGCTCACAGCCTCTGTTGGTAAGCACTGCACTACACTGCGTCCTTGTTCTATCTTCATGTTGTCAGAAATGTTTTAATATCACTTTGAAATATTATTCCTCACAACAGACAAGAGTTATAGCATCCTAACTTTTCAAACAAATGATATGGACCATTTGACAAACAGCGAAGGATAGAAAATCAACTGATATTTGAGTGTCCCATACTCAAGGCATTATTCAATTATCATTTAACTTCCTTCTTGGACTTACAAGAGTAATGACATCACTTCAGGCAGTGTTTATTCTGCTGAAAATTCTCGTATGTGGCAATCATACTTGAATTGCGCAATGCATTTGGGCAACCTTTGTGTAAAGAAATCTTGCAGCAAAATGGGCACATTTACACACATACCATAAAAAATTCAGTGTTTCTATTATTTGAGGGTTCACTAAACATTCTCATCAAATAACAAGTGTAGCAAGATTATGAATCATGGGAAGTTGTCTATAGAGATCTAGTGAAATGCATGACATGTGGGCTTTGAAATCAGACAGACTGTGGGTCCAATCCCAGTTATGTTACTTAGCAAGTTCCTGAACCCTTCTGAGCCTCCTTGAATTTGAAATGCAGATAATGCCTGCCTCGGAGACTTCTTATAGGAATAAACAAATACACATGAAACAATGAGCAGAGATCTTGGCACAAGATAGGGTCTCAACAGTAGGAATTACCTCCTCCTGCCCCACTTTGGATTCTACTTGCCAGACTTGATAGTGTTCACTGACTTCCCCTTTCCTCAAGCTCTATGTGCCCCATTTTATAGTTCCTTTTTTCCTGATTATCTTGATTTGTTCATTTATCTATTCAAAAGTTTTTATCGAATACTTACTATGTACAAGTTACTGGGTAACCACTGAGGATACAATGATGAACTAAATTTAAAAATTCCTTTTTGTGTCCTAGTGCAAGAATCAGGCATTAATTGCACAAGTGGGTGGATAGTTACAAACTGAGATGAACGCTAGGAAGGAAAGGAACACATAACTAGGCTTTAGAGTAGTGGGAGTAAAGGTGAGTAAAGACCAGATGGGGTAAAGACGGCAGGTGAGTAAAGACGGCAGGTGGTGCTGGTGCTGGGGGAGGTGGAGTTGACAGAGTTGATAGTGGAGTTGGTGGTGTGGTGGAGGGCAGAGTGGCAATGATGTTGGACTTGGTGGTGGTGGAGGTGAAAGGGGTGGTGGTGCAGGATGGCATTCACAAAAGGTATATGCAAAGGGTTTGTGGGGGGTGGGAACTGTGTGTCTGAAAACCTGAAAGGCCATTGTGGCTGGCACATAGATGGTAAGGGGACAAAGGGACAGAGGCCAGGAACCATACCACAGATGCTGCAGGGCCGTGTAGTCTACCTGGATTAGGATCCTCATCCTAAGAACAATTTAGAAGTCCCAGAAGAATTTTTAATATGGGCTAGTGTGAAACGATCAGATTTTGCATTGTAAAAAGATCATTCTAGATCTGTCCTGTCCAATAATGGTAGCTACTAGCTACACATGGCTATTGAACACTTGAAATGTTGTTGGTCTTGGTTGAGATATACCCTAAATGTAAAATATGATTTCAAAGACTTAGTATAAAAAAACAATGTAAAATAGCTCATTAATTTTAAAATATTGCTTCCATATTGAAATAATAATATTTGGGGTAAAATAAAATATAATTAAAATAAATTTTAGGGGCACCTGGGTGGCTTAGTCGGATAAGCATCTAACTTTTGATTTCAGCTCAGGTCATGATCTCATGGTTTGTAAGATCGAGTCCCACATTGGGCTCTGCACTGACAGTACAGAGCCTGCTTGGGATTCTCTCTCTCTCTCTCTCTCTCTCTCTCTCTCTCCCTCTCTCTCCCTCTCTCTCCCTCTCTCTCCCTCTCTCTCCCTCTCTCTCTCTCTGTCTTTCTCTCTCTGTCCCTCTTCTGCTTGCACTTTCTCTCTCTCACTCAAAATAAATAAATAAACATTTAAAAATTAATTTTACCTGTTTCTTTTTAAAATGAAGCTACTAGAAAATTTAAAATATGTGTAGCTTGCATTTGTGGGTCCCATTGTATTTTCATTAAATGGAACTGTTCTGGATGCTGTGTGAAGAAGTGGATATGGAGAAGGTGAAGTAGATGAGGCCAATTAGGAGGTTGTTTCTTTTTTTAAAAAATTTTTAATGTTTTTTATTTATTTTTGAGAGACAGAGAGAGAGAGCATGAGCAAGAGAGGGTCAGAGAGAGAGGGAGATACAGAATCCAAAGCAGGCTCCAGGCTCTGAGCTGTCAGCACAGAGCCCAATGCGGGGCTTGAACCCATGAACCATGAGATCATGACCGAGCCAAAGCCGGATGCTTAACTGACTGAGCCACCCAGGCGCCCCAGGAAGTTGTTTCTGTAGTTCAGGCAAGAGGGGAAGGCAGCTTGAACTAGGATCATAGTAGTGGGAATTAAAGGAGTTGGGTGGATTAGAGGTGAAATTAGCAGGACTAAGTCCCATAGCAGATGCATCTGGATGAATGTTGAAATAAAGATCTCTAGGAAAGGACCAGTGTTGGCAAGAAATATGAGCTCAGATTTGTATACATGAGTGGATGTGCTCTGAGACACCCAAGTAGACAGATAACTCAACTAGGCTTAGATGAGATGTCTGGGCAGGAGACTTAGATTTGAAAGGAACAGACATATGGATGGACATGAATATTCCTTAGGAAGCAATTAGCCAGTGAGGAGTGGCCTTGCACCTAGACTTCGGATATAGGGTAGGGAAGGATAAGTTTGAAAAGGAGAGTTGAAAAGGAAAAGCAAGTGTGTGGGATTATGGAAACAAAGGGAAAGAATGTTTTAAGAAGGAAGGAGCAGTCAGCAATGATATCTGCTATGACAGGTTAGGCAGCACGGAGAATAAAACATATCTAGGAGTTAGAAACATGGTGGTCATCAATGACCTTTGCAAGTGCTGTTTGGGGTGATGGGGGCAGAAGCCAGACTAGGGAAGAGTGAAGCCTGATCAAGAGGTGAGGAAATAGGGACAGTGAATATAAAGAGCTCTTTTCAGAATTTGGACTATGAAGGGGGAGAGAGAGAAAGATAGAGAGAGAGAGATAGAGAGAGAGAGAGAAACTTGAGGGAAATGAGCTTTTTTGTTGTTTGTTTTAAAAAAATAGCTGGAGGAGACTTGAGCATGTGTAAATATTGGCAAGACTGGTCTGGTTGAGGTGGAGAGGTAGAAAATATGAGAGAGGGAAGGGAGGACAAGCAGTGTGTGGCTCTTGAGAAGGAAGGGAAGGACAGTGTCTGGACTGTACAAGTGAGGGTGGATCGACCACACGGAGACAGGTGGCAGGAGGGAGGAGAACTGGTGTGGAGGAAAGTTCAGAAGTGGGAAGTTGAGGGGATTTTTTCAGATGGCTTTAATTTTCTCCATGAAGTAAGAGACAAGTCATCCCTGAGAGGATATGAGGAGGCAAAGATGGTCAGTGGTGGAAGGAGTATTCTGGGAGTGTCAACTATTATTGTGGAGAATACAGGTGACTTAGTGAGAGAAATGGAATAAAAATGCCTGCTGTCCTCTATGAAAGCAGGCAGGAAGTTACTTTTAGGTTTGGGCTTTTGTTATGTAAGAGAAACAAAACATAAGGAGAAGAGACTGCAGTGGCTCTAGAATTTCTATTTGGTAGAGGAATCTGATGCAGGAGTGGGAGCACCTGAAGCTTTTTGTGTAATATTTTACGTGCTATTAGTGAGAAAACCCCAGTTGTTCATAGTGAAGGGAAGACTGACACAGACTGAGGAGGAAGTAAAGCCCTGATCTTCAACCCCATGTTTGGCAACACCAAACAAATCTCTTATGAAGGAAGATCGTGAACAAAAAGGGCTATGCAGTCTCTCACCTCTCTGAGGCCTCCTGCTGGCACCTCCAGCGCACCCCCACCCCAGTGGCTGGCATGAATGTTCCCACTATCTAGTGGCCATACCCCAGTAGGTTTTTTCCCTATAAAAAGAAGGAAGGAGCTCCTTCCTGGTGAACTGGAAGTGTTCGGGCCAAGTAGGATTTTGCATATGATTCCGAGAGAATGGGAAACTCAGGGTCTGCTGACTCTTCCACCAGTGAACTCCAGTTTGCTCTGAATGTTTGCCTCAATTTGCACTAAGTAAGCAAGAAATAGGAGGAAGGAGATGACAAATGGATTGAGGAAAGAGGAAGGAAATCAGTGGACTCTGAGCAAGATGCAGGAAGCCTGAGTTAGTCATTTAGAGCTTGGACCACTGTAGGTAATGACCAACTCGGGGGTGGCTGATGTAGCACAGAGGAGATCTTCTGGGAGGAGGAGGTAAAGGGACTGAGAGGCTTTGGGAACAGTGAAGCCACCTGGGCTTCTGAAAGATCTTGGGAAGAAGTCTATGAACTGGTGCCAAAGCCTTCAACAAATGGGGGAAGGGACTAGACGGTCAGCAGATGGTGACAGAAATAGGAGGCTACAGGTCAAATGGCATGATGTGAGCCCATAGCCTCAGAGAAACTGGGTTTTCTTACAAAGCATTGGGGAAGCAACAATCTTCTTAAACTTGGTCAGGGAATAGGGTTTCTGGATCTGATGATGCTCTCTGCCGAAAACCATGAAACACCATGGAGTGATCAGTTTAATCTCATCATATGAACTGGGATTTAGTACAAATCATTTTAGTGATTTGAGAGGGCAGGAACTATTTATATGGTAAAAAATGTATACATGGTTGGATCTTTACCAGTGATTGACAGCTCCAAGGAGCCATGGCTAGAGGAAGGGTGGGAGATCACTGGCAGGATACACTCGGGCAGACTGGGGGCTTGGCTCTGACGACTCAGGTGAGAGGAAGTGATGGCGACAGGCAGCCATTGAAGGAAGAGCAGTAGTTAACATGCGGAGGAAGGAAGGACTTGGCAATTTTTTTTTTAGTGACTCAAATTTAATTTTGTTAACATAGGCTTTTTAGAATGTCCTCAGGGCACCTGGGTGGCTCAGTTGGTTGAGTGTCTGACTCTTGATTTTAACTCAGGTCATGATCTCATGGTTCATGGGATTAAGCCCTGTGATGAGCTCTATGCTGGTATGGAGCCTGCTTAAGATTCTCTCTCTCTCTCTCTCTCTCTCTCTCTCTCTCTCTCTCTCCGTCCCTCTCCCTACTCACTCTCTCTAAAATAAGATAAAAAAAAATGTTAAATGTCCTCAAAATTTTTTGTCTGCAGAGACAATCCAGAAGTTTGCTTTGGCTTTAGGATTGAATATCTAAAGTACTAAATTTACAAAGTTAAAAACCTTGTCTTTCCTTAAGATTTTAGGTTTGACTAGCTATTTATAAATAGTAAGCTCAGAAGGTGGCATTGGTGAATACTGCCAAAGGAAAGGAAAGGAAATGTATAGGGCAATTTTATGTCTGAATATAGATGCAAAGACTCTAAGGAAAATATTAGTAAAGAAATATATCCAGTAAAATATAAAAAGGGTAATATATGCAGACTAACTTGAATCTATTCTAAAAATACAAGTGTCTTAACACTGAATTGACTAATGCAGTCACCAGATTAACAGAGTATGAAGTATACATTTTTTTTATTGAGGTGTTATTGACAGACAATATGATATCAGTTTCAGGTGTACAACATAGCAAGTCTACATTTGTATACTTTGCAAAATAGTCACATAATAAGTCCAGTTACCATGCAAAGTCGCCTTACCAAGTTGATGTAATATTATTGACTGTATTTCCCATGCTGTATATTACATCCTCATGGCATATTTATTTTATTACTGGAGGTTTGTACTTCATAATCCATTTACACCCCTGCCCCCAATCCTCCCCCTTCTCTGGCAACCACCAATCTGTTCTCTGTACCTATGTGCCTGGATTTTGTTTTGTTTTGTTTTTTTGGATTCCACACATAAGTGAAATCATGCAGTTTTTGTCTTTCTCTGTCTGACTTATTTCACTTAGCATAATATCCTTAAGGTCCATCCATGTTGCCACAAATGGCAAGATTTCATTCTTTTTTATGGCTGAATAACAATATTCCATATATATATACACACATATATACATATATTGTGTGTATATATATATGTATATATATATGTGTGTATATATATATATCACATCTTCTTCATCTATTCATCCATTGGTGGACACTTAGGTTGTTTCCATATCTTGGTATTTTAAATGATACTACAATGAACATAGAGATGCATAAACTTTTTTGAGTTAGTGTTTTCATTTTCTTCGGACAGATACCCAGTTGTGATATTGTTGCATGATATGGTATTTGTACTTTTTTTTTTTTTGAGGAACCTCCATAGTGTTTTCCACAGTGACTGCACCAATTTACTATCCCACTGATGATATATAATGGTTCCCTTTTCTCTACATCTTCGCCATCATTCGTTACTTCTGGTCTTTTTGGTAATAGTCATTCTGACAGATGTGAGGTGATACATCAGTGTAGTTTTGAACCATAGTTACACTTTATAACAGGACTGAAACTAAGAAGGCAGTGGTCACATAGCTCACATCCCCGGACTTGAGTCATATCATGACTTCATTTTTCCCATCCACACAGAAGTCAGCAATCCCTACCCAGCCTGCCACACAACATGGTTGGACTCAGCAGTTATTTGATTTCAGTGTATTTTCCAAGGAGTCAAAGAACTTGGAACTTGATAAAAATCCTGCCTTCTTTTCATACTCTTCTTGCTTGATGAGACCATATAACTGTTACAGATATCGAAATAATACTAATTGTTCACTCATGGTTTTGCTTATATGTTTGGAAATCAAGCACTATATTTCTTTATTTCAGTCTTTAAAAGAGGACAGCTGCTGTGTGGCAAGGTTAGAAGTCAGGGCAAGGAGCCATCGATCAGACATTTCTCCCTTGTAGTCCCACTGTGTGTCTGCAATGGCCACTTCAGGTATTTCTACTCCATTTCTCCAGACCTAACTGATATTCTGAGAAGACATGTTTATTCACCACTCAACAATTGGTTAGTAGTTGATTACTGCTACTATGTTGTAGGTGCTGGAGACACTTCACTGACAAAAGAGAATAAAATCCATGTCCGCATGAAATTTACATCTAGCTACATTCAGCACATGTGTGTAAATTTGGAATTTCTCTTTCTATTGCCTAATGGAAGTATTGCAATAGATGAAAATCATTTGCCTTGTCTTGATAGTTTTGTGTGTTTGGACCTATACTTTAACAACTTACCTCTTATATTATCCTCATGGTTTGGCCCTTTGCTTCTGGGATGGTCCACCAAAAAACTTGAGGGAAAATCTCTTTCTTTCTTCCTTTTTCTATTTCCCAAATATTTCCTGAAATATTTACAAATTATCTAAATTAAAAAAAAGGACATTTATGAATTAACTCAACATTGATGCTTCTTATCCCCCAAAGATATATACAAAAAAGCTTGAAATCAATGTAGAGGATCAGTCATTTGGGCCAACATATGAAACAATAAATTTTATTTGGAGAGGTTTTAGTTAATCTCCCTCCTTTCCTCCCTCCCTCCCTCCCTCCTTCCTTCCTTCCTTCCTTCCTTCTTTCCTTCTTTCCAGAATTAATATTGAAATCATCCTGCCAAGGATATCTTAATTTCTGGAATCATTACAGTATGATAAATTCAGTCCTCAAATGGACTTTGCAGAAGTGGGGTGATGAATTGCTCTGAGTAGGCATGGAGTGATATTAGGAAGATGGCGAGTTGAAAATGAGCATTCCAGAAGGGATAAAGCCATCTGAATACAATTTTAGAATATAATATGATACTATGTTTCTAAGTCATTCGGAATTTTTGAGTTACTTAAGAAATTTAGTTTTCTGCTCCTTGTCAGTTGGCGCCGCGTGCAGGCTAGTGGCTCTGTGGCGGCGGCGGCGGCTGGTCATCCGCACCATGAGCAGCTTCAGCAGGGAGGAGCACGCAGCGCCCTTCACCCTCTAGTACCGAGTCTTCCTCAAAAATGATAAAGGACAGTATATATCTCCATTTCATGATGTTCCAATTTATGCGGATAAGTTACCACCGCAATGTGAATCTGCCTGTACAGTACCAACAGATGTGGATAAGTGGTTCCATCACCAGAAAAACTAAGGAAAATTCTGTGGAATATAAGCTGATATTGCTGCATCCTATTCACCTGGAGCATTGGATCCAAAAGTAGTACCTTTTCAAAGCTTTAAATTCATAGAGCTCATCTACTAAAGCAAATTCTGCTGTGACCAATATATTCAGAATGTTATCCATCTGAAAGCATTTTTCATATCTCAACGAAGATAACTGTTAGTACATGCTTCACTCTTTAAGCAGTTGTAATTTGGAAGTCATTTGTGAATAAACGTGCAAGATAACTACATACTGGATGTATATGTTTACCGTGTGTTAGGAAATAAAATTATTTTGCTGAAACTCCAAAAAAAAAAAAAAAAGAAATTTAGTTTTATTTCCATCAGTAAATCTTAGAGCTCTTTTGGTTGTGAAAGAAATCAATGTCATCTTACAAGGTAAAGGGGCATATTCTATAAGTGATTATATTATTTTATGACTTGCTAGAGAAATAAGATGTTTTCTTCTTCCTTCTCTCAAAGGGCTAGCAAAAGGCCAGTTCCTCTGCTTTGGTGGCCTGATGTATCTGTCCTTTGCTCTAGGAGAAAAGAGGATTTTTAAAAGATAGTTACTGAGATAATTTATGTACAATAACATTTATCAGTCTAAAATACAATTTGATGAGCTTTGGCAAAGACATACAATGTGTAACCACCACCACAATCATGATACAGAACGTTACCATCATTCCCCAAATTCTTGTATGCTCCTTTTCAGCCCATTCTCTCCTATCACCCAGCTCCATGGTATCTCCTCGTATGCTCTTTTGTCATAGTTTTGCTTTGTGTAGAATTTCATATAAATGGGCTCTATAGTATCTATCTGTTTGTATCTAACTTCTTTCACTTACCATAATGCTTTGAGAACCATCCATGTTCTTGCAATGTATCATTTCTTGCTAAGTAGTATTCTATTGTTTGGATACAGTATTCTATTATATAGATATACAACAATTTTTTTTAATTTATTCACCAGTTGATAGGTATTTGGGTTGTTTCTTGCTTTGAATAAAGTATGTGGCTTTGTGTGGACTTATGTTTTCATATCTTGAGGGTAATACTTAAGGAGAAGGATTACTGGGTCACAGATTAAGTGCATGTTTAATTTTATAAGAAACTGTCAAACTTTCCCAAAGCGGGTATAGCATTTTGCATTCCCACCAGCAATGTATGAGAGTTTCAGTTGTTGTAATCCTTACCAACACTTGGTATTGTCAGTCTTTAATTTTAACCATTCTGGTGAACATGTTGGGGTATCTCCATGTGACTTTTTCCAGTTTTATTGAGCTATAATCCACTTATAGCATTGTATTAGATGTGTACAACATAATGGTTATATATATGTATGTATAATGAAATGATTAACCCCATAACTCTAGTTAACATCCATCACCTCACATAGTTATGTTTTTTCTTATGATGAGAACTTTCAAGATCTACTCTCTTAGCAACTTTCAAATATACAATGCAGTATATGTTAACTATAGTCATCATGTTGTATATTTTATATTTAGAACTTATTTATTTTATAACTGGAAGTTTGTTCCTTTTGACCCATATGAAGCAGTCAATTTTACTCTGAGAGATTTTGATTGATCTTTCAAGGTTCCAAGATGTTTAGAAGAAAGAGACACTGCATTTCATATAAGAAGAGAACCCTACAGTCAAGCCCATAACAAAAAAAATGAAAATCAGTTTTGGAGGTAGAACTAGAGGACTGTATACTTCAGGAAAATTATGAGAATTTTCTTGAGACAACAGAACTTTAAAGACAGGCTTTTATATTAGCTAAAGCTATTCACACTTGAAACTGCCAAAGTCTGCTTAATACTGTATCTTCTTTATTTATATCCCAGGATAGTCAGATCTCAGTGAAAATTTGTTGAAGAATAATTGAAACATTCAATTTATAAGTTTACCTGGCATTCCCTGCATACCTTGAATTTGAGACAAAATAATCTGTAGACTCCAGAAAATATTACTTACTCTAGAAAAACCTGACCTTAGTGTTGGTGAGTGTATACTTGGCTCTTTACCTAACACTTATCAGTGGCCAGAAAAGGTAGAAGACTCAAATTTTCCCAACACTAAATTATACAATTTAACCCACAATGTTTCTCAGACACTAGGCATAGTCAATGTTAGCAATAAAATCTTTTATTTTGCCACAACTCAAAGAACTTGACCTTTTCAGCTATGTGTTGAAGACACTACCAGATACTTTCTTATTCTTTGAGAGTAAGCAGGAAAATAACACTTGCTCTTAGGTGCAACTTGATTCTTTTCAAAGACTGTTGACTTTGGAAGCTGGTGGTAACAATTTCATTTGCTCCCGTGAATTTCTGTCTTTCACTCAGGAGTAGCAAGCGCTGGCCCAGATCCTGATTGGCCAGACAATTACCTGTGTGACTCTCCATTCTGTGTGCGGGGCCAGCGGGTTCAGGACACCCATCTCCCGGCTTCTGAATGCCACAGGGCAGCTCTAGTGTCTGCCGTGTGCTGTGTCCTTTTCCTGTTGATCCTGCTCACAGGGGTTCTGTGCCACTGTTTCCATGGGCCGTGCACAGAAAGCCCAGGTAAGCTCCCCAATGGGACCTCTGTTATGACGCCTTTGTGTCTTACAGTGAACGGGATTCCCACTGGGTGGAGAACCTTATGGTCCAGGAGCTGGAACACTTCAACCCTCCCTTCAAGCTGTGTCTTCACAAGCGGGACTTTATTCCCGGCAAGTGGATTATTGACAATATCATCGACTCCATTGAGAAGAGCCACAAAGCCATCCTTGTGCTTTCTGAAAACTTTATGAAGAGTGAGTGGTGCAGGTACGAACTGGACCTCTCCCATTTTCGTCTGTTTGATGAGAACAACGGTGCTGTCATTCTCATTCTTCTGGAGCCCATTGAGAAAAAGGCCATTTCCAGCAGGAAGTGTTTGAGTTGAAGAATAACTGTAGTTTTTAAAATGGAAATATATATAGAATGAAATATTCTCAGTTTTCAAAACTTGGTTCTGTGTTGATTTAGAATTTTACTATTATTTTGCATAGGCAACATTAAGCACATTCTTCAAAAATTACAGGTGTTAGTGAAATCTCTTCAGAATAGAAAATTTTTGAAGAATGGGTATTTGTGTACAACGGTCTATAAAATAGTGCAGGGGTTATATCAGATTTTCATTAAGTGATTTTTGATAGATGCATTTCTTATTACTTTATTTAACTATTACAAGCTACTTTATGTGAAAAAGGCACACTGTGAATTTTGATAACTTCATTTTAGAATTTCAGTCAGGTACTCAGCAATATAAATATCCACATGAGTTATCCTTTCCCAAATACTTTTTCATATTCTGTGTTCATTTGCTAACCTTAAAAAAATAAGTTTTGTAGTGAGGTATAGGAGGCCTTATGCCAAACTGAAAAGCAGACCGACTAAGGAGTCTTGGAGTCTAAACTGGGTTTGTCACCTAGCTGTGAACCATGTGACTTGAGACAAGTTCTCCAATCACTTGAGCTGAAGGTGTAATAATATCAGAACTATTTAATTCATGTGTTCTTATGAGATTCAGATAAAAAGATATATTTGAAAGTTCTTTGGAGGCACTTGGGTGGCTCAATCAGTTGAGCATCTGACTTCCACTTAGGTCATGATCTTGCGGTTCGTGAGTTTGAGCCCTGTGTCAGGCTCTGTGCTGACAGCTCAGAGCCTGGAGCCTGCTTTGGAGTCTATGTCTCTCTCTCCCTCTGCCCCCCACTCTGCTTGTGTTCTGTCTCTCTTTCTCTCTAAAATAAATAGCATTAAAAAAAAAAAAGAAAGGGCTTTGAAAATGTGTATGATTGAGCAAGTATAAGGTCTGTGCCTATGTAGAACGTGCTAATAGCTTTGCTGATAGGGTAGAATAATCTTTATTGTATACAGAAGACACTGGTGATAACCTGTGGGCAAATAAATGATTTATACCTGACTTTGCTGGAACATTCTAAGTGGCTTTGGGATTACAAAGCAATAACATTAGTCAATCTAGGCAATTCGACTAAAGACATACGGAGAAAGAACAGAGGTTTTTAGATTCAGGGGGAAAATATTGGGAAGAGGTTTTCTTACCTCCTCACTTGAGAACGCATGGGGCAGAGAGGTGGAGATTTTGAAGTAGTAAGAAGAAAGTCTTTTCAGGAGCCTGCAGAGCCTAGATCATGAGGGAAAGAGAGAAATAGCCACATAGTCAGTAACCTGAATGGAAAATCAGACTCCACCCTCTAAAGTTCACATTCATGCCTCCTGATTAAGTTTGCCTGAGAGTGGAGTTTTTTTAATTTTTTTTTTAATTTTTTTTTAATGTTTTATTTATTTTTGAGACAGAGAGAGACAGAGCATGAGCAGGGAAGGGGCAGAGAGAGAGACACACAGAATCGGAAGCAGGCTACAGGTTCTGAGCCGTCAGCACAGAGCCCGACGCGGGGCTCGAACCCACGAACGTGAGATCATGACCTGAGCCGAAGTCGGAGGCTTAACCGACTGAGCCACCCATGCGTCCCGAGACTGGAGCTTTTAATGAGGATCAGGGATGTGGAATGCAGCATGAGAAAGGTAAAATTCTCATTTCAGATCTCAGTTCTGCCACAATTTGCATGGCATTTCCTAGTGTGTGAAAGAGGAGCAAGAATGTTTCCTCTGCCTCAACTCGTGAAGATCAAATATAATTACGAATGTAAAATGTACTCTGAATATTGTTAAGGCAGCTTAATTTTTAAAAGGTAATTTGTTTCCCTTATGAACATTCTTCACTAGTGTCTGTGGCATGGAAGAAAACCAGTCTAAGTCTTTGTCGTTATTACTTTCAGAAGCCGGGAGGGAACTGAGCATGGTTAGAATTTGTATTCAAAATCCTTTGGAGCCCCACATCTGTCATGGTAAGAGCAGGGATGGGAGATAGGTGCTACAGTCGGTGCACCACCAGGGGCTGCCCCAGGATTCAAAGCAAAAATGTCCTTACCTGCTCCTCAGGCAAAATTTTGCTCTGTTGGTCTGGATGGTGACTGGTGAGCTATTTTAATATAGGAGAGCATAGACTTGCTGGTGGAAGTGGACCCTGGATATAGAAATTGTTGAGGGCGGGGATAAGCATGAATTTGGGCTCCCAAGGATGGAGAAGAACCGAGAAGTGGAATTTAAAGACGGTGTGTTTCTGAATAATGTGAGGCTTTGAGTGCCAAAGCTTCAGGATGGTACTAGTTGGGTAACTGGCCTCTGGGATTGCGAAATCTTCCTCTGTGCTTCGGGAATTCCCACGCGGGGGCCGCTAGCAATCTCGGTTCTGCCCCGTTGTCCTCCGCTAGCCCCCGCGCCCTCCTCGGACTCGGGCCGCCTCAGGTCGGCCGCAACCTCAGGCGAGGCCCCCTGGAGCAGCCCGGGGACAAAGGCGGCCGCGGGCGGTGCGGGGCCACACGGCCTCTCCCGCCCTGCGCGGCGGCGCGCTCAGCGACGCCGACGGACGGTTCCTGCAGCCGGCGGGGAGGGGCTCCCCCGCGCGCACTTTTCCTTTCGCTCCCGGCCTCTGCCCGGGCACGTCGCGTCCGGAGGCCGCCCGGAGACGCGGCCCGGCGGCGGCTCCGCCATCTCCCGGGTCCCTCGGGCCGTTTTGGCCGAGCCCGAGAGCGCGCTCTGCCGGCGTCCTCGCCTCGCAGCCCTTCGCCGGGGTGCGACGGGGATCCCCGCTTCCTCTCGGCTGCGCCCGGGGAGCGAGGACGCCGACGCTCCCGCAGCCCCCCCAGCGAGCCACCCCTCCACTCCGGGCCCTGGCGGCAGGGTCAGGTAAGGGCTTTCCGGTGGCACGCGAGCATCCCGCTGGGGGTTTGTCTGCGCTCCTGGGTTACTGCTGGGACCAAACTTCCAAAGTTGGATTTTCATCACTGTGGCTGAGAAGTGGGCAAAATTCAGGACTCAGGATGTGCCTGGGACTCTCGCTCCCTGACCCGGGATTCACGCCGGGATTCACGCCCGCTCCGTGTTCCTCCATTCTTAAAAGCTCTGAGTGATGCCTCTGATGAGAAAATAATTTCGTGCATTTAAGCTTAGCCGAGTTCTTTAAAGAATGTTCTGAAGTTCCCCTTCTAACTTCTCCAAATTCTATG
>CM053567.1:68728254-68748254 GCA_028646485.1 Cryptoprocta ferox | reverse complement strand
AAGCAAAAACACAACGGGATAAATATAGTACCAAACAGTAATCTCATCTCATTTTACCCCCATCGGTGTTAGAGGTGGGTATGATACTGGATCTATAGTCTTTATAGGCTAGTTTCCATTGCCTGCTATTTCTGCTCCTCTCATACTCATTAGATTGCTTCCTTTAGTACCTGCTTGTTTTTATTGTATACTGGACATTCAACTTGAAACACTGTAGAAAGAAATTTAAGGACTAGGATAACATTATTCTCTTCTGGAGAAAATTCTCCTTTGCTTGTGCAGGTACCTGTGAGCACTAGCTATTCCAGAAATCATCTTAATCCATTTTCAGAGACTGAGAATGTCTGAGCCATCCAGATAAATCAGAGCTGTGCTACAGTCTACGGAAGGACTTGGTTTCCTCTAGTTCCCCCGCCTTACCTTTCCATCCATGATTGCGCCAGACCTCAACCTTTAACTCCCTGCCCTTCAAGGCTGTTAGAAGTGCTTGCAGCCTATCAGACTATGCTTACTGTGTTCAAGGTGATGAATGACAAGATGGATAATTTCGGCAGAGAGCTGAAAACTACAAAAAATGACATAGCAGATGGAGAAAAGGATCCAACAGAAATTAAATAGATGAAAATGGCAATAACCAAAACATTTAAAAGCAGTGGATGGATTTGATGGTAGATTAAACACAGCTGAAGAAAGAAGAATAAGCTAGAAAATAGATCAGAAGAAAATTCCGAGACTGAAACTTGAAAAGGCAAAAATATAGAAAGAACAGAAAAGAAAAAGCCATGGAAAATACAGCTAAAGTTGTGCTTAGATGAAAATTTATGGCTTTAAATGAATATATAAGAAATGAAGAATGGCTGAAAATTAATGAGCAAGCATCTACCTTAAGAAATTAGAATAAGAAGAGTAAAATATAATCCAGAGAAAGCAGAAGGAAGGAAATAGTGGTATAAGAATAGAAATTAGTGAAATAGAAAAGAAATAGAGGATCTATAAACTGAGAAGTTGGTTTTTCAAAACACTAGTAAGAAATGACAAACTACAGACAGTCAAGATAATAAAAAAAGGTTGGCACCAATTACTCACCTAAGGAATGAAATAGGGAACCTCACCACAGGTCTTACAAGCATTAAAATAGTAAGAGGATGTTATAAGTAGCTGTGTCAATAAATTTGCATGATTAAAAGAAAATAATAAATTCCTTGAAAAACACCACTTATCAAAGCTGACAGATGAATAAAAAGATCTGGATAGTTCTATAGCTGTTAAGCATATTTAATGTATTTCACAAAAACAAGAAAAATGTACAAATAATAACAAAAACTGCAGTCTTAGAAGGTGGCATTGGTGAAAGGAAAGGAAAGGAAATGTATAGGGCGATTTTACTTCTGAATATAGATGCAAAAATTCTAAGGAAATATTAGTAAATAAATATATCCAGTAAAATATAAGAAGGATAATATATCCAGACTAAGTTGGATTTCTTCTAAAACTGCAACATTGTCTTAACACTTAATCAATTAATGTAATCACCAGTATTAACACAGTAAAGGAGGTAATTCATGTTATTATCTCAGCAGATAGAGGAAGAGAAAAGAGAATTTGAAAAAATTCAACATTCAATAATCTAGAAAACAAGGTAAAGGTATAACGATTGGAAAAAAGAAAAAAACATTATTATAGTGGGTGATGTGATTATGTACATAGAAGATAAAAATCTACAAACTGGAATTACTAAATCAATTTAGCAAGGTTGCTTAGAGCATGGTAAATACATAAAATCTAATTGTAAAATATATATACCACACATAAGTATGTATTACTGTTTTTAAAGCTTTGAAGATATCAAATGCCTGGGAATAAATCTCACAAAATATGCTCAAGACCTCTGTGCAGAAAACCCTAAGAAATTATTGTGATAAATTAAAGAAAACCTAAATAAATAGAAAGATGCTCATGGATTGAAAGATTCAGTATTGTAATGATGTCAGTAATTCCAGAATTGAACTACAGATTCATAGTATTGCCAATTACAATAAATAAGTTTTGTTTTTGAAACTGATAAGCGGATGCTGTAATTTATAAGAATATGCAAAGGGTCAAGACTAACCAAACCTCATTTGTAGAAAAACAATAAGCAGGAAGGACCGCCCCGGGATATTGTTATGTTATATACTTAATATAGTGACACCAGTACAAGGATAAGACAAATAGACATTGGATCAGAATAGAGAGCACTGAAACACACTCACCCCTAAGAGGACATGTGACTATTGGCAAAAGTAATATTGTTGACTGTTTCTCCAAAATGATCTTTTTAAAAATGGTGCTGGGTCAATTGAATACCCATTTTGGAAATAAAATGGGCCCTGTCTGCTACCTCACATATTAATCCCTTGTGGTTTACAGGCCTAAGAATGAAAGGCAAAGCAATAAAGATTTTAGAAAATAATAAAGAGAATATCTTCATAATAATGTAAAAAAGATTTTTGAAACAGGCCACGAAAATTACTATGAAGAAACAAAGTAGAAAATTTAAGAACATCTGTTCATCAGAAGATTCCACCAAGCAAGTGAAAAGGAAGTGGAAGAAGTTACAGGCATACCTTGTTTTATTGCACTTGGCTTTGTTGCACTTCGCAGATACTGTGTTTTTTACAAATGGAAGGTGTGTTGCAACCCTGCGTTGAGCAAGTCTGTCCCTGCTATTTTTCCAACAGCATTTGCTCACCTTGTGTCTCTGTGGCACATTTTGGTAATTCTGGCAATATTATATTAAATATTATTATTCATTATGATCTGTGCTCAGTGATTATGACTCACTGAAATCTCAGATGATGGTTAGCATTCTTTAGCAATAAGCATTTAAAAATTTATTTTTTTATGTTTATTTTTGAGAGAGAGACACACGCACAGAGCCCAAGTTGGGGAGGGCAGAGAGAGAAAGGGAGACACAGAAACCGAAGCAGGCTCCAGGCTCTGAGGTGTCAGCACAGAGCCTGACACAGGGCTCGAACTCACGAACTATGAGATCATGACCTGAGCCAAAGTCGGACACTTAACTGACTGAGCCACGCTGGTGCCCCTAACAATAAGAATTTTTAAATGAAGGTATGTACTTTTTTTTTAGACATTGCATACTTAGCAGACTACTGTGTAGTGTAAACATAGCTTTTATATGCAGTGGGAAACTAGAGAATTCATTTGACTGGCTGTATTGTGATAGTCACTTTATTATGGTGGAACTGCACCTGCAATACCTCTGAGGAATGCCCGTGTTTGTAACATGTGCGTCTTTCATTTCCAGAGTATATATCTTTATATGTATATAACTTAATATTTATAATAATTATTATAATAGTGACAACCCAATAGAAAACAGTATGCCCAAAACTGAAACAGGCACATTACAAATAAGGATTCCAAATGATCATATGCAAAGGTGTTCAGATTCATTATTCATCTAGAGAATGAAATTTAGACTCCGATGGGATTGCACCACTTACCAGAATAGCTGAAATTAAAAAGACTGGCAGTGCAAAGTGGTGGCAAGAGATAGGGCAGTTGGAACTCTCATACAGTGCTGATGGGGATGCAAATTATGGTTTATCCATATTATGAAACACTGCGACCCATTGGGAAAAAATCGGAAACATCTGTATATATGGATGGAGAAAGCCATATTGTTAGGTGAGAAGTGAAAATCCAGAATCAGTATACATGGTACGGCCCATTTATCTATAAGAGACAGGAAGAGATGCAAAGCAGTTGCGCTGTTGTGGCCATAAAAAATCTGGCAGCAACAGCTATAAAATTTCCCAACCAAGTATGTATTAACATTATTTATATTTTAATTCTCTGTACCTATAAATTACATAGCCCAGCCCTTTGTAATCTCTCAGATTCTGTGAATGTGGGAAATTAGTTTTATCCACAAAAAGTTTTCTTCTTGGGGTTTAATTTTTAAAAGTTTTTTGTAGAATTAATGTAGTGAGCAAATACAGACAAAAGAGTACAGACACCAGGAACGAGAGAGCTGAATAGCGCCAATGCGGGATATAGGGCCCAGGAGGTGGGCAGAAAGAGAGTGCTGGATTCACAGTTGTAAACTAGTAGTGGAAGAGAGTGTGCAGACAGCTTTGCTTCCCCCACATGCAGACTGGGGCACTACTTTCTGCAGGAAGAGAAGGTTCTGATGGTCTGATTGTCCCTCAGCCCAGCAAACAACCTTGCTCTGCCTGGGGTTCCCAGCATCCCTCCCGTCTGCTAGGAGTAGGTGAAGCATGGGAGCATGGGACCTTTTTCTTTTGGTGAAAGACCATGGTACCACTGGAGCTGCACTCACTGAATACTTGTCCAGTGAGAGCCAAGGGTGGGCTCTGTGAGATCTCAAACCCATAACAGGCACTGAGGCAGGGGAGAGGCATGCTCAAATACAAGAAGGTTTAAAGTACAGGAGTAGGTGATTGTAAATCCATAGGGTTAAGCCTAGCTCATGTCTTAACCTGTTTGCTTGTTCATTCCTCCATTCATTTATTTACTCATTCTTTCAGCTCGTGCATAGTGAGTCCTGCTCTGTATTCCCAGATGGTATTGGACCTTTAAGTCATGGCACAGTGGCAGAATGTCCGTGTTAGTGCTGCTGGATGTGACAGCAACATATCCGCATTCATACATTCCATTTGCCGCTCTGTTATTTCCATGTAGCTGTGTGTGTGTGTGTGTGTGTGTGTGTGTGTGTGTGTGTGTGTTATATCTTACAAAACATTTCTCAAGAAACTATAATCATGATATACTGTCAAACACAATCACTCATTTGAACTTCTTTTATTTGTAGGTTGAATCACTGGACAATGTCACGTGTTTTGTGGACAGCATGGGTCTTGGGGGCTGTAACCAGCCTCTCCAAGGAAGGAACCCCTGATCAGGCTTCTTCTCTGTCCTGTGACCCCACTGGTGTCTGCGAGGGCCGCTCCAGATCCTTAACCTCCATCCCCTCAGGGCTCACGGCAGCTGTGAGAAGCCTTGACCTCTCCAACAATGAGATCACCTACATTGGCAACAGTGACCTGCGGGGCTGTGTGAACCTCAGGGCTCTGAGGCTGGGGTCTAATGAAATTAACACAATAGAGGAAGATTCTTTTTTTTCCCTGGGGAATCTTGAATATTTGGACTTATCCTATAATCACATATCTAATTTATCATCCTCATGGTTCAGGCCTCTTTCTTTCTTGAAGTTCTTAAACTTACTGGGAAATCCTTACAAATCACTTGGGCAAACACCTCTTTTTACTCAGCTCACAACTTTGCGAATTCTGAAAGTAGGAAATATTTACAGTTTCACTGAGATTCAGGAAAAGGATTTTGCTGGGCTGACTTTTCTTGAGGAACTTGAGATCGATGCTTCAAATCTCCAGAAGTATGAGCCAAAGAGTTTGAAGTCCATTCAGAACATCAGCCATCTGGCCCTTCGTATGAAACAGCCTGATTTTCTGCTGGAGATTTTTGTAGATCTTTTAAGTTCCTTGGAACATTTGGAACTGAGAGATACTCATTTGAACACTTTACATTTTTCAAAAACATCCATCAATGAAACAAATACGTTGATTAAAAAGTGGACGTTTAGAAATGTGAAAATCACCGATGGAAGTTTTAGCGAGCTTGTAAAACTGTTGAATTATGTTTCTGGAGTGTTAGAAGTAGAGTTTGAGGACTGTACCCTTCATGGGCTTGGTGACTTTGACATATCTGACATGGGCAAAATTGGAAGTGTAAGTGGGATAGAGACATTAACAGTACGAAGGTTGGAGATTCCATTCTTCTACTCATTTTACGATCTGAGTAGTGTGTATTCACTTACAGAGAGAGTTAAAAGAATCACAGTAGAAAGCAGTAAGGTGTTTCTGGTTCCTTGTTTACTTTCACGACATTTAAAATCATTAGAATATTTGGATCTCAGTGACAATTTAATGGTTGAAGAATACTTGAGAAATGCAGCCTGTGAGCATGCCTGGCCCCTCTTACAAACCTTAATTTTAAGGCAAAATCGTTTGAAATCATTAGAAAAAACTGGAGAAATTTTGCTTACTCTGAAAAACTTGACTAACCTTGATATTAGTAAGAACGGTTATCTTTCTATGCCTGAAACTTGTCAGTGGCCAGAAAAGTTGAAATATTTGAACTTATCCAACACCAGGATATACAGTTTAACCCGATGCATCCCCTGGACACTGGAAATTTTAGATATTAGCAATAACAATCTCAATTCATTTTCTCTGATTTTGCCACAACTCAAAGAACTTTATATTTCCAGAAATAAGTTGAAGACTCTACCAGATGCCTCCTTCTTACCCATGTTACAGGTCATGAGAATCAGCAGAAATGCAGTAAATACTTTCTCTAAGGAGCAAGTTGATTCTTTTCAAAGACTGACGACTTTGGAAGCTGGCGGCAACAATTTCATTTGCTCCTGTGAATTCCTGTCTTTTACTCAGGAGCAGCAAGCGCTGGCCCAGATCCTGATTGACTGGCCAGACAATTACCTGTGTGACTCTCCATTCTATGTGCGGGGCCAGCGGGTTCAGGACACCCATCTCCCGGCTTCTGAATGCCACAGGGCAGCTCTAGTGTCTGCCGTGTGCTGTGTCCTTTTCCTGTTGATCCTGCTCACAGGGGTTCTGTGCCACCGTTTCCATGGGCTGTGGTACATGAAAATGATGTGGGCTTGGCTCCAGGCCAAAAGGAAGCCCAGGAAAGCTCCCCAACGGGACCTCTGTTATGACGCCTTTGTGTCTTACAGTGAACGGGATTCCCACTGGGTGGAGAATCTTATGGTCCAGGAGCTGGAACACTTCAACCCTCCCTTCAAGCTGTGTCTTCACAAGCGGGACTTTATTCCTGGCAAATGGATTATTGACAATATCATCGACTCCATCGAGAAGAGCCACAAAACCATCTTTGTGCTTTCTGAAAACTTTGTGAAGAGTGAGTGGTGCAGGTATGAACTGGACTTCTCCCATTTTCGTCTGTTTGATGAGAACAATGATGCTGTCATTCTCATTCTTCTGGAGCCCATCGAGAAAAAGGCCATCCCCCAGCGTTTCTGTAAGCTGCGGAAGATCATGAACACCAGGACCTACCTGGAATGGCCCACAGACGAAGCTCAGCAGGAAGGGTTTTGGTTAAACTTGAGAGCTGCAATAAAGTCCTAGGTTCCTTCATTAAAGGCCAGTCTTGGTCTGGTGGTGGCCTTTATATCACTAGTTGTAACTGAGTCCATTCTGACACAGTTATAGGTGAACCACATAATGCACTGTCATTTGAAGACTTGCTTACTAAAACCACTAAAACTGTTCATATTTTGTCTAGAGTGCTGTTTTTTAAAATGTTTTATGATTTATTTTTGAAGGAGGGAGGGGCAGGGAGAGGGAGAGAGAGGGTCCCAAGCAAGCTCTGTGCTGACAGCTTTAACTCACATGTGGGGCTTGAACTCACAAACTGTGAGATCATGACCTGAGCTAACTCAAGATGCTTAACCTACTAAGCTGCCCAGGTGCCCCTAGAGTGCTGTTTTATAAAAACTACCAGATTGAAAATTAAATGTTCTTGGTTTGTTTTTTTAATCCTATGAGATCATCATGATCTAAGTCCATTATTGACATCTGGATTATCTGTAGCAATTAGCTTAGTTCATTAGGAAATAGCACGAAGGAACAGATTTCCCATGAATGTGTCGGTCAGTTTTCTGCAAGGATACTCATCCATGTCTGCATATGGCATTCTCTACCCCCCTTAGCTGTCTCCTCACTGTGTGACTGCTCTCAAAAACAAGAAGACAAAAGGTTGGGGCACTCAGCCAAACTTGTTGCTGTTCCTAGAAAGAAGTGCCTTGTGTCCCCATGAAACTTTACAGTATGCAAAATACCTAAATGGTGTATTTTCCCATGAACTGGGTCTGTCTTTCTGGGTGTTTGATAGGTTTCTCCAGTCATAGTTACTTGAGAAAGGATATATAACACAATATATAGTAACATAGCTTTCCATGAAAATGAAAGTAATGAAGTACAGTTGACCTTGAACAAGGCAGGGGTTAGGGGCAGTGATGTACCCCCTCTCCCTGTGCACGCAACATCTGTGTATATAACTTTTGACTTCCCAAACCTTAACTACTGGTAGTCTACTGTTGACTGGAAGCCTTACTGATAACATAAGCAGCCGATTAATACACATGTTGTATGTTATATGTATATGTGGTATTCTTACAATAAAGTCAGCCAGAGAAAAGAACATGTTAAGAAAACCATACATCTGTGCATAAGTGGACCCACACATTTCTAACCTGTGCTGTTGAAGGGTCAAATGTAAATAAAATACCTAATTTAGAAGATGATGAAAGAAGCCTCCCACATCCCTGACTCTGATCTTCCTTCACCCTTTACCTCTCATCCATTTCCCCTGCAGCATCTTGCTTTTTTCTTCTGAAAAAGTCTTGTTTCTGATTCTAGAAAAGGCTCTCTTTTCCTCTGAACACTTACAAAAGCACATGTGAAGTAAATAGATCTTTAAACAAGTATATACCTAGCGACTCCTCAACATGACTCAAAAGATATTTGATGCACAATAATTTAAAAGATAGATACAACTTCCACATGTTAATTTTTATAATCTAGAGTTAATACTACATTACATTTAATGCAATTAAATGAAGTAAGCTAAGAACTATTTACTGATTCAATACAACTTTTTTCTTAAACTGGGAACCACATGTGAAAGGAAGCAAATCTCCTTTTACCTGCTCAGTACTTTTTTTTTTTAAATGTTTATTTTGAGAGAGAGAGGGTGAGTGAGGGACGGGCAGAGAGAGAGAGAGGGAGATAAAGAGAATCCCAAGCAGCCTCCTCGCTGTCTGCGCAGAGCTCCACGTGGGGCTCTGACTCACAAACTGCAAGATCATGACCTGAGTAGAAATCAAGAGTCAGATGCTTAGCTGACTGAGCCACCCAGGTGCCCCTGACCTGCTTAGTTCTTAGCCAGAACTGTGTTTGTGTGCTTAATTGAGCTCTGGAATAAGAAAAACCTGGGTCAGTAGATGTGTATCTATGGGCAAGTCGCTTAACCTGACCCCCAAATATTTTCCTGCCCTTAGAATAGGAACAGTAATATCTACACCATAGGGTATGATAGAGGTCTGAATTTACAGTGGTGTAAGTAAGCCACTGAGTGCATGCCCTGTGGCTCCCACTCCCTCTGGGGGTGGGGTGTGTGAAGGGGGTACGAGGACCAAGCCTCTGAGAATGGGAACCATGGGTGCTTGAGTGGGGTGACAGGGATGCCGGTAGACGTTAGCTATTTTTTTTTTCAAGAAGTGATTCATCTTATAGATTATAGTTTGTCAATGTATAGTTTTCTCTTATGGGTACTAGCAGTGATACAAGGGACCCTGTGTGTGTGTGTGTGTGTGTGTGTGTGTGTGTGTTTGTAGAAAAATAGTATCTAGAGAAATAAATTCATTCAGTATATAGCAGGTTTTAGTCCTGGGGAAACTCACAGTGTTTCTTCTCTCTCATACCAACCCCTGGGAGGTGTAAAGGAGGAAACCATAGCCAGTCTAAGAAAAAAATGGACAAGTTCAGGAGAAGGAAACTTGAGACTCTCCAGGGGTATTTGAGACGCTACCAAAAGTAATGATGGACTATTTGCTTTACTTCTCTATATCCTCCATTAAGTACAATGTTAATTATCATGAGAACCAGATAAATTTAACATGAACTTGGTCTGTAGATTTAATTTCAATAATTTAAACAGGAAAAGAAATAGCTCCATAGTTAATTGATTTAAAATAATATTATAGGAGTAATTTTTATTTTTCTCATTTCAAATGTTAAACATGTTCACTGTAGGAATTTTGGAAATGAGATAAGAGCATAGAATGAAAGACTCCACTCTTACCCCTTCACCTTGGGATGACCGCTGGTAACTGTGTATACTCTCCATAATTTTTTCAACATATATATACATATTCACAAAATTGGGATTCGATTTTAAATGCCTAAACTATGAAGGAAATGGCATCTTTATTGTTTTGTGTGAGCTTGTTTAGTGATTATCCAACATTTCTGAACTCTGATGGTCATTTAGAATTCCATGCAGACACATACTAGTTTACTCTCCCCAAATTCCAAAGGGTTCTAAAGGCTACCCTCCTGCAGTTGTCCATAAAAGATAAATGGGAAATGCATCAGAGGTCAATTTAAAGGCTCCTTTAATAGAAGAAATACTTTTAGGTAGTGCTTTATCCAACAGTTATGTGTTTTATTTGTCAATAGACTATAAGCTCAGGAATCTTGTTTTCTCTCCTTAATCCTTGCACATGCCTGGTATGTAATAAGTATTGAATTATTGAAATATTTGCTGAGTAGAGAAATAAACCAGAGTTCAATCTCATAATCTGGATGGTGAACCAGTCATAATACTGGAGCATTGGGAAGTTTCAAGAAGGAAAATTACCAACAGGTAAAAAAAAAAATCTGAGTGTGAGTTTTTTCATTACAGCTGTGATAAAACTTTGAATAACATTAAGTTAAGAACATTGCCTATGGTTTTGACAATAGGTGTGTTTCCTTTCTTCTTCATACAAGTGTAATGTCCTCGAGTGTGCAGAGTAGATGTCTGATAATAGGTATGTGGCGGTCGCTGTTCAACAACTCACCAGCAATTTAAAACAAATTAACTTGGGGAGTCCAGTGTATCATTCTTGAGTAAATTCTTTTGGACTATTCTTTCCCATTCCATTAATTTTTATCCCCTCCTGCTGGATTAATTCATTCTTTCAACAAATAATTACTGCGTGCCTATTATATCCAGGCAGTGTGCTCCACGTGCTGGAGATACAATAGGGAACTAAATAAAATTCTCCGCCTTCGTGGAAGGGAAGACAGATAATAACAAAGAAATGTATGGTATGGTTTCAGGTGTTGATAAATGCTATGAAGAAAATAAAAGCAGAGTATAGCAATAGTGATTGTGTGTGTGTGTGTGTGCGTGCGTGCGCGCGCGTGTGCATGCATGCATGTGAACAGAGTGGCACAAAAGAAGAGCGTGGTTTTCCTCCACTTGAGTGCAGCCCTCGGATGGGTCAAGTGCATTCGAATGGGCTGTGGCACCTAGCTCAGGACGTTTTGGGAATAACGTCCTCTATGCAGAAGGGCTTTATGGTTCCAAAGCTGCCAGGTGGTTACAAGCACAGAGGGCAGAGAAGACTATCTCCTTGAATTGTAGATTACTTAACAACTCTGCCTACTTCTTTGAAGATGTTGAACTGATCAGAAGATACTCATTGTAACTAAATGTTGTATGTAAGAACTACATTATCAGCCAAATTAGAGGTAGGCTGTTCATGGCGGGTTGTAACAAATGTGTTGCATGCATCGATTAGAAAATGATCACAAAGCCACAGACGCAAAGCGCGCTCTATTTGTTTATTCTGTTGTTCATGTTAAAATCAAACACAAACATAGACCAGACTTGAAAACTCCCTCAGGTTAGTCATACAAACAAAGCTTAATTTAGCTTATTTTGCAAGACAAGCAAGGCTAACTTGACCAGGGTCACTTCTTGCCTAAACCACTGAAAATCATAAGCAACACTTAAATTATTCTCCCAAAAGTGAGATGAGGTGATCACTAACCAATTCCCTTTTGTTTAAGAAAATTCCTGTATCATAACCAATCACCCTGAAGAATAAACAGTCACTGCCTCCACACTATATAGGCTGCTTTATAACATATAGCTCTGAGCCCCATTCTGTGTTTTGGTCTGAGTGCTCCTGGTTTGCAAACTATCTTTTTGCACAATAAATTTTTACTAATCACTACTCCACTGATTCATCAGTTTTACTTCTGTTTTTTTCTGAACTTTTGATATTCAGCTTCTCTCTAAAGTCTTTCCACATAGACTGCCTTAGGTAAGGCTCAGTTCTCTAAACTCTTGGGATCACCTCTGAAATTAAAAACAAGAATATCGATATTAAATGTAGGATTGAGGATTTAAAAATATTTCAACATGCAACACATTGCTTCTGGAGTAAGTCTGCTGTGCTATTCCAGCCCTAGTGAATAATTAATGCCTTGAACTATTCCAATCACCACAGGTTGCCAGGCCACCAAATAACGAAGCCAGTCCAGGATTTGTCCATACAAAAAGTGTGTGCGCTCCCAGCTAAATCTCAGTTAAGGGGCTTACTCTATATACAGCCAAGTAGCACAAATATTCATGAAAATCATTTACAAATATACTAATGCAATGAGTATTTCCTTGTTAATTCTATGTGCTCATTTAAAAGTTCCTTACGTGATTTTTATAGCATTTGATTATCATTGTTATTTACCTTACACCAAATTTCCAACAATAAATGGAAACAGTTTACAATAAAATCTCAAATTATAAAACAAGAATAAAAGGCAAGGGTCATATACTAAAAGAGAAAGGAAGAAGGAGATGATGATACTGGAAAACCAAGGATCATGGAAGCTTCTGTAAGTGAGCCAAAACAGCCTTGGTAACTCATTGTGTATTGAAAAGAAAACTATCACAGATAAGATATACTTTTTCCTGGTTTCTTTGATAAATTGTGCTAAGGGCATTTATTTAATACATAATATCTCTGATAGCAGCATTGCACACATAAAGACAAATAAATATTTCCCAAGAAGCTTTTCTTTTTACTGAGTCTCAATAAAAGGAGTATGTGTAATACTCAAAAGCTTATTCTCTCAAGACTGTATGGGGTAACCAATTGTCCTTTGTTATCTAAAAAAAATTTTTAACGTTTTTATTTATTATTGAGAGACAGAGAGAGACAGAGCATGAGCATGGGAGGGGCAGAGAGAGGGGGAGACACAGAATCTGAAGGAGGCTCCAGGCTCTGAGCTGTCAGCACAGAGCCCAACGCAGGGCCTGAACTCACAAACCGCGAGGTCATGACTTGAGCCAAAGTTGGATGCTCAACTGACTGAGCCACCCAGGCGCCCCGTCCTTTGTTATTTAAATAAGCATTTAAGGTGACATTTATGATCATATTATCACTAATGTTATAACAAAGATGTATATATTTTAGTTTTATAAGTTATTAACCAAAAGCAGTTCAGGACTTGATCTCCTCATATCAGAAGGGAACTTCAGGGAGAGGGGATGCACTGGAAGGAGGGGGGTGCATCACACACCAGATGGAGCTGGTGGTTGCAGAGGTGCTTGCTCTCTGTTGCTGTGGCATGGCCCTAAGACACAAAGACCATGGTGCCCCCTCCTCTGCTGCCTTAATTGCAAATATTTCCTTGATTTGCAGTCCTCAGAGAAGTGAAGGCAGTGCTGCCACCAGCCATTGTTAAAACTGTACATTCAGGGTTGGTAAAGAGTAGGGGAGAGGGAACAAGGGAGGTGTCTCCTTCAGCACTGTAAAATTTAGGTGGCTGGTATACAGAAAATATGGAAAGGCTGTTTCTTATAAGAAGAGACAGTACTTGGCAGGGTGATGCCAACCTCTCAATGGCTATGTTTCAATCCCATTTACCCCCCTGGAAGAGATACACAGTAAGACCTCAGACTGTGAGCAACTTGTTCTGTGAGTATTCCGCAAGATGAGCAAATATTTCTAATAAATTTTAACTTGATAAATGAGCATTGTCTTTCAATACAAGTAGTATGTGATGCCGAATGTCACATGATCACAACTGAGCCAATGGTTCTTGAAATTTGCTTTGATATTTAAGTGGCTTGGATTACAAGCAGGTTTCCAAATGAATTATGCTCACAAACTGAGGTTTTACTGTATTATGGTTTTGAGCCAGTGGGGTTGAGGACTAAGTCTTTGTATTTAGTTCTTTATGGGGCCATGAGGCTTCCTGTGACCTTAGTCAGAGAACCCTGGTGTCTATAAAAATCCTAGCTGCTGCCACAAGCTGTCTGTAGTTCCTCATTTTCTTTCAATGTTATTATCACTAGGGTTTAGCCTAAGACAAGATGAGGCATAGCAAGGAATTTAAAATACCAAATCCAGGGAGAAAATAACTTTAATCATTCTGGAAATAACAAAATTTAGTATATCTTAAAAATACTTTTCTATATACTAGTTCACATTTGGGGTTTTTAAAATTTCATTTCCAGTCTATTTATCTACCCACCCACTCATCCCATCCACCCATTACCTGTCATCCATCTGTCTGCCTACCTATCCAGCTACCCATCCATCCATCCATCACCTATTTATATATCTATCATCAATCTAATTCTTCCATATATTTACCCATCTCTTGCAATATCCCATCACATTTCCACGAAAGCCCTTATAGTGGAATATATGGACTATAAAGAGTATAATGTATTTTTTTTGGCACTTAAGTTCCTAGCCAGAGTAGTAACATAGCCACAGGGGAGAAAAGAGACCAGTAAGTCATTTTGAAATAGATAGGGGAAAACAAAGCCTTCAGCTAAAACTGTAATGAAGATAATGAATATTTAGATTAAAGAATCCATTGCCAGAAACGTTTAAGATAATATTTCACATCTTTTTTTTTTTTTTAAAGGATACGGGTTACTGATCATCCTCTTCAAATCAACCTTCTCTTTGCAGTAAGGGCAAGTCTGCTTTTTACCAACTATACACCAGCCTCGGATGCAGAATTCGTGAAACCTTAGGCATCTTGTTAGGGAAGTTTCTAGATATTAAGAGGCAAGGTCTGCTTCATGATGGCATAATGGAAATGATCCCATCTGCAGGATGAAGTAGAGGGTGAGAATGGCGGTCAGTCATGACTTGATTGTGCATATCACTCTTTCAGGAAGATTCTGTAGGACAATGGAACCCCAGGACTGTGAACTTGCAGTTAGAGGTGTAATAGCTTTAGGAATTTGAGGGGTTTACATAGCTTCTTGGCCGTTCTTGGTCTTCTTGCTGCACTTGATTCTCCCAAGAATTAAATTAGATAAAGAATATGAAAGTGATGGGCTGCTTGGGTGGCTCAGTCGGTTAAGCATCTGATTTCATCTAAGGTCATGGTCTTGTGGTTTACAAGCTCGAGGCCTGCATTGGGCTCTGTGGAGACAGCTTGGAGCCTGGAACCTGCTTCGGTTTCTGTGTCTCCCTCTCTCTGTTCCTCCCCTGCCCGAATTCTGTCTCTCTCTCTCAAAAATAAATAAAGATTTAAAAAAAGAATATGAAGGCACTTTTTTATAGTAATATTTTATGTAAACATCACACTGTATTAATGCATCTCCCTGCCTCGCTGATTGTGCATTTCTCATGCATTTACCATAGCGTTTCCCTTTTCTACTTTTTGTGCATTACTCATTACCTACTATGTAATCACACTTGTCTTAGACACCTAGACAAGCTTAAGTTACTTGTAGTCATAAACCATACATTTATGGAGATTTCTATTAGCTTCATAAGTCTTATCTCAAGTTTTTTTTAATGACTGATAATGAGCCATTTGTTTTTAATAGAATATAAACAATAAAATTCTGAAACACTAGGCATTTACAAATTCATTTGTATATATCTCCCTGTCTGGAGAGCTTGGCCCTTTGCCCCCAAAGTTGACAGCAAACCCCGTGTTTTCCCCCAGCACCAAGGAATTGTTCCTATTAGAGCTCATATCACACTGTATCATGACATTCTGTGTACATCCATGTCTCTCCCAGACCACATGGCACCTGTGGGCCCAGGTCTCATTCTTCCCTGTCCTTAGCACCTTAAGCAGTGCCTACATGCCTATTTATTAAATATTTGAATGAATCACGCAAAACCAACTACTTTTGCAAATATATTTTCTCAGATTTCACAACATTGTAGATTTGGGGAAAATGATTAAGAGTAATGAGATCCATCCTATTGATATGTTTATTTCTACAGCTGTTGATCCCAATGTGGGTTTTTGAATCAAGGTCACATGATTTTCTGACCAGCCCGCTACATGTCCATGTGAACAGCAATGATGTAGAAGTCTTCTCCCTAAAAAATGGGAGTGTAGAGCAGTCAAGGCCATGTCTATAATTCCTCAATATTAGATCTGTATGTAACTAAGAGTTTCCACTATTTTAAATTTTTGGAATTGAGTCACTTTTGCAATAGGCTTGGATTAACATAAAGTGGTGTATTATAACAAAGATTTTATTAAAAAAATTTTAAACGTTTATTTTTGAGAGAGAGAGAGAGAGAGACAACATGACAGAGAGAGAGCATGAATGGGGGAGGGGCAGAGAGAGAGGGAGACACAGAATCTGAAGAAGGCTCCAGGCTCCAAGCTGTCAGCACAGAGCCTGATGCGGAGCTCGAATCCATGAACCACAAGACCATGACCTGACGCTGAACCAACTGAGCCACCCAGGCACCACATTATAACAAAGATTTTAAACCAAAACCCTTTTAAGCTTTTATGCAAAAGTGCTGGAGTGTGGCCTCATTTTCCAGATAGGTATAGAGTTCAGGTGTCATAGAGCCAGCATTGAAATGTCCACATCCTCTTTAATATTCCGTCTCATCTTCAAATTCTCGATGCTGAAAAGTCTCCAAGCTGGCAGAATTGCTGCAGAGCAATACTCAGATTCCTTTCCCTGCCCCACCTTGTTAATATGACTCACAATTTGCCCACTCCTTGCTAATATGACTCATGCTAAAATGGGCCACTAACAATACTCCCTGCAAAGCAAATTTAAAAGGGACTACATTTTAGATTACATATGCACAGATGTACAACAATCCCTAAGGGCTTTTAAAGGTGGAGGGAGAAACTATTTCCCCTTGCAAATGGCAGAAGGGGCTCTGATCCAACATTCGAAAAGTAAATCATATTTAAAACTAGGGCCAGACTTGGAAAATGTCTACCAAAGAAGGATAGTTTTTTGGGAAATGTATCACACTGGAAAACCACCATAGAACTCCATGTGGGATATTTTTGTGTTTCTTACCTTAAAATGGCAAGGCTTAAGTGTCAGGAGTAAGGTCTCCTGTTACATTTCAGATGCATTGACTCCGTTTTTTAACTCTCGGGATTGAATAAATAGAATCTGTCCAGATTAAATGGGACCGAATCATAGGCACTGCACATCTAGAGTATTACTGACTTCGGTGGGCTTCAGAGGCAAAAGACGATGGCATAACCATCTCATAGTGCCAGAGGTTTGAACTGAGTGTAGAGCAATATTATAAAATTGATACTGTACTATAAAATAAAGATAAACAATACCTTCTTTCCCCCTATTTTTAGGAGAGAATTAAAATACCGATTGTCGGCCAACCCAAACACAGCTTTGGTATCCAGAGTTATGTATTTAGGACTCTTGATCCTAGATTTTTCCATATGTTGAGGTCTTCCTCAACAGTTATTGGAATTCCCAGAGAATGCTGGTTTCCAGGTCCAGGCTTGTCTGGATCTTAACACCTAGACATCCACCAGCCATTTGGGGCAGAACTCACAGACAGAGGAGCCAAATGGTTCAAGAACTAGATGCTCAAGTTTTGGTCCCTTTTGTAATCCGAGGTGTCCTGCTGCCTGTGACATTATCTTCTTTCCAAGACCAGAGCTGATACCTGGCTGACCCCACTATCACTGTTGACACAAGTAAATTCCTAGGATTATTTCCAGGCAAAGCATATTTTGTTGTTTTCAATCCAATGAGATTCAGACAGAGGCTCCACGTGGATAGTCCTGAGTTCCTCCTTGAACCTGAAACGCCACTTTTTCTCACACCCACACCCTTCTCTCCTAGGTCCTTCTTGACTATCTCTTCACTTATGGCTTTGCCAACTTTCCCAGCCAGCGTCTTGTACAGATGCTACAGCCTTTCTGTGTGTCGTGAAGATTCATTTTTACAAAGGAAATCATTGGCAGAAGAGGTTCATGTCAATTAGCAGTTCATTAGCAGAGATTATCAGAATATCTCGGCAAGAGAGATGGTGGAGGATAAAGACCTGGGGTTTGGGATGGGAGCTAAGCAAGACAGAGGAGATGAGGCCAGGAGGAGGAGAGGAAGGTATGAGAGAGTGCTCCCTGACTTGCCATGACCAACACAGATTATTTGAAAATTGCCTCCCATTATCGGCTTGATGAAGCCCATATGGTTTCCCGTGAAAAGGATACACATGATTGCATGAGAGCTGGTAGGTGTTTTCAATGAGCCCTTCTTCATTGAGCTCCACAATGATCTTCTGCCCACAGACGGCACAGACATTGTCTGACAAGCTCCTTGTGGGCATCCCACTGACGCTGTAGAACTGTTGGGGGGGAATGCACAGAGCACTGTTAGAAAGGAGAGGACATACCATTCATTCTCTGAACACAGGAACGCCACTTCCAGGCTCTGGGACATAGAGTCTTCTCTGATTCTTCATTGGTTTAGAACTTGAAACACTTTTCCCCATAGGAATGTTTCAGTGTGGTTAGGGTCTCCAGGCAAAAACCCACTGAACTCCAAATGGACCTAGAGTACATTGCTAATTATAACCTCCAATTTAACGTCCCCATTGAGGAATCCTTCAAGAGGAAAGGTTTTTATCCAGGGCTGTAGTTCAGAGTCACCCAGGAAGCTTTTTAAGCTTACCCATAGGTTGACCCTTTCTCTTATTCTGGAGACTCTGATTCACAGATCTAGAGTAAGCTAGGGCATCTCTATACTGTTTACTTCCCATGTGATGGGAGGGAGCATATAGACTAATCCCATTGGAAAGCAATGCTTTCAGAATTCTAACCTGGGATACCTGCATCTTTCCAATGCTGCAGATGAAGAGTGATTCCAATATTGGCAGCACATTAGAATCCCTAAGAAGCTGTTTTCTTTTTAAATAAATAATTATTGTTTTATATGTAAAGGAAAGATATGAAGATAGTACATGTCCCCATATTCCTTATGCCCCATTTCCCCTATTATTACCATCTTACATTAGTATGGTATCTTTGTCACAATCAATGAACCAACATTGACACTTATTATGAAACAGAATACATACTTTATTCAAATTAGATTTTAAAAAATTTTTTATGTTTTATTTTATATTAGAGAGAGAGAAAGACAGAGTGCGGGTGGGGCAGGGGCAGAGAGAGAGAGGGAGACCCACAATCTGAAGCAGGCTCTAGGCTCTGTGCTGTCGGCACAGAGCCCAACACGGGGCTCAAACTCACGAGCAGTGAGATCATGACCTGAGCCAAAGTCAGATGCTTAACCCACTGAGCCACTCAGGCGCCCCTATTCAGGTTAGATTTTTTAAAAATGAATGTCCTTATTCTGTTCCAGAATGCCATTCAGGATACCACTTAGTTGTTATGTTTCCTTAGGCTCCTGTTGGCTACGGTGGTTTCTCACACTTCACTTTTTTTCTATGACTTTAACAGTTTGGGGGAGTATTTTGTGGAATATCCCTTAATGGGAATTTAGCTGATGTTTTTCTCTTGATTACACTGAGGTTATAGGTTTTAGAGAGAAAGATAACATTCTTATCACGCCATAGCAATGGTACATGCTATCAGACTTAGCACTGTTAATATTAACCCTGATCATCTTGTGTGACGCAGTCTTTGTCAGGTTCCTCTACTATAAAGTGACTATTTTATTCCTTTCTAATCTCTACTCTTTGGAAGAAAATCACAAAGAGAAGCCCATTCATAAGGAGGGGGAGTTATGCTCTACCTCAGTATCAGTGGGGCTTCTCCAGAGGAAAGGAAGTGAGTGATAGGGTGTGTATCTAGACAGGCGTTTGATCAAACAATTGGGCATTACAGCCTACCCAGGTTGACCCAGAAAACTTAATCATATAAGATACTCTTAAGGTTGGAGTATCTACATAAATTCTGTGGACTTCTTCTGCGTAAGAGATTTGTGTATTCTCCCCCACTCATTCATTTATTCATTCATTTATATCAATACAGACTCATGATATTTATTTTATACTTTGGGTTATAACCCAGTGCTGCTGCTGCTGCTGCTACCACCACTACTACCACCACTACTAC
>CM053567.1:68687188-68727754 GCA_028646485.1 Cryptoprocta ferox | reverse complement strand
ACTACTACCACCACTACTACTACCACCACTACTACTGCTACTATTTTGTTGCACAGATTGCTCCAGCTTTGACCATTGGGAGCTTTTTCAGTTGGCTTCTGTATCTCTTTGACTTACCCTCATCATTGTGGTGGGTTTTTTGTTTGTCTGTTTGCTTGTTTTGAGCACCTCCTTCACTTCTGGAAGCACAAGGTACTCCAGGCTCATTTGTATATTCCCTGCCAAGACCTAGAATCAACCATTTCTCTAAGGAACCCTGGTTCCTTTTATTGTAGAATGGCATTGGGAAAGATCTGGGCACTAGGTGTGCTCACTGCTACTGGGGTGTCATTGCTTCTAGGCTTCTTAGCTGGCAGAGCAAGGAAATATATCTGTATATACTAACTCATGTGTATAACATAGCGATAGATGTTCCTCTACGTATCCATCTACATTAAGATACATATAATCTATATTAAGCTAAACATGAGTTTAGACTGATGTCTTTAACTCTTATCCTTTACTATATGTATCATTCTAGCCTTCTCTCCTTGCATGTCTGTAATCTTCTGAGGGTGAGAAGCATAGTTCCCACTATAGATCAACATGTACTGAGTTTTTAGTTCCAGAATGCATGTATAGCAGTATCAGAATTGTTAACCCATAGCCCTGAAGGAAAGCACTTTATGAACCAGAGTACACTGGTTATATTCAGTTCCTTTGCTTTTAATCTTAGATTTCTACTCATTTCAAAGCTACTTGGTCAGCACTTTCTTCTCCTGCTCCCTTCAGTGTGGTTATTTCATGCATTTGTAATATAGTTAGATTCTTCTGTCACAGTCTACATTATGTCCTGGAATTCTCTCACATCCTGAATGATTTTTCGGATTTGTATACATCATTTCACCCTTTCTGCTACAGAGACTATTGATTTTGCCAAATGCATAGTGTCATGTATTTACCGTTACAGTGTCATACAGAATAAGTTACTGCCCTAAAAAATTCTCTGTACTTTACCTATTCAGCCCTGCTCTCTCCCTAAACCCCTGATCTGTTTCTCATCTCCATAGTGTGCCCTTTCCAAAATGTCATATAAATGGAATCATATAACACGTACCCTTTTCTGACTGCCTTCTTTCACTTAGCTATACATATTTACAATTCATCCATGTTTTTGCATGGCTTAATAGCTCATTCCTTTTCCTGAGGAGCTTTTAAAACAAAGCAGATGCACTGGCTCCACTCCCAGAGATTCTGACTTAATTAGTCTGGTGTGGGGCTTAGGCACTGGTGTGAGAATGGAAATTGCTCCTTCTTTGCTTCCTCCTTACCTCTGTCACTCACACACACACACACACACACACACACACACACACTCCATCAGTTCAAGTCACTGGTGGCTGTGCCAATGGCTTGAAGCAGTGGGTTTTATATATTTGGTAGATGGAGTTAAGATGACAGATGATGACAAGAAGTTGAAGACTGGTGGGGTGGGATTAGGTGAGAAGTCTCCAGAAAATTGGTGCTTAAAAACTTGTCTTGTGAGGTTGAGTCTCTTCTTCCTGGTCTACTAGAGAACAGAGGACACACAACTCCTCTCTCCCTCTCCTGTCCATAAACAAGTGTAAGAGGCTTTGGGAATTTTTTAAGGAGTATGGCTTCTGACTTTTGCTGGAGGAACTAGGAGTGAAAATGCTCTCTCCTTTGCTTACCTTAAACATTATAAAAAAGGCAGTTGTCTCATAGATGACACATGGCAGGGGAATCCAAAAGGTCTCTTGTTGTGGCATGTCATGACAGAAGTCAGATTCCAGGCTATAGGAAAAGAGTAAGATAGAGCCTACGGAGATGGAGGAGGGCAAGCTGGGTGGGGATGGTCAAGGTCATGTCTATTTAGTCTTGCCCCATAAATGGATAGAGAGAAGAACAGTCTGGAATTACACTCTTCCCTTGCCATCCACACTAGCTTTTCCATTTTGTATCCACTGTGTACCAAGAGGCCTGTAGAGGACAGAGACATGGAATTCCTGAAACCGCTAGGTCATCCCTGAAGCCCCTGGTTTGTAAGTTTTTACGAGATGTGCATGTGTCAGACATAGATGAATGTTCCTCATATCTGAATCAGAAATCCATCTAAACAGCAAGTATGTCCATTTAGAGTTTTAATCTTAAGAGGGTTTAAGAAAAAGCTATTAGGGATATTTTTTAAACCCCAGAGCCCAATATACAGTCAGAATATATTTAGCACAGTTTTTGTATCTCCTACTACTTCTAATGCTATCTAATGATAACTGATCATTATAAGGAGTAATGATTGATTCTCAAGTGCTTTATGTGCATTAAATATGACTTTCTGTGTTAGGCATATATAAACGTTTTTGTCATTATTTAATTTTTACTGATCCTTTCAATGTTGGCAATTGGAGTATGCTAGAGATGGTTACTTCCAAATAATAATTTTATTTATTTATTTATTTATTTATTTATTTATAGCATGTGTGCATGAGCAGGGGAGGGGCAGAGAGAGAGGGAGAGAGAGAATTCTAAGCAGGTTCTGTGCTCAGCACAGAGCCAGAGGTGGAGCTTGATCTCATGACCTAGAGATCACGACCTGAGCCCATATCAAGAGTTGGTTGCTTACTTTACCAAGCCACCCAGGTGCCCACCAAATAATTATTTCATTTAAAAAGGTGCCTTTGGGGGCACCTGGCTGTCTGTCAGTAGACCATGTGACTCTTGATGTCAGGGTTGTGAGTTTGAGCCCCACATTGGCATTACAAGGAAGGAAGGAAGGAAGGAAGCCTTATTTCCCAACTTTATATAAATGGGAAGTATATTTTCTAATCAATTAGCAAAGGTAATTTTTTGATGCAAGGAGAATCAGGGAGCAGTTGGGCTGAGAGAACCAAAAAAGACTTCTCAATTTCCAAAAATGGATTCCAATGTGTAAGATGAGACCATTTCTTCATGCACCGTAAGTAGTGTCAGAGAATGAAAGCAACACTTACCCCTATAGTAGAAGCCATATAATCCGAACAGATCTCTGCAAAATCTCTTCCCATTACGCCATAGTAGAGGCCATAGAACAAGGATACAATGCCAAAATCCATGGAATCTCTAGCCTTGATTCTATTGAAAACGACAGCGTGAGGAAAGAAGAACATGGCATATGAGGGGCTCAAGAAGGGATACAGCTTAGAAGAAATTTCCTGCCATAGTCTCTTAACAGAAAGTTGGGAGTATTTTTTTTAACTGATTATTTTTAGACTTTAATTGATTTTTTAAAAGACTTTTAAGTTCTCTTAAATTCTCTTCAAAGTTTTACCACACTGTGGTAAGTGGACGAAGTAATTCTTGAGAGGGTCTTCTAACTAGTGGTTCTGAAGCTGGGCTCTGCAAAGAAAGGGCTGGGCAGCTTGTAAAACTCCTCATCTTCCCCCTGCGCCCCAGGCCAATTACATCAGACTCTCTGGGGGTGAGGGGCCTGTGCAGCAATATTTTTGGAAGCTCTCCAGACTCCAGGTGATTCCAGTGGGCAGCTAACATTAGGAGCTTCTTTAATGGAGTAGTGTTTCTCAGCCTTAAATACAGAATCACCTGGGGAGATTTAAGACTCTGCTGCTCAGGAGCTGTGATGTAAGTGGCCTGGGGTGGGGTCTGCACCAGTGCTTTTTAGAAACTTCTCAGGTTAAGAATCCCTGCTATCAAGCTTAGATTTTACAGAATACTTTCAAATCCTTCACTTGCCCAACAAATATTTGAGGTAGATGTGATTATCTACCTCATTTGCATTTAAAAAAACCAGAGATTTAGAAAAGTGATTTGCTTAACACGACAATTGGTTTTGAGGCCCTTGCTACTATGCCATAGTGACTGTGTCAATTATAAAAAATATTTTGCAAGTTGCATCATATTTCAAATATAATAGGATTCTCTATGATACCCCCGCACCCCATTTTTAAGGGAAACATTTCTTCAAAAGGTAACTAATTAGCTCCTAATTTAATTTCTGAATCTTAATCATTGCACATATGGTTTGTTATATCTCTCAATAGTTTCAAATATTAGCCCTGGGCCTGGGTAGATCTGATGGAGTCAGGGAGGGAGGGAGGAGTGGAGGGCAGCTGGGTAGTTGGCCCCTGGAAACTTTTTCTGGTTGTTTTGTGCTCTGTGAATTTGAAGAGGAAATGGTAAATGCAGAGAGCTTTGTAGACTTAGAGGGTACAGATCTTTTGGTGATGTGAATTGGGAATTCCAACACAAATGGTGACTTTATTCTTTCAAGATTTGCCTGGGTATATCTGAGAATTGGGGCAGTGGGGAGGAATGAAGATGATCTTCTCCCCATGTTCAGGGGAGGATGTATCATAATTTTACTGTTAAAAAGTGTAGTAACAGACTCGGGTTCCACAAAAAAGCATCCTAAAACAGCAGTGATCAATAACACTAAGTAGTTAAAAAATAGTTCCTTCCCAGCCTGAAGGGTTAAGTTGTTGGTATGCCTTGTTGTAGGAGAAGTCATGGTTAAGAAACTTAAAATCTTATGGAAAGTAGTCTTGTGACAACTATAGGCTAAATGATTTCAAAAAATTCCTTATGAATATTTTTACATTCACTAAATAAAGCTATATGGACAGTATGCTGAAAAACAAAAGAAATCAGTATCTTTCTATACACAGAATAATACAGAAATCATAGATCTGTACAATTACTTTCTATGCCTTTCCTGCTAGAAAATGGTAAGAGCTCCTGCTCTGAAAGTTTCATGAAATGCTTATAAAATCAGATTGCTATGTTGCTGTAGGAAGAGTCCTTCCCTTCAGAGCTGACACTCCATCCAATTGCCTGACCTATTTTATGAGTTGCCAATGTTTGCCTTTTAATTTCTGGTAGGGTCCCAGAGGAACTTCAATGTGAAAGGTATTCTGGGGAATTTTTATTTGAGCTGCTTTCCACAGCCATGTGGTGTGTTTTAAATTCCCTTTCCAGGCCACAGGTTGATTACACAGCGTTGGCTCTGCCCCTGAGAACCTCAACCACAGTCCATGTCGGCAACTGCCTTTCTCGTGGGAGCTCAGTTCTGAGTTCTAATTATCCTGATTTCCTTGACTTCTCACATGACTTTCTTGCTGTTATTTCCTTACCTCTCATTCAGGTTCTAAGCACTTAGTTTTGTCCTTTTCTGACTGTCCCCAGCAAAAGGGATTTCATAGGTACCAGAAACAAAATTCTAGAGCACTGCCATCCATGGCAATATAGAAATACAGATTGAAAATTTCCTCATAGCCACATTAAAAAGAAACATGAAATAATTTCACCACTACATCCCAAACACTGTATTTCAACATGTAGTCAATATAAAAATTATTTTTTCTTTTTATTTTCTTAACATTATTTTTCATACTTTGAAACCCAGTTTGTATTTTACAGTTCTAGAACATTTTATTTCGTAGTTTAGGTGCTCATAGTCACATGACCTATCATCTACTGCACCGGACAGCATAGTTCTAGAGGTCTGGAAGGAAGAAGATATATACAAGGAAATGACACTTCAGAATTTTATGGAGGGGAAGTTTGTAGTTCAGTAAGAATTACTCAACCACAAATGTAGACCTGCTTTTAATGGTGATGTTTAACATTTGCCTATCAAGTACAGATTCTTTAAAAAATTTTTTGGATGTTTTTATTTATTATTTTTGAGACAGAGAGAAAGCATGAGCTGAGGAAGGGCAGACAGAGGGACACAGGAACTGAAGCTGGCTTCGCACTCACAGCAGAAACCTTGATGTGGGGCTTGAACCCACAAGCCTCAAGATCATGACCTGAGCCTAAGTCAGATGCTTAGCCAACTGAGCCACACAGGTGCCCCTCAAGTACAGATTTTCTTTAAAGCTTAAAGCTTATAATTTTTCAAAAAATTTTTATCCTGTAGGGTTTTCTCTTATACTTTTCTAGTGGTTTCCACCAATGACATCTCCTATAGACAATGTGTGTATGGAACATTGTAGGGCGAAATGATTCCTGATACAGAGAACCTGACCAGGTGAATATTGCAAGCAAGTGCTTGGAGATATTAATGTCTTAATTGGAGATACTTACTTGAAAAATAAATTGAATCCACACATTGTAAACATGATGGCCAAATAACCCACAACACCAAATGCGTAGCTGAGTTTGTAGATTAGAAGAAACCATTTGTAGACCAATCTGTGGATGTAAAATGGGGAGAAATACAGAACATGATATATTATAAAGTATTTTATCTTTTTCAAACATTGTTATGAGTCAGTTTTTAATTTCTAGAATTCTATTATGTAATATAAAGAACGCAAGTAGTTTATATCAGCTAAACTCAACAGTAATCTATATAAATAGTATGCACGTGCATGTATATTCACTGCAGGTTGTCTATGCTCCTCATGTGAGAGTGGCTTTCAGAGATGGTTTCTCCACCTGGAACGCTGCCTCCCCTTCTCTCCTTTGGCCCCAGGGTTAGCTTAGAGTGGTTTTGGCAGGAGTAGCTTGGAATAAGCACAAGATGAGCAGAGAAGTCAACTCCTCCCCCAGGAGTGTTGCCCCCTACCGCTGCCCCTCCACCCCCCAGCCCAAGGACAGAGGCCATCAGTATCAAGCTCAGCCTCACCCCAACTTCTCTCCACTCACAGAGCCCCCTCCCCTAGCCCTGGGATGGAATCATAAGTGTGCCTCAGGCTGGTTTTCTCCTGCTATGTGGATCGGTCCTCTGTGTATCCCAGTACACACAGTGGCCAACTTTAGAGCCTTTCCTTCTTCCCACAGGGTCAGAGTGGAGAAGTCGGAGATGGGGATAGAGAGGAAGGGTGTAGATGATTTAGAAGGGACTTCCTTACCCTGCTTGTTTCCCTTATCCCTGGCAGTAAAAGCCCTTTGAAAAGCTACAGGAAGGGCCACTGCTTCATGCCTGTGAGGATGTGAGGAGAGGCTGGGAGCCCAGATGCATTCGTGGTGCCGCAGGACAGGGTTCTGCCTGCTGGAACAAGATGTGATGGGAGGAGGAGGAGCAGCTGGGGGACTGTCCTTGGTGCCCAGAGAAACGAAGGCAGTAGTTGGACTGTTGCTCCCAAAGGGGATGGAGGACAAGAGGCAGGCAGGCCTCTCAGCTCTTTCCCTCTGCACTTTCTGGGAGCCGGTTCCAGGCTTTCACAGTGAACTTCACTCTGAATCGCACTCCAGAGACTTAACCTGCAAGTGCTGGAGCCCTGCCTCCAACTCTCTCACCTTCCGCAGCTTCCTCCCTGTTAGAGCCATTGCACTAAATGCTTATGTTCTATGATATTATTGATGTAATGTTTCAATGTTATTTTAAAAAACGCCCTGCTTCATTGAATTCCAGTCAGAAGAGGCCTTCTGAGGGGTGCCTGAGTGGGGCTCAGTCCGTTAAACATCTAACTGGATTCTTGATCTCAGCTCAGGTCTTGATCTCAGGGTCCTGAGTTCAAACCTGGCTTGGGCTCCATGCTGGGCTCTGCGCTGGGCATGAAGGGAAAGAAAAGAAAAGGAAAAAGGAAAAAAAGGAAAAAGGAAAAAGGAGGAGGAGGAGGAGGAACCTTCTGAAACATGATGCTGTAAATGGGGTTTGTGGGCTCGCTTGAGAAATGAATTGTCATTACGTCACTTTATGGTGAAAGGCTTCCCCACTTCAGGTGACTCAATATCAGGGTTATGTGGGCCACGCCTCCTCCTGCAGTTGTCATTCTACCCCATGGGGCAGCGGGGGATCGGCAGTGGGGAATTCTGAGGGGCCAGAAACTCTGTGTGGACTGCACAAGGTGGGTCAAGTGGCTCTGAGCCTGTCACCTCAAAAGAGGGCCAGGCAGGGCTTTTGGGGTCTTTCTGACACGGTGACTCTAGGGCTGCCGATTCTTTTGGGTTGGCAGTGCCCAGCAGTTTGGATCACTGCTCAGTGCAGCCAGATAGACGTGGAAATTTCCATTGCTCGAAGGGGTGAAAGTGGGCAAAGGGGCCAGGTCCAAGAGGGCCTGTGGAGTACCCCCACAGCACCCGGCAGCACTAGAGTGGGGGTCCAGGAACTCCACATGTACTGGAACTGCACAGACCCTCTCTGCACCTAGAGGGGCCCCTCTCAAGGTTGTGCCAGCATCCCAGGTGTTTCGACTCTTTAAACTTCAGGCCTTCTCTGTGTCATTAAGGCACAGTCTGCTGTTGGGAGGGAGGGGGTTGAAGGGGGTTCACACTCTGCTATTGGTATGATTCTGGGCTCTCCCTCCCCATTACTGCCTGTGGGACTCTGGCCACCCTGCTTAGTACTTCTTCCTATGATTGCCTCATTCATAAAGTGGGGATAACACTCGCTCCTAAGGTAGTTCTGAAGATTCTGTGAGATCATGTATTAATGTTCAAAAGATCTGACACATTAAATGGTCAATATGTCATATAATTATTACAGGCATGTTAGATTTTCCAAATCCCCCACCCCCAAACCTTATTGGGAGTACAAGTTTCTAGAGCACTAGCGTCCAGAACTCCCTTGCTACTTAGATTACACTGGAAAAGCCAGATTAGGAATTGTGTTCGTGCTTTCCTTTGTGCTCCTCCACAAAGGAAAGCTTGGCCTGGAACTGATGTGAACAAGCCCAGCTCTTTGTGGCAGATGTGCAGCCTGTTTTTGAGCCTGAGCCCTACTGCCCCTTCTCTGTTACTCTGCCCCACAGCAAGGGCTTGGTATACTCTGGGGGAGGAACAGCTGGTTTTTAAACTGCCTTAGTGTGAGGGACCACTCCTCTTGGGTTTGCTTTTGCACCATGCCGGTTTGATCTGACCAGCTTTCTTAGCCTGTAACGAAATCCTGTTTCCTAATGGAAATTAGCTAAGAAGTGACTTACCTATGATATGATGATCAAAGATCCATAAGGATCCTTAGGGCCTATTACCTCTCATAAACAGGAGTTTCTTTATCCAGACTGCTTTTCTAGAAGAAATGGGGTCTAGTTAGCCTCTCCTATTGTTGTCTCTTCAAATGGTGGCTGTAGGTCTTTTTTTTAAATGTCAGTGGAGCGTGTTGGCTGTCAGGCTGTGCCTAGGCTCAGAGCCATGTGGGCAGGAGAAACTGAAGCGGATGCCCTGTGGGCACAAGGAACAGAGGGCAGGGGCCCCTCCATGTGAGACAGATGGGCATGCAGAGTAACGAGGCATCACGTGGGTATTTCTTGTCATGACGTTCCTCTGCATTGAATGACCTCATGTGCACAGAAATACTGCGTTTAACTGGGGTAATTCATTCTACAGTGGAGAAGTGAACTGTTCTCACTGAAATATGATATAGATTATATCCAGGGAATGAAAGCAAGTGCATTTTGGTTCATACAAAATTTGGATCACTTTCACAAATTTTAAATAACTTACAACATTTTTTAAGAAGGAGAAAAGGTGCCATATGTCCACGTACAGATGGGTAAACCACGCCATACACAGGCTGTCTAAAACCCAAAATTGCCCAGTTGAGGAGGTCTCCTAACACCACCCCAGAGCTCTTTCCAGTGGGATTAAATTATCAACCAGAATTCATTTGATTATCAATTTTTAATTAATTAATTTTTTTAGTAATTCTATACCCAACATGGGGCTTGAATTCATGGTCTTGAGATCAAGAATTGCATGCTCTGCTGACTAGCCAGGCTCCCCTTGAATATCAATCTTTATCATTACATTTATTTATCTGATTTTTCTCACTGCATATTTTTTCTTCTCCAGAGTAAAAGGAAAAGCTGATATCCATCTCTCCCACTGTTTTAGAGGATTAAAAACAAACATCTGAATAGCTAAATAATCATAATAACATATCACAGGAGCCTATGATTTGTTCTCCAACAAAGATCAAAACGTGACATTGTCTTATTACCATGTAATGCTTTACACATTTTCTCTCTATCCCATTTCAGTTTTATCTAGATTTAAATTCATATCTTAATTGCAGAACAAGGAGAGTGAAAGCAAATTTGTGGGCACATTATGAGATTACAAGTACTTTGGAAAGATTTGTGGATGATATAGTGGAATTATAGAAATGTCAAGAGGTTGGCAATGGTAACTAAGATGAGCATTGGAATATTAAAGCCTCATTTGTTATGAGAGGAGTAAGTTGTCCATTACTTATGATTTACCCAAAATAAAATACATACATAGTTGTTAGAAATACAAACATCTAACTCTTATTCTATTATAAAATGTGTGTCACACAACTTATGATGGAGCTGAGCAAAATAAATGCTGAGCTAAAAATAAACATGCAAATAGTGTTCTAGAAAATTAAGAAAAAATTTTAATGTTTATTTTTGAGGGAGAGAGAGAGAGAGAGACAGTGTGAGCAGGGAAGGGCCAGAGAGAGAGGGAGACACAGAATACGAAGCAGGCTCCAGGCTCTGAGCTGTTAGCACAGAGCCTGATGTAGGGCTCAAACTCACAGACCGTGAGATCATGACCTGAGCTGAAGTCAGATGCTTAACCAACTGAGCCACCCAGGTGCCCCTTTGTTCTAGAAAGTTTAAGCAATAGTTTTACTTCTCTTTCTTCTGGCTTTCATTAGTATCTTAAATAATAGATTTTACAGGTATGTCCGAATCACCATTAAATAATGAATGTGAACAGCAGTATAGCTAATCTCCCAAATAGTTTTGCTACTGAAGGGCAAAAGAACTGTGATGCGCCCCTCCCCCCTCTGGGAAAATGGAATTAAACTTCTTTAAACTTCTTAATGTTTAAAAAAATTTTTTTTAATGTTTATTTATCTTTGAGAGAGACAGAGACAGAGCGTGAGAGAGGAAGGGGCAGAGAGAGAGGGAGACACAGAATCTGAAACAGGCTCCAGACTCTGAGCTGTCAGCACACAGCCCGATGCGGAGCTTGAACTCATGAACTGTGAGATCGTGACCTGAGCCTACGTTGGACACCCAATCGACTGAGCCACCCAGGCGCCCCACTTCTTAATGTTTATAAATAAGAGGATGTCAGGGGAGGGACGAATGGGATACATACCTTGGTGTTCTCCCTGAGAGGGGTTTTCGGGTAGCTCTGAAGAGGATGTAACTGGTAATAACCGAGAACATTCCCCACATAGACAGAAACCGCCACCAGTAAAATTTTATTGTGAAATACAGAGGGACAACCCACATCTGCAACAATGTCACCAGCTGTCAGAAAAATGAACAAAAGTCTCTTTCAATGACTGAGGACCCAGAATGTTTTGTCTACTATTAAATGATTCCGAAGCTACTCTGGGGGAAACCACCATCACCATCCAGTCTATGACATGCAACTGGGTCACCACCCAGCTGTAAGCTCTTCTATCCATGCAAAGTTTTGGAGGGAATTAGCAAGATGGTCTGAAAATTCAAATGGGAAATCATCCAAAATATTAATTTTCTTTTACCTCTTTTTGCCGGGATAGTTCAGATGAAAGCAACTTTAGTCTTCAAAAGCTGTGTGGTTTTGGACAAGGGAGCCTCACTTTTGTTGTAAAACTGGGGATAACAATGCCTGCCCTGCTTGCCTGTGCTGAGGTGGAGATCAAATAAGATCACAGATGGGAAAGTGTTCTGGAAACAGTACCATAATATATGGAGCCAAGGGGCTATTGTTTCTATCATGTACACATGTGCAAATGCACGGTGACATCACAGGGAGGAAGTGGCGTCACAGCAGCTTCTGGGACCTCTTCTGCCTGCTGCCCAGTGCACCCTGCAGGATTAGCCTTGGAGCTTGTGGGGGCCCCTCACCCTTGACTATTGGATTTGCAGCCCACCTTTTGCTTCTTGTCTTTCCTTTGCTTTTGTCTTGCCTTTTCCAGGCAAGCCAAGATGTGGACCAAACTCTTTCCTGCTCATCTGTGTGCAACTCCTTTGTGGCCTGTACCACTGACCTGAGTCCAAGTCACCTTCAGAGGGTTCTTTAAGTTGGCTGGCCCCACTGCCATGTGGCAGGAAGCAGGGTAGACTGAGCTGATGGGTTTTGAGTCAACAACTTGACTGTGGTTACCACAGTGACACTCCCATTCTTTAGATCAGGCCTAATACCAGCTATCACCTCTCTTGTGAAAAGCAGACAGGTTTAAACAATAGCAATAACCTCTGGTCTTTTGTTTTATCACATGCAGACTACTGCCCTATTACTTGCTCAGCACCAATGTCAGAGGGGGATGGAAAAGAGGTTTTGTCTCAGGTGTGGACTTGAATTGGCAGTGGCACATGACAATGCTCTGTTGAGGAGGATTCTGAGCCTGCATCCTGGGATAGGGCAAAGAGCATCATGATTACTTAATTATGTCAGCCAATGATGTAGAAGCAGTTGTTAGAACATGCATTTCCCATATTTGTCATTTGAGTATAACAAAGACTGATGTTATTTGTTTTTCTTTTTCTTTTATTTTTACTTCATCTTTGTGATAAAAGGAGGCAGCTGAGAAAAAAAAGCCTATGGATATATTTTTGGGTCTTTTAATAAGGTCTTGGTCATAATAGCCTGAAGGTCAATAACCAAAATTATTTGCTAAGACTTCAAGATGTACATGAAAAAGACAAGGCCATAGCTGTTCCTCTTTCCACATCAAATAAGAAGACATTTCCAAGGCTTTTCATTTTTTTTAATTTCTTCATCCCCATAAACAACCTGATCTGAAGTCTTCTGAGAGTTGCTCTAAATCTTTGGGAGAACACTAGAGTTGTTATTAAACATATGCATTTGAACAAAAATACACATGGAGCCAATCTGAGGTGATTATCTGGAGAGTGTGGGGAGAAAAATACCCCTATAACTTCCCTGTTTTGCTTTCAAGTTTCTGGCAGTATTTTCAGGGAAGAGTATTTTTTTTTCTTTAAGTTTATTTGTTTATTTTGAGAGAGAGAGTGTGTGTGCATGCACAGTGGGGGAGAGGCAGAGAGAGAGAGAGAGAGGGAGAGAGAATCCCAAGCAAACTCCATGCTGTAGGCACGGAGTCAGGGAAGAGTATCCTTTACTCTTGCCTAAGTTAGTCAGATACAAACTTGCCTCATCTCATTGAGCTTCACAGATACCGTGTTTTTACAAATTGAAGGTCTGTGGCAATCCTGTGTCCAGCGCGTCTATCATGCCGTTTTTCCAACAGCATTTGCTCACTTTGTGTCTCTGTGCCACATTTTGGACTCTGTGTGTTTTCCTCCCACTCTTGCAGATCAGAGTATTGTGGCTTCAGTCCTTCTCAGTTTGATAGATGTGGGCAGGCGAAGATTATAGAGCTCCCTACTTCTCCGCCATCTTGCCCCTTCCTCTGTATCACATTTTGGTATTTCTGGTGATATTTCAAGCTTTTTCATTACTATTCTATTTGCTACAGTGATCTGTGATCAGTGATTGCAATTCACTGAAAGCTCGGGTCATGGTTAGCATTTTTTAAGCAATATTTTCTAATTAAGGAATGTACATTGTTTTTTAGATGTAAGGCGATGACACACTTAATAGACTACTGTATAGTGTGAACGTAGCTATGATATGCACCAGAAAACCAAAAAATTCGTTTGACTTGCTTTATTGCGATGCTTGCTTTATTGTGGTGGTCTGGAACTGAACCTGCGTGATCTCCAGGGTATGCTTGTAATTGCTTTAATATTCCATCCTACCTTGTGAGTGTGGTTATAGCTAACATGTGAGTTAGCACCTTTATTTATGAAATCAAGATAAATACATATCCAAATAGGACAAACATGTTTTACTTAAGGAAGTAGAATACTGTTCCTGAGGGCCATAAACCACATAACTAGGTAAGTAAGATTCAATGTATGCCTATTTTAGCACTCAGCATTAGCAACTCTGACCCTGTGCTATTGCTAATAAAGGTGTGCAGCCCCTTAAAAGAAAATCACACCAGGATTTTGGTCATGTATTTCCTACAGCTGATTTTGGAGATAGCTATCTATGATAAGTGATATGTTTTCTGACTTTTTTAGGTCATTATGTCTGATATTAAAAAAGGAAACAAATAGAGAAGCACCTGGGTGGCCCAGCTGGTTGAGCGCCTGACTCTTGATTTGGGCTCAGGTCATGATCTCACATTTAGTGAGATCAAGCCCTGCATCAGGCTCTGTGTTGACAGTGTTGGGCCTGCTTCGGATTCTCTCTTTCCCTCTCTCTCTGCCCCTTCCCTGGTCAGGCATGCACATGCTTTCTCTCTCTCAAAGTAAATAAATGAACGTTAAAAAAAAAAAGACATGAGCTTCATCTTTCAAAACGTGATCATCTTCTTTTGCATTTTTCATCTTTCTGTTTGAACAATTTGATTCATCTTTATATTTCCCCATAAAGATACTGAAATTTTTTGTAATAGAGTCAGTTCATTTTAATTCAGCAAAACTTCCATGGTCCTGTATTTTATACTTTAGATCATAAGCTAAAATTGACAAGACTAATCATTTCCTCAAATTCATGGAGTTATTACAATCTATAATATTTTGGAGCAATGATTGAATTATATTTTTATAATACTAGTTCCCATTGTGGATCTATAAAAGTACAGCCCATTTCTAGATGATCTCAAATTTCTCTTACTTGATTTTTGGATTTAATTAGCAATGAATAGCAATGTTCAAATGTACAGACATACCACTTCTTAAAAATAGGTCTTAGAGATCAGAAATAGAAGGAAAGCAAAAAATCATTCTAGGATATCAGGTATGAAAATATTTAATTTCTTAACTATCTTGAAACTGTATACCCAATGCCATATTTTCTCAACATGTAAGGGGAAAGGTCAGAAATTTGCATTACAAATTCAATTAATTGTATGAGGAGTCATTTTGAAATGAGGGCCACATCTCATGTCAATTTAAAAGATTATCAATTTCCAGAGCAGTTAAAACTTCTCATTTTTAATAGCAACTGCCCCATATGAAACGTAGGAATTTGGTGCCTCATAAATAAACACACGACATATGTGAAATTGAGGTGCATGCATGCAAAATAGGAGGCCTGGCAGCTGGGACACATTAATAATGCCAGAGGGGTCACCATCTGGGCACGTGCACATAAAACACATCTGCATTGCTGGGGGAGGGCGCCTGTGCATCTACACCACATCATCAAGTGTTCTCCCCACCCACATGCCGTGGCAGAAGGAATTTCCTGACCAATCACATGCTGCCCAAAGGTATCATGTTCCTTTCTTGTAGCTATGCACATAAGGAATCTGAAAGGAACAGCAAATCAAGTCAAAACAAAGGTATCTTTTTATTTGCCTAATTATACAAAATGATGAATGGTTCACACAACATGAGAGAAGGAGAGAGAGAAGAAGAGAGAGAGGGAGACAGAGATGGGGGGAGGGAGAGAAAGAGCAAGAGAGGGAGAAGGAGGTGGGAGGAAGGGAGGGAGGAAGTTATTGTGATGCTCATTTCTTTTGCACTGCAAATCTCAAAGTATTTGCAGCCATTTGTCCATGTGTCTGTGTGTATTTGTACAGGTGAAGGTGAAGCAAGAGCAAGGGGGTGCCAGAGGTAAGCAGAACATTTTCATGTAAATAAATGACCAAGAATTACTGCTATTATTCGTACAAAGGCAATGAAGGAAAATGTGGATATAAACAAGTAAACGTATGGAATCTTGGCATATATATGAACGGCTATTAGAAATTCACTTGGTTCTTATTTCTATTTCCAAATCAATTCAGACCGTTGACTTTGCTCTTTAAATTCTTAAAGGAGATTGTGCAATGTTATGTATGTGTGTAACTACGTATGTATTTGTGTGTTGTCTCATTTTAAAAAGATTTGAGCAGGCATAAGGCTTTATTGACATAGTAATATGTTCTAGTGTTTCACAGCTATTAATGGGCAGGAAGTTGATTTAAATAGAGCAATGTTTCAATCTGTGGCAAATTATTTGCCTGTGTGTTGAGGCAAGTTAACAGTGTTCCTGAAACCCAAATTCTATGTATATAGTCATCAGGCCTTCTGTTGATTTGAAGGGAGGTAGATGTATTCTTTTTTGGCACCTTACCCCTATTTCCTGCAGATATGAAAAGTAAGGATATATAAAAGAATATGGAGAGGGCAGTGTTGGATGAAATTTTATTTTTTAATTAAATTCTGTTTTAAAATGCTGTTAAAAGCATTTGGAAATAATTTGATTTTGAAGCTCTGCCATGTCTACAAAATATCAACAGCATCAGCTGAAAAGAGAAAAATTCAAATATCCAGATGCTCTGTCTATAGTGTACTAAAAATGTGACTATTTAGAAACATCCAGGTACACAGTAGTACTCCAAACAAAGTAAGAAATTTTCACTCTGTCTACTTTCTCTCTTCACTTTTTGACATCACCTAGGAGCAGTTGATGTTATATTTTTAAACACTGTTTTCCAAATAACATGTCTCCTTTGCTTTAGGTATTTATAATAAGCCACTCTAATGTCCACAGCTCCTAGAGACCACAGAACAGAATCTAAGATTAAGTGATCACTTCAGAAGATAGACATATTTGTTAAAAGCTATAATCTGAAAATATTTTGAGCTTTTTGTATTAGTCCCCTCACCTCTGAAGTACATGATCCAAATTATGCATGAAATAATGTGAAAATAGGGGCACCTGGGTGGCTCAGTCCGTTAAGCATCGGACTTCAGCTTAGGTCATGACCTTGCGGTTCATGGGTTTAAGCCCTGCTTCGGGCTCTGTGCTGACAGCATGGAGCCTGCGTGGGATTCTCTCTGTCTCCCTCCCTCTCTGCCTCTCCCCTGCTTGTTCTCTCTTTCTCTTTCTCTTTCTCTCTCTCTCTCCCCCACCCCCCGTCAAAAATAAGTAAATAAATTAAAAACTTAAAAATATGAAATAATGTGAAAACAATGCTATTTTATATATAATATATAATACCCTCAGGGTGTAAATAAATAAGTAAACTGGCTCCCACCACGTGCCATCTATTTACTTAATTGTTCCATTCCAGTACACATACAGAGCAATATCAGAATTGTTGACTTGTACTCCCATGGGACAGTTTTAGCAACTAGGTACAGTGCTCATTTACAGTGTCTGTTGCCTTAATCTTACAGATTCCTCTGATTTCCAAAGGTACTTAGCATCTGATTCTTCAGATGCTGATTTCACCAGTGAAAACATGTGGGCTTGGTGCTTTCTTTTGTAGAAAGTTATTAATTATTGACTTAATTAAAAAAAGTAGACATAGGCCAGAGACAGGATTTATGGGGTGATTTAAATGGGTAAAGGTAGTCAAAGGGTACAAACTTCCAAACTTCTAGTTATAAGATTAATAAGTCCTGGGGATGTAATACATTATAGTGACAATAGTTAAGAATAATGTGTTGTATATTTGAAAGTTGCTGAGAGAGAAAATCTTGAAAATTCTTATCACACGCAAAATTGTAACTATGTGCGGTGATGGGTGTTAACTAAACTTACTGTGGTAATAATTTCACACCATATGCATAAATCAAATCATTATGTTGTATACCTAAAATTAATGCAGTATTATATATATATCAATTATATCTGAATAAAAATAGAAATAGGAATATTCAGATCACTTATTTCTCTTTTTGTGAGTTTTGGTATAGTTTGTGTCTTTCAAAGAATTAGTCTATTTCATTTAAGTTATCCAGATTTGTGGGCATAATATTCCATTATTTTATTTTTATGTCCATAGGATCACTAATGATGACCCCTCTTTCTTTTCCGATACTAGTAATTTGTGTCCTCTTATTTTTCTTGGTTAGCTTTCTAGAGTTTTATTAAATTTACTGATCTTTTCAAAATACCAGTTTTTGGTTTCATTGAGTTTCTCTATTGATTTCCTGTTTTTTTAATTTAATTGCTTTCTGCCCTAATTTTTTAAAATTTCTTTTCCTCTGATTGCTATAAGTTTAAATTACTCTTTCTCTAGTTTCCTAAAGTAGATGGTTAATTTACTGATTTTAGATCTTTCTTCTTTTCTAATATATGCATTCAATGCTATAAATTTCCCTCTAAGCACTGCCTTTACTGCATCCCACAAATTTTGGTATGTTGTATTTTCATTTTCACTTAGTTCAAATAATTTTTTAGTTTCTCTTGAGTACTTCTCTTTGACTCATGTGTTATTTAATCCCTAAATATTTTGGGATTTTTTTTTCAGCTGTCTTTCTGTTATTGATTTCTAACTTAATTTTTGTGGTCTGCGAGCATACTTTGTATAATTTCAATTCTTTAAAAATTTTTTTTTGTGTGTTTTAGGTGCTGAATGTGGTCTATCTTGGTGAATGTTCTATGTGGGCCTGAGAAGAATGTGTACTCTTCTGTTATTAGATGAAGTCTTCTATAAATATCAATTAGTGCAGCTTGATGAATGGTGCTGTCAGGTCAACTCTATGCTTACTAATATTCTGCCTTCTTGGTCTATCAACTACTAAAGGAAGGTGTTGAAATCTCCAACTAAACAGTGGGTTTGTCCATTTCTCCTTGTAGTTCAATAAATTTTTGCCTTGTATATTTTGATGCTCTCTTGTTAGGCACATACACATTAAGAATCGTTATATCCTTTTACGGGGGTCTGGGTGCCTCAGTCAGTTAAGTGTCAGAGTCCCACATTTGGGTCAGGTCATAATATCATGGTCATGATCTCATGCTTGTGTGACTGAACCCTGGATCGAGCCCCAAGTCAGGCTCCAATATGGGTGTGGAGACTGCTTAAGATTCTCTCTCTGCCTCTCCCCTACTGTGCTCTCTCTCTCAAAAAAAAAAAAAAAAAAGAATTGTTACATCCTTTTAAATAACTGAATCTTGAGGTGCCTGAGTGGCTGAGTTAGTTGAGTGTCCGACTTTGGCTCAGGTCATGATCTCATTGTTTATAAGTTCGAGCTCTGTGTTGGGCTATGCACTGACAGCTCGGAGCCTGGAGCCTGCTTCAGATTCTGTCTCCCTCTCTCTGCCCCTCCCCCACTTGCTCTCTCTCTCTCTCTCTCTCTCTCTCTCAAAAATAAACATTAAAAAAAAGTTTAAATAACTGAATCTTTTATCATTATGTAATGCCCTTTTTTCTCCCTGATAATTATATCTTTATTCTTATAAGTGAGTTTCTTGTCAACAACATGTAATTGGGTCTTTTTGTTTTTGTTTTGTTTTGTTTTGTTTTTCATTCATGGTGACAATCTCTTTTAATTGGTGTGTTTAGACCATTCACATCTGATTATTGATATAGTAAGATTAATATCTACCATATTTGTAACTGTTCTCTGTCTGTTGCATAGTGTTTTGTTTCTTTCTTTTCCTCTCTGCCTTCTTCCTTTTCTAGCCTCTTTGGCTTTAAGTGAGAATTTTATGATTCTATTTTCTCTATTCTCTTAGTATACCAATTATATATTTTTTCATGTTTTTGGTATGGCTTCTGGTCAATAGTAGGCTATTAGTAATTAAGTTCTTGGAAAGTCAAAAGTTATATGCAGCTTTTCGACTGTATGTGTGTGGGGGGGCAGTATCCCTAATGCTCCTGTTGTTCAAGGGTCGACTGTAATTGTTACTATTACTGCTTTGAATGAAGAGTTATCTATTAGGTTAAGAATAAGAAAGAAAAGATTTTATTTTATCTTCATTTATTCCTTCTCTGACACTCCTCCATTCTTTATACAGACTTGAGTTTCTGACCTATATAATTTTCCTTCTTTCTGAAGAACCTCTTTTAACATTTCTTGCAGTCTCCTGGTAATGAATTCCCTAATCTTTTTGTTTGTCCAAGAGAGCAAGTATTTCATTTTCACTTGAAGGATAATTTCTCTGGATTTAGAATTCTAGATTGGTGGATTTTTCTTTCAATACTTTAAATATTTCACTCTATTCTCTTCTTGCATATATGGTTTGTGAAAAAAAGTCTGATGTAATTTTTATTCTTGTTCCTCAATAGGTAGGGTGTTTTTTTTTCCCATCTGGCTGTTTTTGAATTTTCCCTTTGTCTTTCTGCAGTATGAATTTGATAGGTCCAGGTATAGATTTCTTGGTATTTGTTCTGCTTCATCTCTAAATTAGATAATGTATAAAAAGCACTTATCACAACTATAATAACAGTAATTTATATGTAAATATTTATATATAGTAATTTATATATAAATATGTTATAGGAATTATCCTTAAAATGTTATAAGTAATAATATTACTAACAAACTGATGGAGATTATAAAATTGAATAATAGAAATAAACTATTATATGGAACCTTGTAGAAAAGACCCAGAAACTTCATGAATCTTATAAATGTGTTCAAAACTCCCTGTAGCTCTGTTAGGTGTCACATGATCTTAGGTGCCAAGAGAAATAATTTAAAAGTTAGGTTTTCCCTTGATGATAAGGCTGTTCAGGTCAACATTTGTGGAAGCATGTCCTTATCAAATTCCACCCCAAAGGTGTTAAACTGAGGGGCGCCTGGGTGGCTTAGTCAGTTGAGCGTCCAATTCTTGATTTCGACTCAGGTCATGATCTCACAGTTTCATGAATCAGAGCCCCACGTTGGCTCTGTACTGGCAGCTCAGAGGCCTGCTTGGGGCTCTCCCTCTCTCTCTCTCTGCCCCTCCCCTGTTCTCTCTGTCTCTCTCAGAATAAATAAAAATAAACTTTCAAAAAAAAGATGTTAAATTGAATAGTATGTCAGGTGCAGTTTTTTTTTTTTTTTTGATGGAGTTCATGCAGAGTACAATAAGAAAGCTGGAAACCATTGCTGGAATCAGCTATTATTGCTCTGGAAACCATTTCCAAATTCAATGGTTGCAGATTTCAGCAAGAGTTTCTGAAATGGCTGTGTTCTGATGACTGGCTCTGGCAGTGAACCCTTAAGAAAAAATGCACTCCCTCTCTCTATGCCCCTCCCCTCCTTTCTCTCTCTCTCTCAAAAATAAAATAAAATAATTAAAAAAAAGAGGGCACCTGAGGGCTCAGTTGGTTAAGCATCTGACTTTGGCTCAGGTCATGATCTCACAGTCTGTGAGTTCGAGCCCTGTGTCAGGCTCTGTGCCAATAGCTCAGAGCCTGGAGCCTGCTTCAGATTCTGTGTGTCTCTCTCTCTATGCCCCTCCTCTGCTCTCACACACACATACACACACACACACACACACTCTCTCTCTCTCTCTCTCTCAAAAATAAAATAAAAACATAAAAAAAAAGAAGAAATGCAAAGTATGGGGCAAATTTGAGGCAGCAGTATGGGAAAGATCAGCCTCACATGCTGGCTCTCAACTTGAGACAAAGATTGTCAACAGAGACATGCTAGGGCTACTCCACCCATTCCTTTGGGACAATGCATAATATAGATTGACCAATGGGCAAAGAAGTAGAAAATATTCTAGAGGGCAACCATGATTATGAGCTAATCTAGCAGAGTCCCATGAAACCCAAATCTGTCCTTGACCACTGTGGGCTATCTTCATTTGGATTCCTGGCTTTGTTAAAGTGCCAGACAGGGTCACTCTAAGAGAGGCCACTATCACAGTCATCTGGTCACCTCTAAGGTGATCCTGAGGACCACAGAGCCCCTCTTCCTAGCCATAAAATAGAGGAGCTGTGTGATAGAAGAACACAGCTTGCGTAGTGAGCAATAGGAAACAATTTGGGAAGACCACTCCAGCTAACCAACAGTTGTTGAGCTAGAGGATGTCTGCCTGAGACCAGTGTAGCCTTAGTCATGAATGGTTAGCTCCTCCAATGGCAACAAGTCCTTCAAGTGGCCTCTGACCTACGTGCAGGTCTATCTGTGGCTAGGTAGAGCCAGTGTATGAGCTCCACATTGACGGGTGTGGTGATACACATCTTCAGAGAGTTGACAAAAGGGTAATTTCTTCAAATACAAGACAAGGATATATTCTTTTTGGCATAAGCCGCCTCAAAAGTCATCCAATAAAAATGGTGGAGAAGTAGTGGGGCATAATGCAGGTCAGTTGGCTCATAAGGCATTTCCTTTCAAGGGCAGGGCGTTTTCTATGCAAAATCTGTACTTATGTTGCCATGGAAACTGAACATGTTTTAAAGTATCTAATCCAGAGATAGTTATCCATTATAAAGGATTTATGGAACAGGGCTATGAATGGTTTTCTTAAGAATCCAGGTTTCTTGTTACTTAAGGACTCAGAGGGGCACCTGGGTGGCTCAGTCGGTTAGGCATCTGACTTCGGCTCAGGTCTTGATCTCATGGTTCGTGGGTTCATGCCCCGCATCAGGCTCTATGCTGACAGCTCAGAGCCTGGAGCCTGCTTCACATTCTGTGTCTCCCTCTCTCTCTCTGCCTCTCCCCTGATCACACTGTCTCTGTCTCTCAAAATTAATAAAATGTTAAAAAAAAGAATTTTTTAAGGACTCAAAAATTCTGTATATTAGGTTAATTCCATTTTGCAGATAAGAAAACCATGGTTAAGATATATTATGGAGCTTTTCTTTGATATAAGTGAATAACTAATGAAGCTTTATTCTAGTTTTTTTCTTTTAAAAACAATTTGTTCAAGTGCAATAGAGAGGATGTTTATTTTTTATTTAAAAATTTTTCTAATGTGTATTTATTTGAGAGAGAGAGACAGAGAACCAATAGTGGGAGAGGGGCAGAGAGAGAGGGGGACAGAGGATCTGAAGTGGGCTCTGTGCTGACAAACCATGAGATCATGACCTGAGCCAAAGTTGAACGCTTAACCGACTAGTACCCCAGAGGATGTTTATTTTGATTGACAAGACAGCATTGGCATGGCAACAAATAAATGTGTTTGCTTAAAAAACAAAAAGACAGGATTTCTCTTTCTGAATAAAATGTTCAAATTATCTAAACTTAAACAGTATACAGAATTCGAAAGGGAATACTTTTTGTGATGGGTAAAAATAAAATACAATAAAATACTGGTCTAAGCCAGCACTTCATACATCACAGACAAGTCTTCTTATACAACGACAAGTCCAAGACCCAGAACCATGTAGTGTTGAGGACTTTCTTCCTTTGCAACATACTCAAGTCTAAATGATTGGTTCTCAAATGTGGTCTCAGACCAGCAGCATCAGCACCACCTGGGAACTTGTTAGACATGGAAATTCTTGGGCCCCTATTCAATCAGAGGCTTTGGGGGTGGGACCAGGGAATCTGATTAACAAACTGATTCACCTCTCCAGGTGATTCTGATGCACCTTAAAATTTGAGAACCACTGCTCTTAGACATTGCAATGGGAAGGTCTCGGGTCCAAGGTGGCCTCAGCTATGATTCTGAGGTCATGAGATGGCAAAGTTCCAGTGGATGTGCTAGGGTGGGATTGGTGTGTGAAAATGGGATCAAACTCTGTATTGGTGAGGTCAGTGCAATGTTGGCATCAACACATTTCCATAGATGTGCAAACTATCAATGCCAAAAGAGTTTATTGCTCAAAATTAGACAGCATCAATCTTTTGTTTCTGCTATTCCTAATCCTCCTTTTCCTAGGTCATTGGCAGAAGTTGCTCATACTAAAGGAAAATTGGTTTACTTAAAACAGGGATTCTTAGCTTTGTCACTATTGACATTTTATCACGAGGAGCTGTCCTGTGCATGTTTAGCAGCATCCGTGGCCTCTACCCACTGCATGCCAGAAGCAATTCCCATCCTCCTCCCCCTTCCCACTAAGGCGTGACAATCAAAAATGTTTCCAGATGTTGCCGAGTATCTCCTGGTTGATACTTGTTGAGAACCATTGACTTAAACCAAAGCATTTCCTTCAAGGGGGAGATGTGGCAGAAAGAAGAATAGGATTCCAGAGGTCCCCCTGGGGCAACTCACATTGTAGGACCGGCCATGCCTCTGTCTCCACTGTACCAGCACTATCTGGGCGATGACCAGGGCGCAGAGGAAGATCAAGATCATCTCCACGTGCATGGACTCATGGCCCCGGTGCATCTTGTACATCCTTTCCTGCTGCAGGCTGGAACCAGCAAATGAGGTCATCTGAAAAAGGCCTCAACCCTTGCATAGTACATTGAGGGGGAAAAAAAAAGTCTGGGCTCATAGAAAGCAACTGGAGATTTCGAATGTAGGGGGTTTTAAGCTTTGATTATAAATTTCCTTTTTTTTTTTTTTTTTAAATTTTCCTTTTCTCCCAGGCTTCAGGAGGGGGCAACGGAGAGGAGGAACCTGAGTTCATCAGGGATCCCAGTTCCTCTCAGCCCTTAGCTTGCCCGTGTGGCTTTGGCCTCAGCCTTGTCCTTTCAAGTTAAGTGATGGGGCTGGAAAAATCACTGATGGGCTCTGGACAGACCTGGGTACCAGTCCCATCACCACACAGACTCGTGAAAGTCACTCATCCTCTCTGTGACTCAGTTTCCTCCTTTGCAAACTTAAAATAATGACATCTTGGTACTTCACTAGATTGTTCTAAAACTGCAAAGCCCATGCTATTTTATTTGGTCTTAAATAAGGAATAATAATTATTATTAATCTATGTAATATGTCATATAACATATATAGATTATTCTAATTATTAGATTAAATAATATGAAATTTCCATCTTTGAAAGTCAAAATAGTAAAATATGGTAATTTCAAGTAATTTTTAATGTTTTGAAGTAAAAGGATATCCTGCAGATGGTGCCAATGGAGAGAATATTATCCAAAGGGCTCCAGAAAACCCGAGTGAGCTGTATATATTTTTCTTTTCATTATAAGGAGAACGAGGAAGCCTAAGTGTGATCTTAGGCGGGCACATTCTCACATTCTGATGATGGCGGAATGTTTCAGTTTTTGGTTGGACTCTTGGTTTTGCATAACGGTAGAGAAAACAGTATAATAGTATGTCATCTGTTTTAACTTCCTATACTAGAAGTGGCTTCAAAGAAACCCTAGAGCAATGGTTCTTGATGTTGGCTGTAAACTGGAAATCACTGGGGAATTTTAAAAGTCCCATGTCCAAGCTGTGCCCAGATCAATTAAATGACCATTTCTGCATGTTATGGGCTGAACTGTGCCCTCTCCTGCATTCATATGTTAATGTCCTACCCCACCTACCTCTCCCCCCCAGTCCCCTTAGAAGGTGACTGTATTTGGAGACAGGTACTTTAAGGAAGTAAATAAGGTTAAATGCCATCACCGAGTGGGCCCTAATCCAATCTGACTGGTGTCCTTATAAGGAGATTCAGCTATAAATTCACACAGAGGGAGGACCATATGAAGATGCAGTGAGAAGGCGGCCACCTGCAAGCCAAGGAGAAGTGTCAGGAGAACCCAAACGTGCCGACACCCTTCTTGTCCCCACAACTGTGAGGAAGTGAATTTCTGTTTAAACCACCTGGTCTGTGGTACTTGTTATGGTAGTTCAAGTTCCCTATGTGATTTTAAGATGCAGCCAAGATTGAGAACCACTGGGCTAGAGGAAGAGGGAGCAGTCCAGGGTCAAGAGTAGGGCAAGGGGGAAAATTATGAATGTTGCCAATCAAGTACTTTATAAATAGTGGTTAGCATTATCTTTCATCCCCAGTAGGGCACCATGAGTCACAAAATCTCTTGAAGTTTCTTTCCACTTATGAATAGATACAGTGTGAATTTAGTGTACCCATCAAAAAACAATGCAGAGGCAGTGCCTGGGTGGCTCAGTCAGTTAAGCGTCCAACTCTTGATTTCGGCTCAGGTCACAGTCTCACAGTTTCATGAGTTTGAGCCCCGAGTTGGGCTCTGTGCTGATAGTGTGGAGCCTGCCTGGGATCCTCTCTCTTTCTCTCTCTCCCCCTCCCCCACTCACGCTCTCTTAAAATAAATAAATAAACTTTAAAAAAAACCCCACAAACACTGCAGGGTAATACTCTGTGCCAGAAGACTGTAGCCTTTTAAAGGCATTCCTTGGGTATGTGGGTTGGGTTCTTCTCCCTTTACAAATAATTTATTTTTTTTTTAATTTTTAATGTTTATTTATTTATTTTGAGAGAGAGAGGAGAGGAGGGGCAGAGAGAGAAAGAATCCCAAACAGGCTATGCTGACAGCACAGAGCCTGATATAGGGCTTGAATTCACATGAAACATGAGATCATGACCTAAGCCGAAATCAAGAGTTGGATGTTTAACCTTCTTGGAATGAGCCACCCAGGAGCCCCTTTACCAGTAAATTCTACAGCTACTCTAAAGAGTAAAGTACTAAGTGCCTCAGAAAAAGGCACTTGGGGTGCCCCCTGCTGGAGAACGTGTAGAAATGAGCCTGCAGAGCCTAGTAAATATTTCTGCCTGAGTTCAGCCTCTTTGAGATGGAATCTTAGAACGTTAATGCTGGATGGTACTGATGTACTGAAACCCCTACGCTCATCAAATGAAAGATGAAGTCCCTATCAGGTAAACAACCTGAATAAAATTACATTGTTAATAGTCTTTGTGTTGGAAGCGAACTTAAGAGACACGAATGATTTCCAGAAGCTCATTAAAAAATACACTTGTACCTTTCAAGAAATGGGAAGTGAAGAAAAATAAAAGGGGTACAAGAACTTATAGTTTTTACAAGCACGAAAGCAAAATAACTAATATTCTATTTAATGCACAGAATTTCAACTTAGGCCATCTAGATAGAAGAGTGAATTTATCATCAGCCTAAAATAAGACTTGCATGGATATAAAACAAAATGCTTTGTGACATTCATCTATTATATATATAATTATACATAATGAAAACATTCATTATTTCATTATAGGTAATGAAGACATCTCAAAATAACCTATGTGGAAGTACTTTGGAAGGTATCAAGTAGTATGCAAATGTAATAAGTATTTCCTATTTTGATTAGGAATACATTCATAATTGATTACCCATAATACAAAAAAGGAGAAACTTTTCATTTTTGTTTCATTTTATTTGGTGCCCACAGGGCCCTACTGGCCCCATAGTCAGTACTAGAACACAGCAGAAACAGCATATAAAGAAAACCAGATGTATCTTGTGACTAAAATAAATGCAAACTTGACACTGCCCTATTTTGAAGGACATATACACCTAGCTTTGTGGGACTGCATGAATCACACTGTAGAAAACAGATGAAATCCTTGTGGTTTGGTTTATCCTATCTTTGTGCATGCATGCTAAACTAACCCACCTTCTGTGCCCCGAGAAATTTACAAAGAAATGATGGCTTCATTTAATTTCTCAAACTGTTAAGGTGGAAATGTAATTTTTAGTAAAAATGTAAATTTAAACAATTAAAGAAAATTCTAATCACTTACTTCCATTCATCATCCTCAGAAAGCTTTGTGTGAGAAATCTGAAAAAAACAAAAAGAGCCCTTCTCAAAACTTTGTTTTTTCAGCTTGTATTTTACAGCATTACATGGGAAACCCAAGCCATGAAAAACAGTGATGTTTCCTAGTACTATAATAACTTAGGATGAAAGCCCTAATAGAATATTTGCTTACAGAACTAAGACACAGACACAGACACACACACACCCGAAACAAAAGAGTAATCAAGTTACTGTTAATAAATATTTGATTCTGCTCCTGTCAGAGAATTAGGTGAGGCTCCATTCCTGTAATTTATTTGGCAATTCAGTCAAGGTTGTTGAGTGGCCTCCCAATAAGCAGTGTCCCCTTGGCTTTTGGGATATGATACGTAAATCCTAAAAAACATCTCTTGCTGGTGTCTTAAATGATGCCAATGAGTAAATATCTCCAAGTTCAAGGTTTTATAGACTGAGCTGACCAGTCCTCCTGTTAATTTAATTTAAAACCTGGCCCCGGGGAAGACGGTAATCTGGCCTTGCCCTTGCAGACTGAGCTGGAGAACACAGAGACCAGGAAGTGCTTTCAGATGACCTACAGACTGTAGGCATGTGCTCCCTTGATCACTGCTAATCTATTACATTTGGTCATTTGAAACCTTTAAAGGCAATCTTTGTTAAGACATAATCTTCTAATTTTCATGGAGAGCATAGACAGCTTAATCCCTAGCCCTATATATTAAAAGCTAAAATCCCCAATGACAGAAAAGAAGGGAATGCAAATAAAACATTTGTTACACAAATCTGATACTAAATAGCTGTTTTTTTCTGTATGTTTTCTTCAAATGGCACCAGCCAGTCTGACAGATGGAAAAAAAAATAATGCCATCCATTCAATCTAGGATTTCTCTGACTTGGGGTAAACAGGTTCTATAACAAAATCTGTGCTTCTGCCAGATGCTTGAGGGGTTGCCTTAGAAGAGAGACTAAGGCTCCAGATGGCACAGCTAAGTAGAGGCTTAGGCAGTATTTGCACAATGCCAGGACTTGCCAGATAATGCCAGGAAAGAGGAAGTGGGTGAAGCAGCAGGTGATGATCGCAGCTTCTCTAATGGCTCCCTGCTTCTGGGTGATCCCATCAGGTGGTCCCTGATATTGGAATGGAGGTCAAAACACCTGGAGAGCCTCAGGAAGTCCACTGAGAGGGCTAGTTGAACCTTTAGACTCCAGGGGTCCCCCAACCCCACCTTCTCTTAGGGACAGTGGGGATGCCCTGGACTCCACTTCCTTCAGGAAGCCTTTTGGGTTAGGTCCATTGTCCACTGAACATTGTTACCACACTGCATGGTCATCGGTGATTTATTACTTGTCTTACCCGACCACTGAACACTCCATCTGGCACATTGCACACTTAATCAATATACAGTTGACTTTTGAACAATGCAGGGGTTAGGGGCACCAATCCCTCCACAGTCAAAAATCTGGGCATAACTTTTGACTCCCCAGGACTTGACTACTAATAGCCTACTGTTGACTAGAAGCCTTACCAATAATATAAATAGCTGATCAACACATATTTCGGCTGTTACATGTATTGTATACTGTATTCTTACAAGATAGTAAACTCAAACTACTGCTGTCCCTGGGACAAATGTGAGCAGGAGGTAAGGATGTTAGGCTTGGAGGGCTGTGTTCAGTGATATGCAATCCATATCACTGGGCAAGGACAAAACTTCCATGAATGGAGAAGTAGGGAGCGGCTGAGTCTGGCCTACTCGAAGGTAGAGAACAGTGTTGAGGCAGAGGTGGGTCCTCTGGGGAAATCAGAGCCTGAAAAGCAGGCTTCAGATAAGCAGAAGAAGGAAGTGCTGAGTCCATGCTGTCTACTCTCTTGCACCCCAACTTTGAGGAGTCTCAGGAGCACACAGGGTGTATGTACCTGGCTCCCTAGACCACAGGGAGGAGGAGGAGGAGGAATAGGGAGATGGTGTTTGGCACAAAGAGGTACACAGGGAGCTGGGCAGACTAGAGTCCCAGATCGTGAGGTTGTTTGTTTATTATTCACTCACTTATTTGTCCAGTAAACATTTCCTGAGGCCCTGCCATTTACCAGACTCTGTGCTTCGTTCTGGAAATACAGTAGCCAGCAAAGCAGAACAAGGAGGGGATTAAGGGACAAGCTCTGAGTTCCTCCCAGGACAGAGTTAACAGGGGGCCACACCTCCTGAGGGCAGTGGGCAAGGCAGCAGTGGCACCCTTATGGGAGAGCAAACATCAGCTGCACAAGTGAGTCTGCCAGTCTTCTGGCCTTCCCAGCATGCAGACTTCTTCATCCATAACCCTGTTCGAACGATCTGATCTGGATTTGAAACCAGCAAGCAAGTAATGGAGTTCCCTTATAGTTTCCCCATGTTAGAGAATAAATCTCCAATGCTTAGCATGGTACAAAACTTGCCATAACCTAGCTTTCCCTTCCTACAAGCCTTCATGAACCCTGGATTTCTGCCAGGGTCATAGTGAATATCCACCCCCTCCCCCACCTTTCTCCATGGTCACCTCCTACCCCTGACAATTTTTTTCACCTCCAAACTAATTTGGAATTCCCATGGAGAATTCTTATGTCCTCTCAGGGCCACATGGAGTCTCATCCATCCCCTGAGGCCCAGCTCAAAACCCATGCCACCCCCATCCCCCTGCCAGAAGCCTTGCCCACCCTCCCTGCCAGAAGCAGTTCCTTGCTTCCTAGAAATCCTACAAAACTTCACTTCAATCTCCTTTGGGAACAGTAATCTCTTCCTACCCTCTGTGAGTTATTTTGTCCTTGTTAATAGTGGCATGTGAGTTCCCAGAGGAAAGGTCTGCCTCTAACTGTATCCCCCTTATCCCATCAGTAGCACAGTTCCTGCTATGTGATCATGGCCTAAGACTCATCTATAAATGAAAAATAGTAACGATGGGGTTTGAAATCACCACGGGAAGAGGGGAGGGGGTAGCTAGCCTTGAGGTTCTCAAAGCTTGAGCATCTGCAGCACCTCCTGGGAACTGGTCTGACTTGCAAAGTGATGAGGCAGTACGCCAGAGGTCACGAATTAGAAACCCTGGGGGCAGAGCCCAACCATCTGCTTTTTAACTGGCCTTCGGAGTGATTCTGATGCACGCTGCAGTTTGAGAACCATACAGTCAAGTCTGAGGTACGCCCAGCACTGTCCTCTTCCTTCACCTGGGCCCTGCGGCTTCGGCCATAGAGCTAGGAGGAGAGAGGGGCGGCCAGTACCGAGGGCAGGGAATGGACAGGGATGAGTCGGAAAAGTCTCATTCTGGAGGAAACGGAGTGGGGGGGTGGTGGTGAGGGAGGAGTAAAGGAGCTGTAGGGGAGGAGAAGGGAGAGGAGCGGGAGAGGGAGAGAGAAACGGAGAGAGTTCGGCTTCCCTGGCGTGGGGTAGGGAGAGGCGAAGCCACGCGCACTTTCCAGAAAGGTCATCCGCGCCAGGGCGGGGGACTCGGAGACCTGTCCGTGCGGCCACCTAGCCCCCGCGTGAGCCTAGGCACCCTGGCCCCTTGTCCCCCCGCTTGCGCCCCGCGCCCGGTACCTGCTCGTGCTGGGGAGGCGCCTCCAGCACTGGCACCGCCTTGCGCACCGCGGCCCTGGCGGCCATGCCTCAGCAGCGGCGGCGACAGCGCCGCGCGGGCCCGGGAAGGTCTCGGGGAGGCCGCGGGGGAGCCGGGGAGGGAGGCGGAGGAGGGGAATGGTAGGGCGCCCTCCCCCGCGCCAGCGCGGGGTGCGAGCTGAGCCTGCGGCGGCCCCGCCCCACGCCGTGCGCCTCCCCTCCGCCCTGCGCCAGCGCAGCGATCCTCCAACCTGTCGCTGCTGAGGAGACCCCTCGGGGGGATCTTCCGCTCTGCAGTCAAGCAGTGGTCGGCCATCGCGGCTCATACAACGTCCTGCGCCTGGCCCCGTAGGCTGGACAGGAGCTGGCGGTTTTGTCTCCAAGACGCAAGGATGCAGGCAGGCTCGGAAGTGGGTTAGGAAGAGGTGTGGGGCGTACCGAGAGTGAGAAACGGAGGTGAGAGAGGGAGCGAGGGATCGTTTTCTCCTCGGCCCTTTCCCTCAGAAGCATTCATCCGAAGGCAGGGGTTCAGATGGCTGTCCAAAGCCTGGGAGACCATGAGCCAGCAACACCCTATGTCCTCCTGAGACTCCTTAACCTCTGTTGCATCTCCAGTGGAGTTCCCGTCCCAGGGCCCATCGCCCCTTCTTCCTTCTTATCTGCAGTTTTAATAACTTGGACAGGTCCCTGGTGAAGTCATATCTGGCCCCTCCAAGGATGACAAAGGAGAGAAACTCAACCGGGGGCTGGGGGCTCCCCTCCTGGGAAATCATTCCCAACTTGCCTTTGTCCCCTCCACCTTCAGGGGGCATTCTCCTTGCCCTCAGCACTAGGCCTGAGCCTGCACTTATGGCTGGGAACAAGCTGGAACATTTGGGGAAGCCTTTAAGAACGCACTGGTGTTAATGGAGGGCAACAGACAAAAAGGGAACAGGTAAGTAGGCAGTCTGAGTGACAAAATATGGCTTACTCCATTCCAGTTTGTGATGGCTCATAGTTTTCAACACCTACGAGGAGCTACCCATGGAAGCTAAGGGACACATCCCTGGCATGGTGGACTTGCGGTCTAGCAGGGTGTAGAGACAAACATGCAGGGTAATTAATTGTGTTCCAAGTACTTTGCTCTGTGGTAACACATTCAGTTTTCACAACAAGGTCACGAGGTGGGTGGTGTTATTATCTCCATTTTACATGAGAACATTGAAGCACAGAGAGGTGCAGAAGTTTGCCCAAGTTTCAAAGCTAGTAGGTGGTACAATGGGAATTTGCCTTTTGGATTCAGGAGTGGACAGCAGGGCTCAACTATGATTCAGGACAGAGGGACCAGTTGGAAAACTATTGCTCTTGTTCCAGTTAAAGACGGCAGTGGCCTTGGTGGTGTATGTGAGTGTGTGTAGGGATGCGGTGGAGAGGAGATGGAGAGAGGTGGATGGAGCCAAGAGATTTAGTTAATAGAATCTGTAAGACTTACTGAACCTCAGGGATGGCTCCCAGGCATGTGGCTTGAACAGCCTGGCATTTGGGCAGAGGGTGCTGAGAATGGGAATACTCAAAGAGCAGGAGATTTCTGGGTATAAAGATAATGAGTTCATTTGGACATGTTGCCTTCCTACCTAGCGCTTGGCCTGTCTTCATGTGGCAAAGGCCATTTTTCTCTTCAGTCCAGGATGTCTTCTAATTCATCTGGATTCCTTTTAGTCAACCATCTGCTCCTCCTAACCCTCCGTAAAAGGTCCAAATGGAAATAGAATTTCCCTTTCCTATAAAACTCTGGCCCATTATCATTATATAAGTTTTGCTTCCCAGATATGAGATTCTCTTCCCTGACTGGTTGACACCAGAAATGTCTATATATTTTGCTGGTGACACGGGTAAGCACAAAGGGAGTCATCTTCCTTCTGATTTCAGCTCGACAGTCATCAGAGAATAAAACTCAAAAAGTCCATTTCTTCTCCACTGGTGGTAGTGGACTTACTCTACTCTACTCTATCATGCTTGGTTCCTTTAGTGACCCATTTCCAGATATAGGATCAATATCTTGTTTCCCAGAAAGGTAAGCACTGCTTTTTGGAGAGGTTCACCCAACCAAAGTTAGTTACTTAGCAACTCTGTTTCCCAAATCAAATGCTTGGCAACTGACACTGTCATAAATCCTGGAATAGATGAACAGCATTCCTGTCGCTTAGTGCTAATCTCTTCAGCATATGAGCTTGTGCATCTTTCTGTCATCTCTTCACCTAGAGCCATGAGGTGATTATAATGATTTAATGAAGAAAATGAGCTGATGTCATAAAGGTGTTTGAAAAACAAGGTGGATTCAAGTTAGTTAGAAAATTAGGTATGATGTCTGGTGCAGGAATAGAGAAATAGACCACTGGAACAGAATAGAGAGCCCCCAGATAGACACATGCATTTACGGGAAGCTAGTTTTATGCCAGGAGTGACAAAACAGCAGGGAAAGGATGGACTATTTAGTAAGTATCTTGCTATGCCAAGACAAGACAGGTGGTTTAAAAAGCGAAACTTTAAGAAGGCAATTTAAATGAATATCTTTATCACCCCAAGGTAGTAAAAATATATATTAAGCAAAACTCAGAAACAACAAATCATAAAGAAAAAGATTAGTAAATTAGTCTATGTTAAAAATTTTAAATTTCTGTACAATAAAAAGTTGACATTAAAAAGAAGCAAGCCATGGACCAAGAGAATGTATTTGCCTATATCTAGCTGTCAAAGAATTAGTGCTCAGAAAAAGACAGAACTGTTAGAAATTAATTTTTTAAAAAGTGTAGATCAATAGAATGTGGGCAAGGGGTATAAACTGAGTTTAAGAAATAAAATTATGAGATATTTTTGTAACTTGAAAGGAATTAATTTTTCCATTTATGTATCTGCATGTTAATCTAAAATGCATACTTCACAGGAATACCTTGTATATTTTAAATTACTTATTGCTAAGTGGCTGCCTTCAGCCTTTCTACCCACTTCTTGACTAGCACTCATTAATTTTTCCCCTTTCTGCTGCCCTTCCCAGGACAACTGAACTGCCCTGGGCTGATGGTGCCACCTAACGGTTAGATCTTACAGAGGTCCTCTGTATTGTGGTACAAATGGTCTTTTTCAAGTAACTTTCTTTTTCAATTTTCTCCTTTCCTCTTTTCTCATGTTTTTTTTTTCATATTTACATACATACACACACACACACACACACACACACACACATTTGATCCATAGCCTCCCAGCTAGAATGGATGATTTGAAATGTGTCTAAGGCCTCCCTTCCATGAAGGAGGTGGCAATCTTACAGTCAGTCTAAACGGGGATAGCGTGTCAAATTCAAACCGTCTAGGCGACGTGAGTATCTGAGAGAGTTTTTCTGATCTCAGAAGTCAGTGTGAAAGAGGCACCAAAAGTTCTTCACTTCTGTGATCCCTGGGGTCGGGGCAGACTGGGTCATAAATGAGGGTAATAGTTTCTAAAAGGAGAGGGACACTGAAGCTAGGTCCTACCTTGGCTGCTGAAATGGCTGCATAGAGACACACCAGCTGACCTCTCTTGGGTGCTAGGTTGGCCTTCAGGTGCAGACACTAGTCTCTTAAAATTGGTAGAAATCTTTCAAGGTAGTCTGATTCCCAATTGCCAGACCACAGTCCCAGTTCCCCTAGCCTCTCAGCCTTACTGGATAGACCTTTTCATCCTCCTTTAATTAAATCTGCCTTTGCTTAAACACTACCACTCAAGACAAATGAAAGATACTCAACTTTACTGTTTATCTCATTCTTTAATTATCAGTATTATAATATTATTGGTCACTATTCTTTTTTTGCCTGAAATGTACTGAGTGTAGCTATATTATGATTATGTGGAGTTTTGCGAGTTGGCGTGTGGCCCTCATCACCATTTATAACATTGCTTCTTTGGGAAAGTGCATTCTGCCTTTCAGACTGCAGCCTTCCAAATGCACATTTGGAACACAATCCTTGTTGAGCTGGGAACCCTGTTCCCAATGTCTGTTGGCCCAGGGCAGCCCCACCACCAAATGACATGAGGTTTAAGGTTCCTGTAACAGCCGGTTCATTTAAATAATGTTAGCTGAAGCTCAGTTCAGATTCTCAGGTTTCTGGTTCATTTGGAATAGGGGAGGCAGCGAGTCACAGTGTTCAGACAACAGCATGTGTGGGGCTCCCCGCTGTCTGTAGAGGGATGGCATATTCCCGCTTTTCCGTGGGTTACCCTGTAGGTTTACGGACTGAGCCTTTTCTGATGGCAAGCTTTTTAGTTCTGTTGAATAATTGATCTTGAAAAAGAAGAACTCCTTTTAAAAACCAACTATACTTTCGAGCTTGGAAGTTCAGCTAGAGTCATTCTCATTTATTGAGTTCAGGGGCCCTCTCAGTAGGAGGGAAAACCACATTTAAATACTTAATGGGGCTCCTTGCCCTCCCCTCTCCTTGTTTTCCTTTCCTGGTGCCTCCTTTCAGAAGTCTCATCTTTAGTAGGTTAGAAGCCAGACAGCCTGTGCCAGGCAAGCCAGTCTCCACTGTCCTAACTGTAAAAAGAGTTAACATTTATCAGACACCCACGGTGTGCCAGACACTGGGCTAAGCACGTTATGTATCTGATATCGTTTAATCCTCAGAATGAGCCCCAGTGACAGGTGTTACTGCCCACATTTTACAGATGAAGACATTTAAGTTAAAGAAGTGAATTGCTTTATCTAAGAATGTAGAGCAGCAATCACTGCTCTGTCGGCTCCCTGACCCCTGGCTTGTGTGGGAGTCCACTGCTTCACCGGGCAGGGAGGGCAGGAAACTTGGTCCTGGAGTGGAAGTTGTATTTGTCATTTCTACATGAGAGCAGGGCCTTGCCCTTCCAATTCCTACTCCTCAGGTTAATTGCCAAGATCACACTGCACCTCTGTTCTGCAAAAGTCACATTCTCGCAGCAGAAAAATACTAATGTTCCTCTTTTCTTTTAACTTTAGATATTTGTCCTACTTGGGGGCTTGAAACAAGATCAGTTATAGAAGCAACAACAAAAAGACATAGTTAATTTTTTTTTTTGGCTGGAGTATAAAGCCTTCTAGTAGTATAAAGCCTCCTGGCCTTACTTCTTACACTCCCATTTCCAGTGATTATGCTTGTTCCCCAGGCCTCTTCCTGGCTTGTGGAGGGACAGTGAGGACAGGACTTAGCCCATTGCCTGCAGACATTCATTAGTCCAGGAAGAAGGGGCTTTTGTCACCATGGCCACAGCCTTTTGCCATCTGCCCGTAACAGAACCATTGAGACCTCTGTGCATTGATATGGATACAAACTTAAAATACAAAAAGAGGCCTAAATTGTGCCCACAACATAATTCCATGCAGTGCGTATACTACGATGTGTTTTTTTTATTTTAATGTTTATTTATTGTGAGAGAGAGAGAGAGCAGAGGAGAGGCAGAGAGAGACAGAGAATTCTAAGCAGGCTCTGCAGCTGTCAGCGCAGAGCCTGAACCCATGAACTATGGGATTATGACCTGAGCCGAAATCAAGAGTTGGACATTTAATTGACTGAGCCACCCAAACACCCCAACTACTATTTATTTTATAATGTGTCATTGTTAATCAGAAGGGGGACACACTTTTACCAACACTTAGAGATGCTGAGCTGTGGTTGGGAGAAGGAAAGCAGTGTATAGGGTAAGGCCTGAATCTGTTCCATTCTACCTGTTATCTTTTTCTTGTATTGAATAACATAAATTTTGGTGTTTAGCCACATAACTGCTAAAAATATGTGTCACCCATGAGTGTTGGAGATGAGTTGCTTTTCTAATATATTCTATAAATGCAGTAATCCTGGCACACTATATAAATAGTTGAAATAGTGCATGCATGGAAATAAAACACATATTTATTTTTTTACTTTATTTTAGAATATCAGAAAAATGGAATATCAGTGTTTTTGGTTGTTTGTTGTTGATTTCGCTTTTTCTTTGGGAAGGATTTCAATTTTTCTAAGTTGCCAAATGTTTGTAAACAAAAATTTTGTGCTGGGCATGTTGTCTAATGCCTTTTGAAAATTTAATATTTTGGCATAAAGTTGTATATGTTTAATTTTTACACTAAACATATTTTGTTCTGGTCTCAAAAGAAGGAAATTTTAGAAGCCATCCTGGATACAATAGGTAGAGAGTAATTTACGGAATAGTTAGACTTTACTAGTTTAAGATTTTCTGAATCTTACAAATATCCATCAAAGTGGCCATAGTTTTGGGGACGACTTTAGGTGAACAGCTCAAAGGAGGAAGTTTCACCCTGTTAGAAACGTGGAGAAGGACATCGTGTGGTTTCAGTACACTTCAAGACTTGAGTTGGGGTCCTGCCTATACTACTGGCTCTCTAGAGTTTTTTGGAGAGAGGGTCTTTATTTTTTTCCTCTTAGTTGCTATTATGCTCACATTCAAAGTATACATCTAAGGTTTTATTAATAGTGAAATGAGAATGAAAAATCTTTTGCTAATATGTTATCTATGAGAAGAATCATCAAAGAATAGTCGGAGCGATAACCCAAGCATTAAAATCCTGATCGTTTACTGGGCTTGAGGTAGGTTAATCATCTTTGCTTTCTAAATGGCCTGTTAGGACTGGAGGGGAAACCAGGCCATGAAGAATACTGCCAGCAAGAGGTATTCATAAAAGAGGGATAAGTTTGTGGAAGGTGAAGTTAAATTTGATTTAATGTGGTTGCTTTTGAGGCATCTCTAGGTCATGCAGGCAGAGCTGTCCACAGAGACAAACTCACTCAAGAAGAAAGTTAGGGATAGAGAGAGATTTTGTTTTTGACAGTGGTGAACTATCTATAGGAGTGAGTAACGGTGTCCAGAAAGCCTGTATCATGAGAAAAGAAGGAGGTCCAGGAGTATAGTTGATAATTAAGACAATGGATTTATAATCAAACAAATTTGGCTTCAAGTCTCAAATATAACACATTCATGTAATGACCTTTAAGACTTGGGATATCTGACTTTAAAAAATTTTTTTTAATGGTTATTCATTTTTAAGAGACAGAGAGACTGAGTGCAAGCAGGGGAGGGGCAGAGAGAGAGGGAGACACAGAATTCAGAGTAGGCTCTAGGCTCTGAACTGTCAGCACAGAGCCCTATATGAGACTCGAACCCATGAACTGTGAGATCATGACCTGAGCTGAAGTTGGACGCTTGACCAACTGAGCTACCCAGGCGCCCTGGGACATCTGACATTTTTCACTAACAGACTTGAGATATAATTCACATACCATACAATTTGCCATGAATCAAAGTGTATGATTCAGTGTTTTTTAGTATATTCACAAAACAATGCAATTGCTACTGCTATCTAATTCCAAAGAACATTTTCATCACCCCAAAAAGAAACTCATATTCATTAGCAGACACTCCCCATTTCCCACTTCCTCCATTGCCTAGCAACCACTAATCTCTTTGTGTAGATTTTCCTGTTGTGGATGTTCCATATAAATGAAATCATATAATATATGGCCTTTGTGCGTCTGGCTTCTTTCACTGAGCATGGTGTCTTCGAGGTTGATCTATGTTGTAGTATGTATCAGTACTTCACTCCTTATTACGACTAAATAATACTCATTTAGATGGTTCTACTACATTTTGTCTTTCTACTCATCAACTGATGGACTTTCAGTTTGTTTCTACCTTTTGGCTGTTAGGAATAATGTTGCTATGAAAGTTCATATAAAAGTAGTTTTGTAGATATATGTTCTCAGTTCTCTTTGAGTATATATTTAGGAGTACAGTTGTGAGGTCATATAGTAACCCTATGTTTAAGATTTTGAGGAACCACCACGCTCTTTTCCAAATTAGTTATACTGTTTTGCAATCCCACCAGCAGTAGGGTTCTGATTTTTCCACATCTTCATCAACAGTTGTCATTATCTGACTAATAGATTGTAGCCATTCTAGTTGATGTGGAGTGGTATCTCATTGTGACTTTGATTTATATTCCCTAATGACTAATAATGTTGAACATCTTTTTCATATGATTATTGGCCATGTGTATATCTTCTTTGAAGAAATGTATAGATCCTTTGCCCATTTTAAAATTGGGTCACTGATCTTCTTATTGTTGAATTTTAAGAGTTATTTGTATATTATGGATACCAGTTATTTATCAGCTGTATGATTTGCAAAGATTTCCTCTCATTCTGTGGATTTCCTTTTTATTAAGTTTTTTGATGACATGCTTTGAATCATGAAAGCTCTAAAAGGTACCTATTTTTTCTTTTATACATCTGCTTTTGGTATCATATCTAAAAAAATCATCACCTAATCTTAGGCAGTAGAGATTTTATTCCCATGTTTTTTTCTAAGAGTTTTATAGTTTTTGTTATTACATGAGATCTTTGATCTATTTTGAGTTAATTTTTGTATGTGGTATGAGATAGCGGTCCAACTTCATTCTTTGGCATGCTGATATCCAGTTGTCCCAGCATCATTTGTTGAAAAGACTATTCTTTCTCCATTGAATTATTATCTTGGCCATACTTGTCATAAATCAGTTGCATAAATATAATGGTTTATTTCTAGACTCTCGATTCTATTCCTTTGATCTATTTGTCCTTGTGCTAGTACTACACTGTCTTGATTGCTATAGCTTTGTATTAAGTTTTGAAATTGGGAAGTGAAAGTCTTCCAACTTTATTTTTGTTTACTAAGATTGTCTTAGCTATTTTTGGTGCCTTACATTTTCATAAGAGTTTTAGAGTCAGCTTGTCAGTTTCTGCAAAAAAAAAAAAACAGCTGGAATATTGATAAGGATTGTATTGAATCTATAAGCCAATTTGGGTGTAGTATTGCCATATTAGCAATATTAAGTCTTCCAATTCATGAACACTGGATCTTTTTATTTAGTTACTTAATTTCTTTCAATGATGTTGTAATTTTCAGTGTACAAATCTTGCATTTCATTTGTTACATTTATTCCAAAGTGCTTTATTCTTTTTAATTCTATGTTAAATGGAATTATTTTTTTCTTTTATTATTATTATTTTTAAAATTTTATTATTTCTGAGAGAGAGAGAGAGAGAGAGAGGCAGAGAGAAAGGGAGAGAGAGGGAGACACAGAATCCAAAGCAGGCTCCAGGCTCTGAGCTGTCAGCACAGAGCCCAATGTGGGGCTCGAACTCAAGAGCTCTGAGATCATGACCTGAGCCAAAGTTGGTTGCTCAATCCCCAGGTGCCCCTGGAATCGTTTTCTTAATTTTATTTTTGGATTGTTAAGTGCTAGAGTATAGACATACAGTTTATTTTGTATGTTGACCTTGGATCCTGCAGTCTTGCTGAATGCATTTATTAGTTCTAACAGTTTTTTAGTGGATTCCTTAGGGTTTTCTACATACAAGATCATATTATCTATGAATAGAGGTAGTTGCTTTACTTCTTCCTTTCCAATTTGGATTCTTGTGTTCTCTCTCCCTTTCCTTCTCTCCCCTCCACCCCTGTCTTCTCCCCTCATTCCCTTTCCCTCCCTTTTCCTCTCCTCCCTCTTCTCTCTTCTCTCCTTCCCTTCCCTCCTTTTTTCACTCTCTTCCCACCCCCACCATTTCTTTCCTTAGGCATTCTCAAGTGCTTAGCTCTTATCTATTGATATGATCATGATCATGTGGTTTTCCTGCTTTGTTCTATTAATATAGTGTATTACATAGATTGATTTTCTCATGTTAAACCAAGCCAGCATTCCTGGGATGAGTCCCACTGGTCATGGTATAATTCTTGCATTTTTTTTTATTATTTATTTATTTATTTATTTATT
>CM053567.1:68562614-68686688 GCA_028646485.1 Cryptoprocta ferox | reverse complement strand
CTCTCTCTCTCTCTCTCTCTCAAAAATAAATAAGTATTTAAAAAATAAAATATTTTTTAGACTTCACAAGTGAAACCATTTGGTGCAGAGCTTTTCTTTATGGGATATATATATATATATATATAACTAATAATTCAATTCCTGTACTTGTTACAGGTCTATTTAGATTTTTTATTTGCTCTTGAGTCAGCTTTGGTATTTTGTGTCTTTTAAGAATTTCTCAGTTTTGCTTAGGTTGTCTAATTTGTTGGCATAGAACTGTTCATGGTATTCCATATGATCCTTTTAACTTCTGTGAGTTTGGTAGTAATATCCCTCTCTCATTCCCTCATTCCTGGTTTTAGTGATTTAGATCTTTTCCCTTTTTATTTTGGTCAGTCTAGCTAAATTTTTGTCAATATTGGTGATTTTTTTAAACAATCAACTTTTATTTTCTCTATTGTTTTTCTGTGCTCAATTTTATCTGCTCTAATCTGTATAATTTCCCATCTTCTGCTTGCTTTGGGCTTTGTTTGCTCTTCTTCTTTTTTTTAAGATAGAAGGTTAAATTATTGATTTGAGGTCTTTCTCCTTTTTAAAAATTCTTTTTCATGTAATTTATTTTGAGTGAGAGAGAGTGAGAAAGAGAGAGAGAGAGAGAGACTGAGCACAAGCAGGGGAGAGGCAGACAGAGAGGGAGAGAGAGAATTCCAAGCAGACTCCATGCTGTCATCACTGAGCACAATGCGGGGCTAGAACCCATGAACTGTGAGATCATGACCTGAACCAAAATCAAGACTTGGACACTTAACTGGGTGAGCCACCCAGGTGCCCCAGATCTTTCTTTTTTAATTCAGCCTTTACAGCTGTTTCCCTCTGAGCATTGCTTTAGCTGCATCCGTTTGTTTTGAGTACATTGAGATTTACTTTTCATTCACCTAAATTTCAAACACATTTAGGATGTGTTGTTTAATTTTCACATATTTGTGAATTTCCCAAGTTTCCTTCTGTGATTTATTTCTAGTTTTGTTTCATCGGTTAGAGAACATACTTTGCATGATTCGGGTCCTTTTAAATGCATTGAGGCTTGCTATATGGCTTACCATTTGGTCTGTCCTGGAAAATGTTTTCTGTGCACTTGTGTGGTGAAGTCAAAGATTTCAGGGCTGATCAGGGAAAGACAGGAACATGAGATGGCAGTATTGCACAATAATATTATTGGGCCCTATTTTGCTGGGGTTACAAGAGAGGGGAAAATCTCTCCCAACCAGAGGCTAAAAGGGGAAGAGGGAAAGGGAACTCTCAGGGAAGAGGAGAATGGAGGGGGGCTTATGGGTCTAGATGATGTCATTCAGCAGCAAGATGGGGAGTCTCTGAGTGAGAGAGCATCAAAGGGCAGCAGCGGTTTGGGGTCTCTTATAGCCACAGGGTTTGTGGGTAGCAGATATTTGGTATAGTTTTTCAGGGAATGTAAAGCAAGAAGGTTATAAATGGCTAAAAATATGATTATTTTGGATATATTTAAAGCAATTGGACATGTAAGAATTTGAGTTTGGCTTTAAACTAATGGTGCCAACTTGCTGTGAAAAAGTAAACAACATAAGGGCCAATATACAGGGCCATCTTTGGCTCATTTATATAACGACTGGAGAAAAATGTGTATTCTGTTGTTTGGTGGAATGTTCTATAGATGTCCGTTAGGTACAGTTGGCTTTCGTGTTGTCCAAATCTTCTGTTTCCTTCTTGAACTTCTGAGTATTTGTCCAATCTGTTATTGAAAGTGGGGCATTCGAGCCACTAGTATTGTTGGATTGTCAATCTCTCCTTTTTGTCCCCTCTCTGAACATCTCTCCCACCTTCTCCTTTGCCTAGATAACTCATAAGTTATACCATCATAAGTAGTTCAGGATTTATGGAGCTGGTCTGGCCCTGCTGGGCAGGGGGTAACTTTATTGGTTTGGGGGTGGTTTTCAGTTTAATTTTCCTTTTCTAGCCTTGCATCACAGGCCAGTGTGCTCATTCTGTTCCTCACTTGGACATGAGTTTAATGGAATTAGGCAGGGAAATGCTACACTCAGAACTTCTCTCCTTCCAGTTTCAGTAACTAGTGAGTGTTAAGACTGTTAAAAGTATGAAAGAGTAAAAGGGGATCATGACCTTATCATACCACCTCCTAATTTTCCTTCTTATTTTTTTTAAAGTTTATTTATTTTTATTTTGAGAGAGACAGAGACAGTGTGAATGGGAGAGGAGCAGAGAGAGGGAGAGAGAGAGAGAGAGAATCCCAAGCAGGCTCTGTGTTTCCAGCCTGACATGGGGCTTGAACCCACAAAACAGCGAGATCATGACCTGAGCCAAAAACCAAGAGTCAGACACTTATCCGACTGAGCCACCCAGGTGCCCCTCCTTCTTATTTTAAAAGGTGTAAGTAAGGATACTTACTATGTTAACTTTGATGCTTAAAAAAAAAAAAATCAAAAATCAAATGCTTTTCTCTTTTTGTCTTGTTTTTGGAACCCCTGCTTTATTGGCACCCTAGACACAATATTTTGCCCATCATAGAATTTAAATTCTATAGGGAAGTCTCCTTTGCTGCCTAGGACCTGCACACCAAACCTACGGGGCATGACTACCCCTCCCTCCTCCCGGGCCCATGCAGACATCATCAAGGCCATATGTATATCCTCTTCCACCAAGTGTCTGTTCATGTCTTTTCACTCATTTTCTAAGTGCATTGTGGTTTTTTACTCTTGAGTTTTGACAGTTCTTTATATAGTCTAGATACAAATCCTTTGTCAATATGTGGTTTGCAAATATTTTCTCTAATCTTTAATTTGTCATTTCATTCTGTTGACAGATTCTTTTCCCCCCTCAGCTTTATTGAAGCAGAATTGACAAATTGTAAGATATGGAAAGTGTACAATGTCATGACTTCAGGTACTTTTAACAGGATTTTTGGACAGTAAAAGTTTTAAATTTTAGAGAGGTTTAATTTATCAACTTTTCCTTTTGTGGATTATGGTTTTGTACCAAAAGCTTTTTGCCAAGTACTAGGTTTGAAAAAATAAATTTATCTTCTGTTTTTTTATGAAACTTTAATAGTTTATGTTCTACATTTAAGTTCATGATCCATTTTGAGTTAATTTTTGTATACAAGGTGAGGTTTAGATTATTATTATTCTTTGCCCATGGGATATGCAATTGCATCAGCACCATTTGCTGAAAACATTATTCCTACTCCATTTATGGGTTCTTTATTCTGTCTCATTGATTTATATGTCTGTTTCTCCACCAGTACCACATGCTCTTGATTAGTGTAGCTGTAACAGTAAGCCTTGCCATTGGGAAGAATGATTTCTCCCACTTTAGTCTTTTTCAAAATTATTCTGGCTATTCTAGAGCCTTTACTGTTCAATAGAAATTTTAGAATAATGTTGTCAATGTTTACAAAGAAGCTTGCTGAGATTTTGAAATAGGAATTACATTAAACCTATAGATCAATTTGAGGAGAATTGACATCTTTACGATGTTGAGTATTCCAATGTGTGAACATGGTATATCTTTCCAACCTTGTATATCTTGAATACATGGTTGAATTGTATCATTCTTTTAATACATTGTTGGATTTGATTTGCTAATATTTTGTTGAGAATTTTTGTATCTAAGTTCATGAGAAATATTGGTCTCTAGTTTTCTTTATTCCTGCTGTTTTTCGTCTAGTTTTGGTGTAGGGCAATACTAGCCTCATAAAATGAGTTGGGAAGCATCCCCTCTTCTATTTTCTGGAAAACATTGTGTAAAACTGGTGTCAATTCTTCTTTAAATGTTTGGTAGAATTCTCCAGTGAAACTTTCTAGGCTTCAACATTTTGATTTTACTATTACTGTTTTTTAAAGTTTACTTATTACCGAGGGGGGGAGAGAGAGAGAGAGAGAGAGGAGAACACAAGCAGGGGAGGAGCAGAGAGAGAGAGGGAGAGAGAGAGAATCCCAAGCAGAATCTGCACTGCCAGAATGGAGCCCAACGGGCTCAAACCCACAAACTGTGAGATCATGAGCTGAGCCCAAATCAAGCTTAACTGAGCCACCCAGGCGCCCCTTGATTTTACTACTATTTAATGCAAACTTATTTGTCTGAAGAACAAATGGGACTCAGAAAGACTGTGTCCAGGAAGTCATGGAGGAATTTGTCTCAATTAGTATTGTCTGTCACGTGTGTATGTGTCACATCAAACTGTGAGCTGCTTCAGAGTGCTAGTTGTGTGTTGGTCATCATTGGAACCTCAGCCCCTGAGATAGCACCTGGCACGTAGTAGGTTGCTCAGTGTGAGATTATTGAATAATTGAATGAATTCTCAGCTCTAGGGTTGCTGCCGACTGGAAGCTTGATGTTAGAGAAGCCTAGTGAGGTGAGGGCAGCATGGAGGTGCTTGAGTCTTTCTTTGGAGGTGGAAAAATCTCTTTGGAAGAAAGGAGGGTGGATAGTATTTGTGGCTCCATTTCTTCTTCCCATCTGCCTGAGCTGCTACCACTCAGGCTCTGATCACGCATACCAGCTAGAGCAACCCATCCTGCCCAAGAACCTGAAAGGCATGGTGAGCTGGTGGAACAGAGGAGGATGTAGGGGTTAGGACTAGGACTGACTGCAGACTGGCATTCTTTCCTGCTGTGGATGTGTCCTTACACAGAAACGAGCTCTGAGAATTACACCTCAAAACTGAGGATGGACAGATGAGAATGTATTGCACTTGGGCATAGATTATAGAGTAGTCATTCTTTATTATTTTAGAGTTGAATGGTCTCAGGTTTGCAGAAAATAATCAAATTGCCTAGGTCTCTCTGAATTTCAAAAGCTACCCCAAGGTGTTTTCCACTTGTATCATAGTTTCTAGTTGGCCTAGTGGTTTGTTTTGATATCCATTAAATTATACAGTTCTAGAAGATTTTTTGCCAGAGCTACATTTGTGTGTAAGTGCACATGAGAGCACATGCAGGCAGGAGTAAATGCATAGGTTTTTAGGTGTATTTCTACTGGGGACCAAGTAATTAAGTTCTAGGGCTTTGCTCATTTCATAGTATAGTGGAATGCCTGGATTGTTAAATAAATGCTTAATATTACTCTGTACTGTGACATCTTGTGGCATTTAAATCCTTTGGTTTGTTCTTCTAGCACTGTCTGCATGGGCTGCTATCTTTAGTAATTGAATTTTTTTTTCTTTCGCATTAATCTATCTGCCTCACCCTCTGGACAATCATGGACTGCTTCAAAAATTTTTTTAATGTATTTATTTTTTAATTTACATCCCAGTTAGTTAGCATATAGCACGACAATGATTTCAGGAGTAGATTCCTTAATCCCCCGTACCCATTTAGCCCATCCCCCCCACAACCCTTCCAGCAACCCTCTGTTTGTTCTCCATATTAAGAATCAAAAAGTTTTTATTATGTTGAATTGCTATTTGTTTCTGAGCTAAATGTTGATCAACTGTTTGTAATTTGAGAATTTTGGAATTTTATGGATTATGAAAGCAATGGACCTTATGCTAGGTTTACTGGTAGTGTCAAGAATAATATCTTCAGCATGATAATTGCACAGTACCATAGTTGATTGGCCAGTGTGTAAAACTGATTGTAAATACTGAATTTCTAAGGCTCTGTCCTAATAGAAGATATTCTGGTGCAACTCATTGAAAGTTCTTTCCTTGAAAGCATCTTTACCCTGATCCTAAGCTCAACCTGAACCAAACATTTTGTTTTGTACCTGAGTTAACCACTCTGTCCTCTGTGCCATCCCTGGGCATATACACATCTCCTTCTAACACAGGGTCTTGGAATTATTTGTTTACATGCTTCTTACTCTTATTGGATTGTTAGTCCCCTTTGGGCAGGATCCGTCTCTGTATCTCTGGTGCCTAATCCAATTCCTAATTCAAAATATAAGCTGAAGGAAGGCAGAATCAATCACCTTGTGGATACAGTGCCTAGATGCAGGAAAGCATTCAATATATTGTTGAACAAATAAATTAATGGTGACAGTTTGTGCTCAGTGGATCTTTGATGAGTTAAGGACTTAGTTTGTAGTTATGCAGTGTGTTTCATGGGCAAAAATCACAATCATAATCCAGATGTGGTAACAGCATGAGGGAAACATATGCCTGGATTTGGATTTCAAGGTGACTCTCTCCCCTCATCAAGAACATTGAAAACCTGATGGTAAATAAGAGTTGAAAGGTAAAAAGTCCAGTCAAATTATCGTTTGATGATACAACAGACAATGAGGAATGGAGGGTGCTATGAGATAGCATGGATTCTTTTTAACCCTATGAACTTCAGTACATCAATTTGTGCATGTGGATAGAAACTTTGTCCTTCATGCACTTAGGAAAGCTCCTCAAAAAACTTTTATAGATTTGTTCAACTCATTTCTCAGGTTATTTAGGAAAGGGAAGAAGAGTTAAATGCATAGCACATACATAGTTTTCATATTTTTTAACTTTTCTGTTTCAGCTGATCTCCATATTGTGGCATTTTAGCAGTTTATTAACAGATCATGCATCATCTTAGGAAACACAGAAATCCAGTGTCTTGATCACTTGTTTTCTTCTTCCAATAATGGACAGACATTCATGTTTTCATTTGCCTATAAAAGAAATCTTATAGTTGGAAAAGTAAGAATATAATCATAATTATTTCAAGAATAATAATAATAAATATATATTTCATATATTGTTGAACTATCATGGAAAACAAAATGAAAACTCAAACCAAAACCTACATGCTCTGCCTAAGCATGTCTCATTGGCTCATAGCTTCATTGAGGATGGGAACAGGCGTTGCAAAGTCCATAGAGAGGCACGTATGGCAGAATGCAGACGTTGGAGTGATGCCTGAGCTGCTGACTCCTCAAAATATGACTGAAGGAGGCTGCATCTGGCATTCACTTTTTCTTCAGAGCTGAGGCTTTTGCTTCCTGTTATATAGGAAGGGGCTTTGGAGTTGACTGAAGAGGGAGCATTCAGATAGACCAGTTTCTTCCAAATTAGTTCTTTCCATTAGTTTTTGATGCATTGTACATATTTCCCCCTTCTAATTCCTAATTCCTTGGTTTACTGTTTTCATTCTTTTGTCTATTATCTTCTCTTTCTTTTTTTTTGTTTTTTGTTTTTTACAGGGTCCCTAATCTTCTGTTCCAAATGCTTAAAATGAGTGTTAGCCTTGATCAATGAGTATCTCCCTTCAGGTCTAATCCATAGGTGCCTCGTAGGAGGGGGGTTGTCTCTTGAGTTTGTAGAATCAGATGAGAAACAGTCAAGTGGCAACTTGGAGGAAAATGAAAAGGATTGTAGGAATCGTGTAGCCTAGGTAGTGGGCTGTAATGACTTTTGGTGCCAGAAGAGCTTTAAGGACTGTAGAGAGGTCACAGATGTGTATTCAGGAAACTTTTAAAGTAAATTGATAAAGTGTAAATTGATAAAGTGTTATCAGATAAATGCTTCACATGAATGCCAGTAAAAAATTCAGATTTGATGGGGACACTCTACTGCTCTCACATATTAACTGTAATTATACTTCATATAACTGGTAAGTTATAAATATATAACTGTGGTTATTTATTTTGTTTCCATCTCTCATACAAGCTCCATAAGAACAAGGATTAATGTATGTACTCCAGCACTTAGAATAGGGCAAGTCACGTGGCAGATTCCAAATAATTATTTGCTAAATGGATGAGTGCCACCATGTTCCTATATTTCAGTCCTAGTTGGGATAGAAGACAATTTTCATCCAAAGGACCTGAGTTTTAGCCCTGGCTCTGTCTCTTATGAGCTGTGCTGTCTAACCCCTCTGAGCCATAGTGTCTTCATGCATTTAATAGAATTTCTGTGGAGGTTTCCAAATAAAATAATGGAGCATTTGCATGGACATTTTATGGATGGATGTCTATCTGTCCTCTTCTCACACCATCCCCTCCCCTCCCCCCGCCCCACCTTTCAATGGATATTCTTCAAATCATGGGTCTTTATCTAAAGGGTTAAAGTTTAAGTGGAGAAGCTAACATTTTTTGAAAGTGTTATTTTCTTTTTTTAATGTTTATTTTTTGAGAGAGAGAGAAAGAGAGAGAGAGAACATGAGCAGGGGAGGAGCAGAGAGGGAGACACAGAATCTGAAGCAGGCTCCAGGCTCTGAGCTGTCAGCACAGAGCCCGATGCGGGGCTAGAACTCGTGAACTGCGAGATCATGACCTGAGCAGAAGTCGGAGGCTCAACGGACTGAGCCACCCAGGTGCCCCACAATGGTTATTTTCATTATGAAAATCTCGGGAAAGGGAAAGCACAACTCTTAAGCTCATGAACCTTAGGTTTAAAGTTGTATTACCATATAGCTATAGCTGAACCACTGAGAAGGTACAAAAGGAGGAAAGTCCTTTGCAAAGCCTGCAAATCTCTGCCTCCCCGCAGGGCCTACAGTGGTAAAATCTGTGTGAGATGTGAAGCACAAGGCAGCACCAGGTGGTGTAGGGGAGCAATACTTTCCTAAGAAACAGACACTTTAAACTGTGGGAGGGCTGGGCCTCAGGAGAGGGGAAGTGACCACTCTGTACATCACCCTTCCCATTTCTTCCCATTAAGAAGAAAAGACAGAAGACAAGCACTAGGTAAAACAGGATGTAAAGTTTATATACAAGAATATAATGTTTATCTGAAATATTTACAGTGTTGGTTAAAGCAATATTTTTACAACTTTTTAAGGTCAACTACTACGTATATTACAGGTAAGCTATAATTGTTTAATTTGCAAAATTAAGTAAAAAATGTTTTAAACAAAGCTTAAAGTACTCAGGTCAATTATAAAATCTGTCTGTTTGCCCTTTATTTGAAGAACTCATGCTATGATGGTTAATGTGCTTTTTTATAAATGGAAGTACTCTACCTGGAAATGTAATAACATGCTACTGTTGTAAGTTCCCGATGAGGGTGTAAAATGACAAGTGAATTATAAGACTTAGGCTCTGAGTCTCAGGCTGGAGCTGAGAGATGTTGAGATAACAGCCAGCTTTATCTCAACGAGGTCTGTGACCCACAACAGTTTGGGCCACATTGAAAAATGAAGCTATTTGCACGTTACGGCAGCCTCAGCAGAAAGTGAAAAACAGCCGACCCAAACCAAACAGAAAAACAAAAGAATCAGACCCAAGTCACAGTTGTACCTAGTCAACACTCAAGTGAGCTATTTAAAAACTTCATAAAAATATTCATGATTTTATTAGTTCGAACATTTCTACATGATCTGGGTGGGTTTTTCCTATATATGAAAACAGCTATCCCTTCCCGAGACCTCCTAGGGCCTTATAACTCAGGAGGTGCTGGGGGTGCAAACGTGCAGAAGGCAAGGGAAGCTGCTCCAGGCTGGGGCTGGAGCTGCGAGAGCCTGTGCTTGGGAAATGAGAGCTGAGGACCCAGAGCCAGAGCTGAAACGGTCAGCCTAGCCCCAGAGTGGGCCTGGGGGTGGGGGGAAAACTAGCACTGCAGCTTGCGGATGCTTCGGGAGATGCGCTTGAACTCTCTCTGCCCCTTCTGCCACCGCTTCACTGAGGTGATCACCAGCTCCCCACCCAGCTTCTGTCCCATGACCAGATAGGGCGCGTTGATGTCATTCATCTCCTCGCAGGTGCACTGCAAGCTGTCCTTGAGCCATAGCACCGATTTCTTCAGGTCCCTTTCAGACACGCCATTCAGCTTGTAAATGGTCTTGCTCTTGGTCTCCAGGATGATTTTGGTGTCTCTGTTGATGTAGGTTATCTCCTTCACTTTTATTTTCAGTGCTATGAGGACGAGAGGGGACAGAATCACACGAGTTGTAGTAAGGGAATACAGTACAGAGTGGGGACTTTCCTCACCCAGTTGCACTGCGTATTACTTGACTTGGCCTGGGGGAGGGAAGAAGGGCTTCCTGCAGCTAATGAGACTGTCAGGGGCTGAGGCTGGGGTGGGGGTTGGGAGTGGGGCAGCAGGTGGCTTCATTTCTAAAGCCTCAAAGGGTTTGCCAGGAACTCTATTTCAAATCAGCCATCCTTTCAAAATTCTCTTAGCAGGACTCAATTAATTAACTTCTAGTCCTCACCCTTGTGTTCTTGTGTTTGTATGTAGGTTGCATGTGGTTCGTGCTCTCCTCAACAAATGACTTCCCTTATTGGAAACTTCAGCATGAAAAGAAATGCCTGACTCTTAGGTGAAACGTGATCCTTCTGTGGCCATAAACTTTAAACTCAATTTATTACATTGGAGAGGTTTTTGGACAAACCTGTAAGGAAATTATATCACACAATCATTGTTTTCTAAAGAACAGACTACAGAGAAGGAGAATTGATCTTACAGCTGCATTTGATTTGGTAAAGCAACTAAGAGAAAAAATATCCAAGACTCTAAAAGCACAACATGTTTAGTTATAAAAGTGTTTTTCTGAAGATCTCATTCTTTTTTTTTTTTTTTTTTTTTACATTTATTTATTATTGAGAGACAGAGAGAAACAGAGCACGAACAGGGTAGGGGCAGAGAGAGAAGGAGACACAGAATCTGAAGCAGGCTGCAGGCTCCGAGCCGTCAGCACAGAGCCCGACTCGGGGCCCGACACGGGGCCCGAACCCGCAAACCACGAGATCATGACCTGAGCCGAAGTCGGTCGCTCAACCGACTGTGCCACCCAAGTGCCCCTGAAGATCTCATTCTCATCTGCTATCATTTGCCCGTCCAAGGCCAAGGCATTTACAGATCATATATGTACCGTTTCCAAAGTGGATCTGTGGACTCACTAGAATGCTAAGACCAAAAGTAAGTGGTTTACTATAAAAGACACATTTTACAGTCATGAACTGTTTAGGAAAAGAAACTGTTCTGGTTTAGGAAAGAAAACCCTACAAACATACACTCTAGAATTGAATTTCAAGACTCCATGGAGGCAGGGAAAGGGTAGAATTTTAAGGTTGGAAAGGATCATCCAGTTAAAATCTCTTATTGATACACAAATAATCTGAAATCCAGAGAAGTTTAATGACTTATACAAGGTCACCCAGTTAGCCTGTGTCCTGGCTGAGTCTAGTTCTCATAACTCTGGTCCCCAAACCCCCTTCTTTAACACCACTGTGATTTCTTAAGGCAGCATCAAATTTCTGGTCCAAGTTACAGCATTAACGTGCCCAACTGTAATGTATCCTAAGACTTTTAATGACATTGATAAGTGTTCCATATAGATGATGTGCCAGTGACCCTTCCTGACTTTGATGGAGTTCAATATATTATTAGTAATAGAGGGAGAGGTTTTGTGTGTGTGTGCGCGCGCGTGTGTGTGTGTATAACTACTTTGGGGATCTCTCTCTCCTTGCCTCTCTCTCTCTGTTTCAGAAGGGGAATTTGACTAACTGTGGCTTTTCCAGCCCACCAGGAAATGACTGAAGCTTAACCAGATAAATCAAAGATGCTGTGATATGGCCATTATTTTGTCTGATGTGTATCTGAACTGTAGTACTGAGTTCTCAGGCTTTCTAAGACTTAAGTCATGGAATAAGTCACGTGAAAAGATCACATGTTCCTGTAGTCTCTGTATAAGGGGTTGGGGGTGGGAAGGATGCATGGTGGGAGAAGTGATTATATGTTACCTGGGAACTTCGTCTGTAGCACAGATAGAGCATGTGTGATAGAGCACCTGGTCAAATTAAACATTCTTGATCTCTAAATATCAGAAAACCATTACTTTTAACCAGGAGGAAGATTTATTACTCATCTTTTTCTAGCTATAAAATCATAAACTTTGAAGAAGCTTACCATGTGACCAGGCATTTCCTCCCTGGATTTTCAGCTGGAACTGAATATATGGAACCAAAGCCCCAGAATAACTTTTCCTGCCCTAGAAAGTGGGAATGGGGATGCAGGAAGTGGTAGGAGGCAGAGGTAATGATACTGTCTGATCCAACAATAGGTTGTATGTGTGGGGAGGCAGTTCTAGGCTAGTCTTTCTACTTAGTACTTTTACCATTGAAATAAGGAAGCATTCTGTATTTTCCCTGTCCTTCAGGAGTGCAGTGGGGAAAGAGTATGATGCTTTTGTGGCTGATTTAAGTTAAATAAATCAGATTTCTACCCTTAGTCCTTCTATCCTTCCATCACTTTCCAAAGTACAGAGGTAATATAGAATATTGCTTATAAACCAGGAGTATATGATGCACTTCCTATAATTCAAGGTTCATTATCCCTTTAAGGACAAAATTAATGTGGGAAAATAGAAAACAAAGCTGTGAGGTAATGTGTGTGGGATACCTTACTTGCAGTGATATGCATGTTGTTTTGAAAGGCTTTCTCCTCTAAGGAGAGAGAACACTAGGACACACCCTTACACACATACACTCTCACACACACTTTTTTTGGAGGGGGTCTTCTGTAAGAGAAGCCATAAAGCGAGTATAAATATGTGTGTGTATATGTGCACATGCCTACATTTCAATCATTTTAGAGCCCCATGATATAACTAACTTTTTCATGGAAAGTCAGGAGAGAGATCTGTATTACATCTAGTGCAAAGGACATAAGCTGCCAGAAGAAAATGACATTTTAGAAACATTTTAATGTAAATTTTATTAAAAATATAGTTTTCTTTTTTGCCTTTAATCAAATCTTTCAGTGTGGAAGCTCAGAAGTATGTCTGGTAAGGCTCTGGAGATCTGAGACTGCTGCTACCCGCACGCCTGCCTGGCTTTCTACTACTTAGAGTTATATATATTTAAATATAGACATACGAAACCCTCTCATCCCTTTTGTGGTTCTTGCTGCGGGAACAGATTGGTTAGGACTCAGAGTTGCCTCCTTTCTTTTTCTCTTCCTTGGCAGTGTGAAGTTTTTCCTAAAGCTGTGGCTGATCTGGGATCAGCTAAGGTTAAACCCAGGACACTCTGGAAGAGACCGGGGGTTGTAAGGAACAGGGACTGGACTGTTTCCAGAGTTTCAGGGACCTGGCCAGGTCTGAGATTGCTGGGATGGTAAGTTGTAAGGAGAGAGTGGGAAGGTAGCTCCCAACAGTGGGTGCTGAAGTCATTTCTCTCAGTTTCAGGGACTTTGTTGAGTATATGAAAATGTTAATACAGATCGGTTAGAATCCATTATTGCTTGATAGAGCAGGGATCATATCTGCTCACTAGTAAATTCGGCCTTCTGCCTGAATAAATACTTTTCAAGGATACCAGACTCTCAAACACTTCAAAAGGTGCCTACTCTTGGAATGGGATGAAAACACGAATGTCCCAGTGAAGTTCATGGCCACTCCTGACTCCAAAGTTAGCACTGGTTCTGTGTCTAGCTGGGCTTGGCCCTCACCTCAGAGCCCTGAGGACAGCAGGTGGGTGGTGATGAAGCTCTGTGTGGACAGTGTCCATCCCTCTTTTGTCGTATTATACTCTCCTAAGGTAGTGACCTACACTCTGTGAATCTGGGTAACATATCACACACATTATTGTCTCCAAGCACTACGTCATCATAGCACCTTTCATGTATTTTGCCAAAGTAAATTCCTAATCTTTATTTTTTCTTCATTTTAAATTTAAGAAACTCTTCCCCCCAAATTATTATCCTATACCTTGGATATAGTTGCTAGTGATGGAATGCAGAGGAGCAAAGGATCATGGGCTATGAACAAGGTAAAAATATTTCTATTTGATGCTGGGGCAAATTTTTATTTTTGGCTAATTTAATGCCTTCAATCTGTTTTTGCTGGGGCTAATATTTACATGTTTCAATTCCTGGCACACATATGGAGTGACTGAAAGAACATGGCCCAAGATTATGCTTATTGGCAAGAAAAAGCCAAAGTGAAATGAAAAATGTGCCATTCAGAAGTCCTAATTTGAATAATTCTCATTATTTGATTATTGCTTACCAGAACAATGAGTCTTACCTAAAAAGATACAACTCAGGCAAGATAGTTACATAGGGAGGCAACTGGGACAGACAAGTTAGATGCCTTTGGGAAAGATCAGCTATGATGGTATTTTACCCAAGTCTTATCCAGTAACATCGTATTAATTTGTACCTTTAAGTTGTACTGGTAAATAAAGCTCTTGAATGTGAAATCTTTTGTTGTTGTTGGTATGTTACTTACCAAAATCATTTTTACAAAGAGTTTCCATTATGTCGTTGTCATCCTCATTTTTATTTTTGCAGGCTTCACATACCTTTGGAGCTAGAAATGTGAAAAATTAGTAAGTTTGCTTAAAAGGGAACAGCAGGTGGCGTTTGTAAACAACTCAAAGGGGCTTATACAGGCCAGAGTCACTATTGTTCTGTAAGACCCCAGCTTTTGCGTCTTTGAAAAAGGACCACTCATTCCCAAGAAAGTCTTCCATGACTCCTGCTTTCTCATGGGCAAGACAAGAATGCCTATAGTTGTGTTTGATAAATGACAGGTCATCCCCCTCCCCCCAAAAAGGGTGTTGTGGGTGCAGTGTACAGTTAACTGGGATGGGTTTTAGCTTTTTAGCTCTTCCTCCTCACTCCTGAGACAAATTCTGTCTCTGAAATTCAAAGTTGTTCCCTCTGAGGAGAAAGCATCAGAAGAAACCTCCAGGGGTTTTGGAAAATTGGTTACCACAAAATGTGGCCAAAAGACTGTCATTTTCGGGTGCAGGACACCAGTGCGGCTCAGCCTCTGCTGGGCTTTACAGCAGAGTTGTGTCTCAGGAAGGTCACTTCAAGATACTTTCAAATCTGGACAGGGAGAGGTGGCTAGAATTGTAGGGGTTACATATGGGTTCTTCCCACCTAACTACAATAGCCTGCGCTGCTTCTGTATCACCCTTGTGCTTTCTGTCAAGTTTGTGGTTGAATTAAGCTGCTTTTAGTTCATTGTAATCTTCCTTCCTCGTGCAGGTTCTTGCCCCTCTTTCTCCATTTCAAACTGTCAGAAACAATCTCCCACCCCCTTAAGAACCCCAAACCAAAACACAACCAACCAAGGAAAAAACCTAAAGCTTTTCCTGAAGTGAATCATAATTGAAGCAAACTGTCTCTGGAGGTCTGACCAAATGTAGGAATACACACTAGCACAGTGATCAGAGAGCATGCTAAAGGCTCTTCTAAAAGAGTCTGATTTGGGGGGAAAAAGAAAACATACTGTTTCTTTTCTTGTACTTATAATTGTGCTAGTGCTGTGTCTAAAATTTAGGAGGAATTTGATTTTCATTCATATGAAATTGAATTTTCACAGAAAAAAAAACTTCATGTGACTCAAGATATCAGAGACATGTATCAAATTAGAAACATTGCAGAGCATAATTTGAAGACCATAAACTTTTATTTTGAAGGGGGAAAAAGGCGATTTGGAGAAATGTACTTTATAATGTTGGTGCTGGTGGTGGAAAGAAATAAAAACAAAAGTAACACATAAAACTGTCCTTAATTCCCCTCACTCAAACAAAATGAAACATTTCCAATTAGGAGCTCTAGGAATGTATATAAAATGTTACTAACCTGTATTGGTTGGTCTGTGGTATATGTTGGACAAATGTTTGAAATATGCCAAACATTTGCAATAAATTAGAAATCTAACCAATAAGATGATTGCAAACTCGAGGTGCCTGCCAGGAAAGATTGCTAAACAACTGTGCATTTTCTCTAACCAGTGACGGCTATAGGAAAACAATTAGAGATTGAAAGGGAGAGACTGCTGGAGCCCCTAAAGGGATGAAGGAGCTCCCTTTCCATCTCAGGGGGACCTGAATCAGCTCAGAAATATTGCGTATGGTTTTCTTTCAGGAAGAGCATCAAGAACCCATGAGGTTTTCATTGCTTTGATGGTTTTTGCACGGGAACTTCCCCCTCTGTTTTCTAAAAACCTGGGAAACTCTCTTTTGCATGATTTCCCCCAGTTAATTAAAACCACTCCTAAGATATAAGCTGATTAGAGATAGAAAAATGATGTCTGGAGATGCCCTTTATGCCCTCTTCCTTAGATAACGGAGCAGTACAACCAGTGCTCAATTTTCAACATGCTCCGCAAGCCAGTCCGGCTTGTATTTCCAACACCCAAGTCGACAAAGAACACAAAGTACCTTAAAAGACTATGCGTTTTGGCTGTCCTGCCTGTTTGGGAATGTTGTGCCTAGACTCCTGCCCCGTGGTAAGAACGTGCTACAGGAGGCTGAGCAAGGAGCCTCTCGCCAGGGTGCTCACTACTAACTCCTCAGCACAGGACCACTAACCGATGCTCTCAGAAGTGCTACCTTCTTTGAAAGTAACTGTGAATCTCTAAGGGGGGAAATGCCTTTCAGTTCTTCGCTTTCTTTTTTCTTTTTCTTTTTTTTAAAACTGTCTCTGAGAAAGAGCAACTGGTATAACTCAGAAGGGAATGAGAGACTTGGGTGTGTGTGTGTGTGTGTGTGGTGTCTCGAATTTGTCACGAGGACAAACGAGAGCAAGAAGAACGTTTGCCCCATCTGAGACTGGTATCCCTCGCGGGGACACATCGGGATGTGGGTCGTGGGCCTCGAGATCCCCACGGAAAACCTTAGTGGAGCTGGGTGGAGGCAGGAAGGGGGGTAATAGAGGGGAAAGGCTTACCTTCCTCGGTGGCCGGCAGGAGGTGGTCGCTGCTGGCGAGGGGGATGCAGAGGTCGTTGTCCTGGGGGAAACGGTCGCACTCCAGCATGTCTGGCCAGGGGAAGCCGAAGGCGGACATGACTGGAGCGCAGCGGTCCTTCACCTGCACGCAGAGAGAGTGGCACGGTTGGATGGTTTCGTCCAGGTCGTCGAGGCAGACCGGGGCGAAGAGCGAGCACAGGAACTTTTTGGTGTCTGGGTGGCACTGCTTCATGACCAGCGGGATCCAGGCGCCCGCCTGCTCCAGCACCTCCTTCATGGTCTCGTGGCCCAGCAGGTTGGGCAGCCGCATGTTCTGGTACTCTATGCCGTGGCACAGCTGCAGGTTGGCGGGGATGGGCTTGCAGTTGCTGCGCTTGTAGGAGAAGTCGGGCTGGCCGAAGAAGAGCCCGCGCGCGGAGCCCAGGCAGCAGTGCGAGGCGAGCACGAGCAGCAGCAGCGAGCCGGGGCCCTGCGGCATCGTGGGCGCGCGACCCCCGGGGGGGGGGGCGTAGAGCGGAGCCGGGGAAGCGGGAGGCAGCCGGGGCGATGTTCGTCCCGGCTCGCTCGCTCTGCTCGGGCAGGTTCGGGGGGCCTGGAAAGTGGGCGGCCGAGACGCCGGGCACGGGGAGGACTGCGCGGGCGAGAAGCTCTCCACTCGGCTTAGTGCTGCAAGCCCGAGCTCAGCTCCAGGGGGCTCCGACCCGGGGGAGCAGAGTGAGCCGCTGCTGGGGCCTAGCCAGAGTTTTCTTGGCCTTTTTTATGCAAATCTGGAGGTGGGGGGAGAAAGGGAGGAGCCAGTGCAGAGTAATCCGAGGAGGGTTGGTCACTACTCTCTCGGTCTTGTTTTCCGTTGAGAATGCCCCTCACGCGCTCCCGGGAAGGAAATTCTGCCCCCCTCCTGGGCTCCCCGCCCACTTCAGATACTGCTGATCCCGTGCTCCGGGGATGCTTTAAACAACAAACAAATAGACAAGCCTGGTAGCTGCGCCCCACCGAGAGTGCGGAGCACGGTTTGTGGGAGATGGGGGAACTCTGGGGGCGCGATGGGCGGCCTCGCCACCGGGTAGCGGTGGGAACGTGCTCCGCCCCCTGCGAGGCCCCGGTCGGGTGTTGTTTGACCCCAGCCAGAAGTTCCTGCTCGGACCCCGGAGCTGCGCGGCAGAACTGCATCCCTCTGAGCCGAGAGCTCAGGTCAGGCTCTTTGTGCCTTCTTCGGCTCGCGCCCGGGACCTGTCCGGCCGCCTGGACGAGTTTGGTCTCTTCTCTAGTCTCAAGCCACAGCTCCCAGAGTGGCCCATAACCATACCGTGTGTTGCCCCCTGCCCTTTTAAAAATCAGATTTACGAATAAAGTTGCGTGAGCAAAACTTTTACATAGAAAAGGGACTGAAACATGCGGGTTGCTATGTTGTTGGAATACATCTAGATTTTGCCGTTGGGGAAATGCCTTTGCAGAATCTCGTCAGGCTCACACAAGACTGCCCACCATTTACCGGTTTTGGAGAAGAGACCTGCCCTCCTCTCCCCCGCCCCCCAAATGAAAGGGATGACTCAACGCTCGAAGGTAGTGTGGGCCCTAACACACACGCGGGCCCTTGCGGCGCGGCGCTCTGCAGAGCCGGAGTATGGGCCCGGTTCCGAAAAGCTAGTGCCGGGCGCATAGGACTGGCAGAGAACGCGCCAGGTGGACAGCGTGGGAGGGAGTAGGAGAAGGGCAGAGGAAGGAGCCCTGCCTGGAGATCCACGAGCGCTGGTCGTGGCCTTGGCAGCGTTGGTTCATTCATCCTGCACCCGCCAGCGGGCACTGAGTGTGCAGAGGTGAACAGACAGGTCGGCCTTTGCTCTCGTGGAGCTCTACGAGTAGGGCTCTACTGCCCTCGAGGACTGCAAACAGTAAGTTTACAGCTGGAAACCGGGAATTGGGTGCCAGGAGAGGGAACGTGAGTGTGTGTGTGTGGGGGGCGGGGGGGCTCCTTTCCCGGAATCACCCAAGTCTCCCCTAGGGGCAGATCGTCTGCGCCCTCTCCAGCCTCCCTAGCGGGTTGGAGGTGCTGATCCAAACAGATTATCCCCCGAGAGCGACCCCGCCAAGGTTCTTTCATTTGTAAGGCAGCTCATTGTTATTACTTCCCGGCCTCTAGGAGCTACCCACAGACTCTGGCAGAAGCTTTCCTATTTTCCTCCTTCCGGAAAGGGGCAATAGCCTAGGCGGCCTCCCAGCTCCACGTCGTCGGGCCTGCTTTAGGGTCCCAGGGCTTCCGGGTGGGATGGCGAAAGCCCACTCAGTGTCATCTCCTATCCCTTCCTGGCCTCAAGCACACCAGGAAAATCACCACCTGGAGGGAGAGCATTTTCTGGACTCCAAGAATCTATGTCCCCCAAAGTCCCGCTTCCATCTTTTCTTTGATCCGGCTGCTCCGTTGCGCAAGGGCCGGGGAGCAGCAGCATAAGGCCGCTCTTCCGCGGAACCAGTCGTGGATCTTTTCGTTTCTAACTAAAGCACCACGAGGCCTAAAACTCCCGCTCCCCGACACAAACGATTTTGAAAATAACCCCACATGAAACGCAAGCACACCGAATCAAGCAATTAATCAGAGCCCGAGCTTTTGAGAGATGCTAGGACTTGGGCCTGGGGGCGGGAAGGGGGCTCTCTCGCCTCCCCCGCCCCCAGCTCCAAAGCCCTCCCCTGGAGTCGTCTCGGCCCCTCAGACCCCTAGCGCGGGACCAAGGAGCCCGAGGCCGGTCTGGCTTGTGTGTGGCGGGACGTGGCCGCACACTCGGGAGCTGCTGGGAGCCAAGACGCCCCGCCTGACCGCGCGGCCTGAGGCATTGTTTCCGGAGCCCGCGCGGCCCCGCTCGCCGCCAGGGGGCGCCGGGAGCCGCACCGGAATCTCCAGCGCCAACGCGCGCGGCGCCCAGCTTCGGCCTGTTAGGTTCTGAGACCCGCAGAGCCCCCCTCGCACCCTCGCCACCCTGCCTCGATCTCATCCAGCTGAGGCTGCGCTCGCGTCGCGCCCCCACTCCCTTTTCCTTCAATGTTTTCACCCCTGGCTAAGCGCGTGCCCGCGTTCCAGGCGCGCCCACGAGACCAGAGGGCTGAGGGGGAAGAGGAAAATAACCTCCTACAGAGATCAGGACACGAGCAAGGCCCTCCGTCTGTGTGAAAACCGCACGGACGCCGATGCTGGGTGACAGTCCCGGCGTGCCTCCCCAGCCGGGGTCGCTGTATCACCGCGGAGAGATGCGCGCACGTGGTGCACACCCGCGGCGGCGCCTTAGCTCAGTGGACTCTTCTTCGCGGCTAGTTGGCCCTCGGGCCTCCTCAGAGCCTTGCCGCCTATGAAAAGTCAAAAAAGGCTTTTGCTTTTACAAACCGAGAGCCAGCACCTGCAACCCCCTCTCCTTTTCCCTCCGCCCCCCGCCGATCCTCCGCCCCGTCCATTAGTACTAGCTCCTTTTAGGAACGGAAACTGTAGTCACCCAAACCCGGGGTAAGGGGGAATGACCATGGGTCCCTGGGGATGGAGTTGGCCATCGTCCCCCTATCCAGCGCCCGCCACATACACACAGTGAACGACATTCCATCCAAACGCTGCAGGCCTGGAGAAGAGTGTCGACCATCCATTGTCTGGATTTGGCCCCGCTTCCCTGCCTGAGTGTTGCCTGTCGTCCAAGGCACTCAAGAACCTCCAGGCACAACCTTCCTGCCTGTCTCTCCCGACCAATTGGGCTGTGTGCTAGCTACAAGTTTCTGGGCAGGCAGGCCCCCCTGAGGTCGTGCTCAGAGGTTCTGTCCTGTGGCTGGGGTCTCTAAGCCGGGGGCGGGGTATCGGTGGAGAGCCGGGGAAACGGCGCCTCCCACCCCCACGTGCGAGCACTGACTCTTCTGAGTGGGAGCGTGAGCGAGAGTGGGGAGAAGCACGTGTGCAATGTGCCGGGTTCTTCATTTTCAAAACCCAGCACCCGCTACGGAAGGGCAGTCTTGAATTGGAAGCAAGCTTCTGAGCCGCGAAATGACGGTGCCACGGTCTGACCGGCCTTCCTTTCGACTGGAAGCCTGCATTTCGACGCTCCTTACTAAAACACTCGGCCTCCGGGGAGGCTTTAAGCCTCGAGGGCAACGCCTGAGCCGGGATGACGCAGCTACGAGGTGCAGGCCGGGAGCGGGCTGGGGAAGCGCCGGGAAGGACGACCGGCGGCTACGCCAGGAGGCTGCACTAACACACTGAGCCCCGCCCCGGTCTCCTGAAATCCTCAGTGCCACCCGGCATGTGGTGTGGGTACTATCACTCTGCAAGTGAGCAGTCACGAGGACACTGAGGCACGGAGGGGTTAAGCCACTGGAACCGGGTCACACAGTGAAGTATAGCTGCTGGTGTTACTCGTGCCGCCGCTGGGTGCAGTTCCGGCCTCGGCGGCCTTTGGGGACGACTTCAGACCAGTTGGGTGTCTCCAACAGCGTCGTCTCTTGGCTGTCATCCGCGCGCAGGCTTGCCGGGTGGGTGATGTCACCGCTCGTCCCGAGGCTGGGGACCCGGGCCTTCCCGGCTTCTGGCGAGACCCACTAGCGGGCTAGCCCGGGCTTCTTTCCGTGGGATTCGCGGCAGCCATCTAGGGGCGCCATTTCCCCAAACTGAGGGTCTCTCTAGGGTTGCCTTTCGGTTTCTGCAAGCTGTTGAGGCTCTGAGGTCTTTTGCGTTTTTAGAAGGTGGCCGTGAGGCTGGCTTTTAGGGGGGGGTAGGTGGTCAGGGAAGAGATTAGCTCATTCTTTTCAGCTTTGGCCTTTCCTCGGCTCACGCTCAGCAGTGAGGGCGCCGCCTGAAGCCGGACGGGAAGACTGTCGCCGCACGCGCAGGCGGGGCAGGTGCCAACCGCCTTCCCATCGCGCGCCCCAGGGTTTCAGACGCGGATTTCCGATACCGAAGTCCGGGCCTGCGACGGGAGGGCCACTGCCCCTCATTTTAAGAAAACAAGAGCCCAGTCGGAGGACCAACAGTTTACCGACTGCCAACCCGAATCCTTGCACCTCTCTCCTTTTAGGTTTCACGGGGCCGGCGGGCCCCAGATTGGAACTGAGAAAGCAAAGGAAGGGTCTAGGGAGGTTCTGACTCGGCGCCCCCTTTTCGCTAGGAGGGGCAAACTGGCCGAGGAAGGGCGCAGGAGGGGGCGGCGGCGACCACGACTTCGGTGGGCGCTGTGCGGGAGCCCTGGCGGAGGGCGCGGAGCGAAGGAAAGTTCCCTGTGGCTGAGGCAGGAGTGGGCCCTGGTCCCTCTCCGCGGCCACCTGGCGGAGGAGCCCTCCCCGAGAGAAAGCTATAGTTGCGTGAGTCACTGTGAGCTCTCCGGTTGGTTGGTACAAAGCCAGCGTGAAGCACCCCCGCCCCCCGCCAAGTTCCAGGGGCCTCTTTGAACCAAGTGTCGCAGACTTGTTCTTTGAGAAAGGCCTTTATAAAGGCAGTGGATGGATACTTGTGGAGTTCCATGGAATGATTAAAAACAGTTGCTCCGAAATGATGAAAACAAAACGAAAACCAACCAACTAACCAAACAACTAATTTCACTTTCAATGATAATCTACTGCAACAGATCGTTTTCTTGTTCTTCTCCAGCCACGTCATACACTGGTTTGGGATGGACTGAGAAAGATACAGTATACTTTTCTCAGGCATATCATAGAGGCTGCCCGTGGTCGGTGTCTTGGGAAAGACCAAGTTCTGTTCTTGTACTGTTAACCTCGATGAGAAAATGGCTCTAGATATTTGGGGAGAAAGGATGGGGCTGGGGCATGGCTTGTCCTACTTGCATCCCTGGAAAGCTTCTGCTTCAAAAACGAACAAAAACAAAAACAGAACCCAACCAAACAAGACACCTGAGGCAGTTCAATGACACAGATCTCTGGGAAGGAAATTCCATTTGTTTACACGTCCTCCCCAGCAGCCTTTTCTTTACAGCATAAGATCTCCAATTTGCTGGACCAATAGTAGTTCCTAGGTCTTGGGGTTCAAAACTTTAAAATTCGGGTCAACTGTGTACACTTAGTTCATTTGGCACTCTTAAACATTTATTGAGCACCTCATACATGCAAAGAGCTCTGCTGGATACGTTGCCTTTCTTCTTCTCTGTCCCTTTCTTTCCAATTTTCCTGTCTCTGGGGTCCCAGCAGTTTATTGCTCACTGATGTGTTGCAACTGCTGATGAGACTCTTGAAATGAAGCATCTCCTAATTGCTCACATTAGGAAATCCTGAATGGAAACAGCAAAATCCCAAGGCCATTCATAGAGGGCGGTCCAGAAGCCACAGCTTGCTCTGGGAAGAAAGACCTGCTCCATTGTCTGATTTGAACAGCAGGGGTCACTGGCTAAGCTGATGTTTCACTCTGGTGGGAATTTATTGCCATCAGATAAGAGCACAGAGTCAATACAATAAAGCCTGTTGGCTCTAAAGCAACAGATGGAATCTGAGTTCCTGCACACATGTACAGTCTTTCCAGAGACAAATCCCAGAATAAAAAGCCTTTTGTCATTCTTACTGGACTGACTTTAGGAACACCTTTCCACACTCTGTATTTGTTTGGGTCTTCATAATGGTAGATTTTTATGCTGCCCAAACTAAGAAGTTTGTCAGATTTATTAAAATGGTTCATCCTTTTTTTTTTTGACATGCTCAGTTTCAGTAAACCACAGGCATTCACACCAACAAATAAATCTGTAAATTGGAAAGAGCATTTGTTTTTGGTTGATTTGGTATAACCTGTAATTTCAAACGATAGTATCCAGCAAACACAGACTCAGTCCTCTGACTGAGTTCATTGGCACTAAATGTTAACAAAGTTTCATTAGTAAGCCTAATATTTCTTAATAGTTTGTAAATCTCCAGTGGTACAATGGGGAGTGAAATATTATAGAGAAATATTTCCAAATGTTAAATTGGGTTTCTGGTAGATGGCCAGTCTGCAAAGTGTCTAGTGATCATCTTGGCCTTGTTGTCTAGAGCTTTTCTGTTTTCGCTTAGTTTTCTTGAAATCTTAATTATTTAAAGAAATTCACAACAAGTTCTACCCTGGAAGAAAATAAGGAAGAAGAGTGCTTTCATGAATACATTTAACTTATTATTTGTATTAGTTCAGAAACCTTTTTACATGTCCAAGTTTGTTAGGGTTAGAGCTTCAAAATGAACAAGATTTCTAAGGTTTTCTATGATCAGTTCTTCCCTGGAATAAATACTGAAAGCATGTATTTAACTCCCTCTTGTTTGGTATTAGTAAGTTGAAAACTTTTACTTGTTATGCTAGTTATGGTTCCATTCAGAGGAGCTGTGTGTAGTGGGGGTGGAGGGGAGGGTTACGGAGAGGCGAAATCAATCTTGCTTGTACCCAGCCTCAAAATCAGATTTCTCTCATTTGGAAATCAATTTCTTCTTCCCTGAAAAGGCATATTCTTTAGGATAGTCTCATGGTATCTGAAAGTCTTGCACAGGTAGTCACTGGGATGATTTCTGTGGAATGTTATCATGTCACCACAGGAAGGACACATATTCTGCCCTGCTCTTCTCTTTAACCATAGATGATGTAATTAGCAGCTTAATGCCTTAAGAAAGGAATTTCTCAAGTTCCTTGGGGTTTAATTCCATCCATCTAATCAAAAGATTATTGAGTCTCTACCATACACTGTAGGGTTATCAAAAGGTCCTTGTATGTAAGGGGTTTGTGGTTTAGTATTTATAGACAGAAATAAAATTTCCACTTCTCTGCATTTAGCTTAAAGGTGAAGATAGCACATATTTCTGAGGGTAAATACTTTTTCCTACTACATTAGGATAAAGGGCTATGAAGATTATGAAGACTCTCATAGAGCAAAATATGTGTTACTGGGGAAAGGAATAACAAGGCCTAGGCATTTGCAGGTTATGGCTGAGAAACTTAGTTGCTTTTTGAATTGTGATAGAATGTAGTCTTTAATATCCTAAGCCTTATTAGAAAGCAATAAAAAAAATCCTTCTATAAAAATCTTGAGACATCTGTCCCTTGCCCTCATATAAGACCAGCTTAAACTAACAAAGGGATTAAATTGTGTCTAGTTTATAAATTTACTTTCAGAGAACAATATTCAATACCTTTAAAAATCCTAAACTGTAATAGATACATGAGAAATTCTCCTTAACCAGATTAATGATGTATTTTCCATAGTTGGATTTTCCAAATCAACAGCAGACAACTGAATAGGAGACTAAAGGGAATGGATTGAAAATTAGATGAAGTTAAAATGAAACTTTCACTTTTCAGTCATGCACTGATTTCCTCCCCAAAATGTTTCTTTGTTGTTTATAAAAGTAATACATGCAAAATACTCAGGCAACACAAAATTATAAAGGGGAAAGTGGAAATCTCTTTAATTTCACTGCCTATATCTACAGAAAAAAGTGAAAAATAGTTATATTCTTTTAAGAGAAAATGAATGTGCAAACCTTTATAAAAATGCAATCAAATGACACATACTATTTGTAACAAATTTCCATATGTCAAGAAATGAAGATCTAGGTCTTAAAAATTACCTTTGAATACAGTATTTGAACCATATTTAATTTTGTTAGTGGATTCCCCTGTACTGATGTTTTTTCTCCAGTTTCTTACCAGTTCATAAGTGACGCTGCTTTTTTAGTGGTGAATTATGCATATCATGATTAAGATGGGTTTGGGTAAGCACCTCATTGTCCAGATTTCTCCCAACATAGACATTTGATCATAATATCTTCTGGCATTTGGAGGGGTTGACTACAACTCAGAGACTGTATTTCTTGTATTTCTCAATGTAATATTTCCCATATCACCTTAGTTGAAAAGAGGAATTTTAGATTTGCAATGAAAAAAAAAAATTCAATTGAGCTTTTCTCCTTTCCTCTTAACCTCAAAAATGGCGTGGTTAGAATTTGAGAAGGGTTAGCTCTTATTTTTCTGAGCCACTTTTTCCCATTCATGTATTTCAAGTATCCCCTTGTGCAGAGAAGAATGTACTTTGGGAAGCAGAATTTTCTGGTTCTTGGAGAACATACTCGGAAGGCTAATTTCTGCCTCCAGTGAGGGTGATTGACAGGGAAGGTGGGGAAATGTTGAGTCATAGTTGAGGGTTATGGCTCCATGATTTTATGTTGTCAGGGGGAAGAATATGTTCACTCTCAGGTGGGTGTAGTTTTGGAAGGGGAGTGTCAAAATAGACCTGATACACTCACATAAGTGTCGGTGCTTTTGTTCGCATACTATATGCCCACAAGACCTCATGCTGGCATGAAATAGCTGGAAACTCTTTTGTATATTGTGTCCATTTATATTCCACTTTCATAATTACTATAGCTAAAATAGGTTTTTGATTTACAGGTTATAATGGGCTGTTTCTTTGTGTGTGCAAGGGTGTTCTGACTGAGTACTGATCATTAAGATGTGTGCCATCCCTTGCTTTTATAGAAGTAAAGAGAATGTACACTGATTTTTGCAAATTATTTTTCCCAGCTCTCCTTGTAACCACATATTAGTAATCATTTTTAAGTTGGTGAAGTTACAATGATATTTGGCCATTGACAGAGCAAGTTGACTAGTTTCCTCAGAATTATGGTTATGGCCCTGGGCTTCAATATGATCCAAATCATGGATAACACATAATACTGTTCAGTCAGGATGGGCTAGGTTATATTGCTGTAACAGTCATCACCAAACAACAGAAGTTTGTCTCATATTAATGCAAAATTTGCTGTGGGATGAGGGGCCTTCCAGGGCAGGTATTTTCCTGGTTTAGCATTCCCAGCTGCTTTATTTTATGGCACTTTCATATCAGGATGTGCTCCCATAATCACTTGATAGATGGAGAGAAGTCTGGTGAATCCATTACCAGAAATTAAGTACTTCCAATGGGAAGTGATATATGTCACTTTCACTCACGTTGTATTGGCCAAAATCAGTAAGAAGGCCACCCCTAACTTCAGAGGGGTAGAATGTACAGTCGTGCCCTGTGGTTGGAAAAAGAGAAGAATTGGATATTAGGGAATTGTAGTAATTACTGCCTACCACACATATATACATGTGCCACGTCTAATTTCATGCTTTGTACAGTGCTTAAGCTATTGCTGATCAATAAATGTCAAGTAATGGGAAATACTGGTCAGGTTTATAGATTGATATGCTGTAAGTTGGGGTTAGTGAAAAAATTGATAACTGGAAAATATGACATGAGCCTTTTGTATGGTTATATTTTGATCTGTATCAGGGCAGAATCTATATGACATAAAACTAGGTTATGATCTGATTCTATTGCATTTGTAACTGACTTTGTCAACTAACATTAAGAAATAAAAATAGTCCACTGTTAGGAGAGCTAGAGAAATATAAAACTGCTCCCTGGAACTGAGAGGCCTGAGCTGATGGGTCCTCTACAAGTTCTTCTACATTTCTAATTGGCAGTTTTATTGAACTCCTATAGGTATTACCCTTAGAAACTCCCATAGGAAATAAGAGCAATATCTGAAGGACATATTGAAGGAAAATATGCTTGAGACTGTGTTTACCTTATATAGCTCAGAAAGCAAGTACTTACAAGGATGTAACCTGGGAAAGTAAAACTTTTTTTTAAGAAAGAAAGTGACTTTCTGAATTAATTTCTTTCAATAAAATGAAATCTTTGAGCAAACTGAAATGCGTTGGGACTATAGCCAGAAATCCACTTTGATGATATATTTTGTATAACATTCATTACTGTTCTTCATGGGTTAGATTTTTTTGAAAAACTTTTGAGGTGATCCAGCTATGAAAATATTTTCAATAAAATGTAAATTGCCAGGAAATTAGATAAAGAGGGTAGATTGAGAGAAGAAAGATAAAAGAACCCTCTAAGCTATTTTGATGCTCTTGTTTTCCATGGAACAAGGAATGCCAAAAAGAGGAAGAACAGGCTTCGGGACTCCCCAGGGGAGGGGGGCCAGAGTCTTTTTTGTCACACAGGGGCAAATGAAGATTGCAGATGTTTTCTTAGATCCTCTTCCTCAACACAGTTGCAACCCAAGAAAGCAAATCCTGAGGTTTAATTTGAGATAGGTATTTGCTACTAGGTGATACCAGCTTCTTCCAGGCTGATGGTAAAAACTCACACCACACAGGGTTTGAGTCTGACCTCGTGGCTTTCCAGCTGTGAGATCCTGCACAAGTGACACAAACTTTCTGTGCCTCAGTTTTTTCACCACTCAAATGTGGTTACTAATGCACCAAGTAAGAGTTAAAGGAGCAAAGTACTTCAAAATACAGAGTAAATACATTATGTAAGTGTTATCTCTTGTTTTTATTCTACCAGGTAGTCATTAGTTCATCATGTCAGCCAATTCCACCCACAGAGGCTTCCTCTGGGAACTTATCATGTAGATGTAAAGAAGTGTTAAGAGACTTGCCCAGGTCACAAATAAAAGCCCCAAATCACCAAGAGAGTTGGAATGCCACTCAGCTGTGAAGGACTGGGCTAGAAATGAACTCCCCACCATCATCTCAGAAAGGGGAAAACAAATCTGACTTACACTTTATGCACATTAAAAAGAAAATTGGTCTCACCAAATTGGAAAGAGATCCAATTATTTAAAAAATTTGTTACTGTCTTTGGAACTTGAATTTTAAGTCAAAATTGTATTATAACATAGATAACAAGTAGTTGAAATATTAACTGAGGGAAGCAGTTTTGGCACTCCAAGAAAAACCCTTGTAATTAATCGTCACTTGTAATCTCCTCAGGGTAACCATTACTAATTAGAAACATATTTTGTCAACCCATCCAGATTCTAAGCCTGATGATGGCAGGAGTATATTTTTTTTGTATCGCCACAGCCCAGAGACTAAGTGGTATGATTTGCATGCAACAAGTGTATAATCAATGTAGTTTGTTACCACTCTGAGTGAAAGTTAAACGTCAAATCTTACATTTAAAGCAAACACAGAACAGAAGGATTTCCTGGAATGGAGCCATTCTCTTTTCCAATCACATGCAGTTGTTGAGAGACAATCCAAATGAAAGAGTAAATTTGGTTCTGACACGGTGAGGCACAACATCTGGAGTCTGGCCCTCTACCAGGGGCCTTGACCTTCTCTTTCAAAAACAGTAGACAGATAGGGCTCGTAGAAAGATGATTCATATAGCATAAGAGTGTAACCTTGTAAAAACCGACCAGGGCAATGTGACTAGTGTTTTGCTGATAAATTCATACTGAGAGTTATTCTCAGCATAAAGGCATTTAAATCTCTTTGAGTATAGATGATATAATTATCAGTTTTTCCATTCCTGTTCCCACTGCATGGTGCTGATCAACATGGTTCTATTAATCAGTTAACTCATCTCTTAGAAGGCTAACATACTTAGAGGTGTTATTTTATTATGTGATCAAAACTTTGTACGGTTCAGTGACATTAAGTACATTTAAATTTTTAATCAAAGTGCTATTCACATTTTAGGGAGTGTGCTGCTCATGAACACTTTTACCAAAGAGGGGACAGAAAAGCGGAGACACCATGATCATTTAATGGGTTCTCTTAGCAGCAGCTTTATAAAATGATTTGGTGGCATTGGAAATAATGTTTATTGACCAAAATGAAAATGTTGTGTTAACAATAGCCATTGTTTTTGCTATTCTTTTCTCTCAACAGAATTGGTTAGACTGGCTAATGACTTCATGCAGATCACAGTTCCCCAAGCTGAGTTGGCTCTTCACAACCAGCAAGAGTAGACACAGATCTACTGACTCTTGAGCCTGTCAAGAGATTCTAGAATTATTTATTGTGCCTGTTCAAAGATCATCTCACATCTCTGTGACTCTGACATAAAGACAGGGGAGCATCACCCTCCTTCTTCTCACCTGGAAAGACAACTCCCAGTCCATTTCCTCCCATTTGGTAAGATCCTATCAGTCCTTAGAGGGAGGAGGAAAGGGGAAGGGGGGTGATGGTCATGGAGGAGGGCAGTTGTGGGGAAGAGCACTGGGTGTTATATGGAAATTAACTTGACAAGAAACTATTTAAAAAAAAGATCCTATCAGTCCTTCAAGTTCCATTTCAAATACTCTTCTCCAAAAAGTAGGGAAGAGATAATCGTAGCAGTAAAAGACCATTAAAGAGAAATGAAGGAGCCAAATGAAGGAGGGACCAGAGGGAGTCAAGTGAAAACATTGAAAACTGCTTTTGTTTTAGTTTTAATTTCTAGATAAGAGACCTCAAAGTATATTTGATCATAGTTCTCTTTCATGGAGAAACTGAAGTGTGTAGACAAAAATGATAAAACTGAAGTGTTGGAGAAGAAATTTGAGATCAGCTAGTCTCTTCTCCCACCCAGTGTGATGTCCCTAACACTGGGCTTCATCCAGTTTCTCCCTAAACACACAGAGTGATGAAACTCCCTCATGAACTCTTCTTCAGGGTCATCAAACTCCCTTCATTGTCTCTTGCATTCATCAAAGCAACCTGCCATAGGGAAGGACACTGTATTGGCTTGTTAGGGCTACCATAACAAAATACTACAGACTGGGTGATTCAAACTATAGGAATTTATCTTCTCACAGTTCTGGAGGCTGGAAGTCCAAGGGGGCAGGAAGGGTGGCTTCTCAAGGCTTCTCTCTTTGGTCTGTAGTTGGCTGCCCCTTCGCTGCTTCTTCACGTGGCTGTGTCTGTGCATGCACCCCCATGATTTCTCTTCCTCATAACAATAGTCAGATTAGAGCCCCATCCTAACAGCCTCCTTTCATTTAATTACCTCATTAAAGACCATATTTGACAAGGAGCTCTTGAAGGACAGAAATCCTGCCTTCTCCATCTTGGGCTGCCAGAGTCTAGCACAGTACCTAGCCCTTGGTACTCAAATGAATCACAACCAAATGAGCTGAAATGCATCTCTTTATTCATTGGGCTGTCCTGTTGGTTGCCAAAGCAGGATTAGATCAAAAAGTCTGGAGAAATGTGAGAGAACATCCTCATGATGGCACTTGGGCACCCCAGTATTTTTGCTACTTTGAAACTGAGGTGATTTTCCATATGGTTGAGCACCTGATCCCATCAGGTAGGTCTTAAATGTCTGACTGTCTTTTGAGATTTCATACCTATCACTGATGTGATGAGTTTTCATTTCAGTTAAAGGGCATTCAGATTGGAAACAGGTGCTGACTGGACTCTGAGGGTTTCTCATTTCCAAACAGCTAGGGGCAGATAATTGCAGATATTTGATAAAGCCAACAGGTTCACTCTAAATGGTTCAATGAACTACTCTTTCTATTCTGCATAGACCAATGTTACCACTGTTTATTTATGATATTCGGGCAGGTTGTTATATTCTAGACTTATAGATATAAGACTATACTTATAGTCAATGAGGCATACTCTTTCATTATTGTTATTATTTCTTTGCCCTTCTCATTTAATGATATTTACAAGCTCATAGGTGTAATAGGTTCTTATTCAGCTGCAGAATATTTGTCCTGCTTTGACTAATGACACATTGTCCAGTTTTACCCATCATTGACTGCTCAGTTTGTGGAGCCTGCATCTGGCTTCCCTGTTTCTCATTATGTACACTTCTTTCTAATGTCACAGATGCCCTTATGTGGGGACATTTTCATTTTCTTTATTTGCTTCTGCTTCTGTTCTAATGTTCCTTCCTACTTTTTTGTTGCTATTAATTTTGAAATGTCAATTGTTAAGAATATGGCTACCTCCATAAAGTAAATATTTCAAAGCATATATTATTTTCATGTTCACTACCAGTTTTTTTTTTTTTTCATTTTGACTTAATTAGGTGAATATGAAGGATAAAGGTTGTCCTTCTTGGGCAAAACATAATGGTGATTATTCTCCTTGGCCTTTGAATATCACACATCTAAGGAAAAGGAAGTAGTTTTCTTCGACTGAGTTTAAGGCCTGAATACATTCACATACCACATTATTGCTTTCAGCCATAGGAAATTATGTTAGTGATCAAGTGAATGGCTGGCAGTCATGAGAACACTTCACTTGTTATTTATATAGTAGTTATGTGATCATTTTAATATTATATCCTATGTGGCTTGTGGTTCAGGGATCAGACTGCCTAATCCCTGAACCACAAGGGACATCTGTAAATCCCTTGTCCAGTTCCTAAACCAAAGGCACACAGGCAAACAGACCATTTATTACAGGCAGATCCTTCCACAAATTAGCAGATGAAACTCATTCTGATGTAGGGAAAGATTGATGTTGGGGGTATCCAAAAATGACATCCATTTCCATAAATACTTTATAAGTTTAAAAAATGAGACAAACCTCACATTGGATGTGAAAATAAAGAGTTATGAAAAATAAAAATAGTGACAGGCTAGTAAACCTACAACAGTGAAATTCTTTTGCCAAAGGAATAGGAAATCCTCAACACAAATATTAGGAAAGCATGTAAGTAATCTTACTTGAGGGAATAAACAAGTAATGATGACCAATGTTTTATTCAACAGAACTATATAGAATTAAAATAATAATTTAAAGTAGTTTCTCCATGTGGAACTCACTTGACTGTCACACTTCCAGAAAATACTCAGAATAATACTTTGCTAATGTTCTTGTACAGATTTGTACACTTCTAACTTTTTAAACCTTTGCCTACTCCAAGTGTAAAAATGTGTATATTTTTCTTAGTGAGAACTGATAACATGGTAGTTTTTATGAACTTTCATGTTGTCAAAATTCCATATTATCTATGTTTTGCAAGATTGGGATCCTGCTGCATTTAATTGTTAGGAGAATACAGGTAAAAGGGTATGTGGTGGGTGTTGGGGAGGATGTCATGATGAGAAAGAATAGGTACCTTCTTCCTATAATCTCCTTGTTAAATCTTGTTTTTGTGGTGTAGCTGAATATGACATTTAAACCCTATGTTCTTGAGACCCTGGGTGTTGATTACCAGGCTCCTGTGAGGAGTTTTCTAGGTGTTTTTTGCTGTGATAGTTAAATGACAGCAGCAACGTTGGGGACTCCTGCAACAACACTGCAGCCACGTGAAGCTTGTAAAAAAACTTGTGGCACCTCCCAGTGGACTGATGAATAGGTTCTCCCCCTCTGTCCCGTAAGGTGATGTTATGGGGATACTTTCAAAGGGGAGAGGCCACCAAGATCAGGCCTCCCAGTGAGTTACTTCACTCTTGAGAAATTGCAGCAAGTTATTAAGCAATTTTTTTATTTATATTTTTTACAAGGAAAGTTCCAACTTTCCATTGCTGGACTGCTTTACACATCTTACTTGGGGACATCATTTTTCAGGCTCTTGAGTGCTGCCACTGTACTTATGACAGGCTGAACTGAGCAACAGCATGCAATGATGATGCACAAATAGATCTAACCAAATTTGGTTTCAGGGTCTATAAAACATCACTGACATTAGTTTTCCAAGGGAAGCAAATATTCCTGTTAATTTGATATCTGAAACAAACTTGTGCATCTTCTTTTAATGTCCTTTCGATTGGCATTGGAGATTAGGAAGGTGACCCAGGTGGCCATATTGCTAGAACATTTATGTTCTTCTTTGGCGACCATCTCCCCTCAGGGCTCCTGGGAGCAGTTTCCAGTGGAATGGAGAGCAGAGAGAATTATAATTATGCCTCAGTCTGGGTTCATCACCCAGTAGGGACTTGTATTTCTACATGTGCCCTTATAAATCTTTTAGTTAAATCAGGGCTCAAATGTAAAACCCAGGTCCCTAAGGAACTTTTTAATATAAACCAAAGTCTGGTGTAAGCTGATTTTGTTTTCTAACTTTGTGAAATGTATTTACTCATGACAGTGGCAGATTTAGTATAAAGTCTTATTTATTTTGCATTACACTGAAAACAAAAACAAAACAAAAGCCAAACAAACAAAAAGCAGAAACATCCCTTGAATACCTTCTAGCATACAGATAAATTTTATATAAATTTATATCTATGAAAATATAATTTAGAAGCTGGTAGAATATTTAGAGGAAACATATTTCTGCACATTGCTATCATCATTTTTGTTTGGTTTTGCTTTTTAACGGAATAGTATATACTCATAAAGGGATAAAGTAATGAAACTATGACAAACTTGTCCTTTCTGGTTGTTCTTGTGTCCTGTGACAACCATATAACCCGATCCTGATTCGGTTGAGTTTAGTAAGGTTAAATCCCAAGTAAGTAGTGTTCTGGAGTTAATCTCCTAAGGAGTTCTACCCTAAAAGGAGGAGATTCTGTCTGGCCAGAACTCTAGGAGCCAAGCACTCCTTTCAAATCTGGGTTGCCTGATGCTACATGTCCAAGTCCAGACAGTGATAAATTGCTCATAAATGAAAAGACAAGAAAATATTGCAGTGATGGTCACTGGCTATGATCTTGATCATTCTAGTTCTATTGCTGTTCTTTGCTACAGATCTTTTTTATATTGAGCATTTGGTTCCCAATTTGAACATCTGAATTTGAATGGCAGACTAAGTTACTGGAAGCTGTTAGCAAAAACTATGCTGTCTGGAAATGATTCCTGGGATCTCTAGAATTCTACAAAGAAATAATAGAAAACCCAGGGACCACTAAATGCCATGTGAACTGCTAGGAAAAAAAAATAGCTTGCATTTTCTGGAGGAAACGTGACTCTGTATTTATGTAATCATTTCAGTTATGATTCTGCTTATTAGCTATAAAACCCAGAAGTCATAAGGTTAATAGGAACCTTTCCAAAGATACATATGTTAAATTTAAGGAATAAGGTCATACATTCACAGAATTCAAAGTTTATTGGGAGGGGGATCTGTCTCAAGTTAGGGTCCTTGTAGGGAACACTGGCTCCTGGCACATGCTTTCTTGGCGTGTGTGTTCTTTGTTTCTGTCAAAAACTGCTTGTTCCTCAAACCAGCAGAAGCTATTTAAGCCTTAAGGAATGGATGCTCCCTATATTCAGCATCATGTAAGCAATAAAGGTATGCATTCCATTCACCTAATTAAGAAAGGGCCTCAGTGTACAAATTTGTAGTATTAGTGATATGCTTTTCTATTGTAGTACACTTCTTATGTTGGAGTTATTTTTTTGTCTGAATTTTTTGTTGGCTCACATTGAATTTCTAGCTTTTAATTCATTTTAGTTCAAAACTGATTTTCTGTTTTCAACATGTGTTCAAAAGGCTGTGAAGGATGCTATAAATGAAAAAGAAGTAATAGAAGCAAAGAATTAGGATATGACAAATTTTCAACCTCAGGAGTAACAATAAATGCACAATTAAAATGAAATTTTTACCCCCTGTGAAATTATCCAAGATTTAAAAAAAAAGGGCATTGGTAAGGCTATAATGCGAGGGCTCTTTCATGTATTGCTGTGTGGGCGTCATAAGAGAGATGCAAACCAAAAGGGAAAGATCAAGCTTAGAGACTGCAGGGAAAGTTCCTGGGAAGGCTAGCACTTGACTGAGGACGTAGAGGAGGGATGGGAATGGAACAGAGGGTGGAAATGGAAGGCAGGCCACACTACATGAGTAAAGGTGGTACCTGTTTTGGTGGCAGTACCATGTTTCGATGGGATTAAGGGTGGTACCCTGGTTTGGAGATTTATCCATCTTGGCACATCAGCTATCTCTCAGTCATTGTAATGTTTTTGCAGTATTCCATCGGATGAATGGAATTCATTCTCCTTCTGATAGACAATTAGACTGTCTTCTCTCCAAATTTTTGTTATCACAGACAAAGCTACCGTGAACATCTTTGCATATGTTTTCTTATGCACACTTGAGAGACTTTTTCCATGATGTATACTGGGGAACAGGATTGCTGAATCATGGGGTATGTACTAGATGGTCCAAATTGCTCTCAAAGTGTCTGTGTCTGTGCCAATTGAGGCTCCCACTAGCAATGTCGGAGGGCTCTTATTTTCCCACATCCTTACACTTAGTATTCATGTACATATATTTTATCACTTTGATGGTGTTAAATGGGTATCATATTAGTTTTTTCTGTTCCCTTACCATAAGTGAAGTTCAAAAAATGTTTTTTGTGTATTAATAGGACATTCAGATTTCTTCCTGAGCAAATTGCCTGTTTGCCCCCATTTCCTATTTTTTAAATCTTCATTGACTTATAGATCTTCTTTATGTATTCTGGATGTCATGTTTTAAAAAAAAATCAATGAAATGAATTGCAAATATTTCACTTCCTCTGGGTCTTGTTTTTTAAAGTGTTATTATGGTCTTATTTCATTCCAAAGTAATTTTAATTCAGGCAAAATTATCAATCTTTTTGTTTATGGTTTATGATTTCTATGACTTGTTTAAGAAACCTTTTCTTGATATATTTCATAAAAAGAAGGTCCTAACATTCTTTACAGAGATTTTGCTTTCCATATATAAGTCCTTAATTGGCCTGGGATTGGCTTTTGTGTATGATCTGAGATAGGGTTGTAATACTTTTCTCCATTAGGATGTCAAACTTTCCAAGCCCATAAATAATTCCTTTTCTATTTTATGTATTTATCATATGCCAGGCAAGTTTATAAAGAATTCATTGAGCAAAAAGTTTGGAAGTCCTTTCAGTGGTGAAGTGTGTAGTCAGAGGTATTCCAGAGGCAGCAAAAGAATGGTGAATACAGATCTGATTTAGTTTGAATTCCAGCTCTGTCACTTATAAACAAAGCAGGGGAAAAAAGAATGCTAACAAAATTAATCAATTTCAAAAAAAGTTTGGTAATGAAATGAATATAATTGGACAGAAGTTTGGGATGGAAATATGAGCTGTCCACATCAATTTCAAGTGGTTGGAAAGGCTAGAATATGAGGCTCTCCTCTGGATTCTGGAAATAATAAAATGAAATGAATGGGAATCTTGATATTACCAACCCGAAATTCTTTGGCTAAGTAAATTGAACAAAACGGTATCAGTGAGGAGTAAGATATGTGTAAACTTCATTCTTGGTAAAAGAACTGTCTGCAGATAGCACCAGGATTGGGCTCACTCAACCTCATTCCCAGGAGCCTTGTCTCTTGCCTTTTCCTCTGAAATAGGTTGAAATACCAAACACTAACTTTTCTTAGACACTTTCCACCTGGGATGGCCAGTGATGCAGGTGTACAGCATTTCTTCCCATGCAAAAAGACAAAGCCAGTTGGTTGAGCCACTGACTCTTGGTTTTGGCTTAGGTCATGATCCCAGGTTTGTGGGATATAGCCCCATGTGGAGCTCCATGCTGAGTGTGAAGCCTGCTTGGGATTCTCTCTTTCTCTTTCTCTCTGTCCATATCCCCCGCTTATTAAATAAATAAAAAAAAAGACAAAGCTGTTGGGGATAAGTTTTTTAGTCATATCACCTTGTTGCTTCCTGGAAATTGGATGTAGGATCTGAAAGTGCAGTAGCCATCTTGTGATCTCAAGGGCAGATCTGTGGCATTCTGAGCTACTCTTGTCAGCCTGCTATTTCTACCCTTAGAGTTATTGTTGCCAGAGACAAAATAAACTCATATCTGTGTAAATTCTTATAAGTGAAGTCTTTTACTTTTTTTTTTTTAACTTTATAGTTTATTGTCAGGTTGGTTTCCATATAACACCCAGTGCTCTTCCCCACAAGTGACCTCCACCAAGACCATCACCCCCCATTACGTTTCCCCCTTCCCCTTCCCCCCTTAGTTTGTTTTCAGTATTCAAGAGTCTCTCATGTTTTGTCTCCCTCCCTCTCCCTAACTCTTTTCCTCCTTCCCATCCCCATGGTCCTCTGTTGGGTTTCTCCTGTTAGACCTATGAGTGCAAACATATGGTATCTGTGAAGGCTTTTACTTTTAAAATTTATTTATAGTCAAACACATGCCTACTTGATAGAGCTTTGATCATTCCTTTATTCATTTAATATTGGTTATCACTGAAAACATTTACAGCAATAGGTGCATGTTAGTGAAGTGAGGGAGGATTGAATAGAGGAAGCGAAAGGAGAAGATGGCACATGTTCTTTGTATATTTGGAGTTTAATTTCTAATAGGAGAAATCAGACATTATCACAGATTAAGAGGCAGTTTATGCTTTCTCCTCTAGGGTTTTGATGGTTTCCTGTCTCACATTCAGGCCCTTCATCCATTTTGAGTTTATTTTTATGTATGGTATAGGAAAGTGGTCTAGTTTCATTCTTCTGCATGTTGCTGTCTAGTTCTCCCAGCAACATTTGTTAAAGAGATGGTCTTTTTTCCATTGGATACTCTTTCCTGCTTTGTCAAAGATTAGTTGGCTACACATTTATGGGAGGGGAAGGGGAAAAAAGAGGGGAAGGGGAAAAAAGTTACAGAAAGGGAGAGAGGCAAACCATAAGAGACTCTTAAATACAGAGAACAAACTGAGGGTTGGGGGGCTGGAGGAGAGGGGAAAGTGGGTGATGGGCATTGAGGAGAGCACTTGTTGGGATGAGCAATGGGTGTTCTATGGAAACCATTCTGACAATAAATTATATTTCAAAAAAAAAAAATAATGGGGCCCCTGGGTGGCTCAGTCAGTTAAACATCTGACTTTGGCTCAGGTCATGATCTCACAGCTCGTGAATTCAAGCCCTGCGTTGGGCTCTGTGACGATAGCTCAGAGCCTATAGTCTGCTTCAGATTCTGTACCTCCCTCTCTCTTGCCCCTCCCGCCTCATGCTATGTCTCTCTCTCTCCTTCAAAATAAGTAAACATTAAAATATTTTAAAAAAACCCTTTTTTTAAGTTTCAAAAAAAAAGAGGCAGTTTATGATAAATGCTCCATGTACCAGCATCTGGCCCCAAGTTTTCAGATGATCTTCTACAAGACCTGGGATTCATTGTGGCAGGTTAGGCACCACATGGGCATCTTAATGCATCAAACACTTGGTCCTAACATGTCATGTGTTCCCTACAGTCACATTAAGATTATTTTGTAGTATGAAATATTCAGTGGGATATTTTGTTCTACCAAACAATACATAGAAAATTCCTTTTGGAGCTATAAGACATTTGATTCAAGAAACATAAGCATTCCAATCTACCTGTTATAGGCACAAGATGGTCTCTATTCTTTTGGTGTGATGTTGAAAGAAATAAGCAACCTGCTGCCATTTTGTATCACCATTCTGTACAGACAATGCACAAGAGACAAGAAGGCAGAGAAAACACACTTTCAGCCAAGAGTCAGAGTTACAGTGAAAACTCCTGGGATCTTTTTAGTTTCATGCTGGTATTTCTCACCATGACCAACTTCTTGTTTGCACATTTCTGGGGCAATGTATTAGTTTTATTTCCTGATCGTAATTTAACATAGAATATACAGAGATTTAATCTTCTTACATTATTGACCAGGTCTAGATTTAAATTCGGCAATGAATGCTCTATTCGGTTTCTAGCTCACTGATCCAGATGAATGGATTCCACAGCACAGATAGGTCATGCCACCTATCTTCTTTCCATAGAATTTCCTTGTGTTCTGGTCAAGGGCTGAAGACATGGTGACAGTGGGAATGGGGGAATAAGACTAAGGCATGCCATGAAAGGGTCCAACGCTCGCTCATCCTTGGTCTAAAGAACCTCTAGGGGGTATTATGCTAAGTGAAAAAGTCAGGCAGAGAAAGACAGATACCATATATTTTCACTTATATGTGGAACAGGAGAAACTTAACAGAGGACCATAGGGGAGGGGAAGGGGAAAAAAATAGTTAAGGAGAGGGAGGGAGGCAAACCATAAGAGACTCTTAAATACTGAGAACAAACTGAGGGTTGATGGGGGGTGGGGGAGAGGGGGAAATGGGTGATGGGCATGGAGGAGGGTACTTTTTGGGATGAGCACTGGGTGTTATATGGAAACCAACTTGACAATAAACTATATTAAAAAAAAATAAAGAACCTCTAGGAAGATGAATTGGGGGGATTTAGGATTGCTTGTTCTCTTTGAATTTTTTTAGTGTTCTTGTAAGGCTATTATCAAGCGTTTCACAGTAATCCTGGTCTTCACCTTGGATGTATAGTGGTGAGTCAGGCTGCCCCATGGCCTATCCTCGGCCCTTTCAATCTGATTAGATTTGGACTGGGTCTGTAGGAGAAGCAATTGGAAGTAAAAGTGTCAGGGTGCAAGGTTGAGATTAGATGAAGTTTGCCAACTCATTATCATGGTACTGAAATGTCGTCTCTTGGAAAACCTTCCAACCAAGACTTCCATGCTATACTCTGCTAAATTTCTTAGACCAGGATTGTTGAGCTATGGGAATAGGATGCTTTGGGTCCTCAGGCTTTGATATTTAGTTTATGGAAACATACTATGGGATGATATGGTTTTAGCCTATTTGTCTTTTCCCTCCTTTTATGAACATTCTCCTTCTTGATTAAAAAATGCCGTGCTTATAAAATCAAAAGTTTGTGATAAATATTTTATTCCATATAAAGTCATTTAAACTGTTTTTGTTTGTTTTAGAGATTGCTTAGTCCATCTGTGATTATCTCAGTGCAATTTTCCTTGATATAAACAGAAAGGTTTTAAAAAATTCAATGAATCCCAGTGGTGGTTAACATTAGAATTGGCTCATGTTGAAGTTCATATTGACCTCAGAGCACAAGTTTATCTTTTGAGGTTGTTTTGACTTTAGGAGGATAGATATTGGAACTTTCCATAGAGAATACTGCTTGGCTGACTTGTTTTTCTTCTCCATGATGGTAGAAAGAAAATTCTCCCTGACCAGAAGGCTCACTCATCAGCCAAAGCAGTGGTCCATCTGCAATATCACTGTCTATGAAGAAACAATCCCAAGATCAACTGAGCACCTAGCTCTAGGCTAGAAAGATGGTACTTCTTCTGTTTTATAGATGATATTTACATGGTCCCAGGAGGGTCAAGAAACTTGGTGAAATCACTAGGAAATGATGCTAATGTGGTGTGCACTTATGATAGATGTAGGGTAGGGGAATGTGAGCGGGTCCTAGGATTCCTGATTCCCAGTTCAAGTTCACATAAATCTATATTGCACAGCTGGCCTGTGTAAGCTTGTTGAGTGCTCCTGATGCAGAATTATAGGAACATGAGACTGGAGACTAGGTTGGAAGGTAAGGGAGTCAAAGCTGGTCTGGCTTCTCTCTCCTCTGTTTGGTAACTGGTCACTACCCCCTTGTCTTTCAAAATCTCTTTAAAACTTGATGAAAATATCAAAGGAAAATGTCCCTATTTTTTTCTCCAAGAGTTGAGTCAGTTTTCTGCCATGGCTTCTTAATTGACTTTGTTCTTTAGTCATCTCTGCTCTTTGCTGTATTTCTCATCTTTCCTTCCCTGCTGAGTCTTTCCTGTAGTTTACAAACCTATTCAAGTCCTTTCTGTATGAAAAAAAAAATCTCTATTGTGCCTCCCATATTCTCCTTTTATTCTTTCACAGCCTAGCTTCTTGAAGGAGTGGTCTACACTATTTCTTTTGCGTTTATAAAAATTTAAATATATTTGACATATAACATTGTGTAAGTTTAAGGTGTTTATTTGGTGCATTTGTATATTGTGAAGGATTGTGATGGTAGCATTAGCTTCTATACTTAATTTATCTACTTTTTTACCACTAATTTATGTTGAGCCCACTGTAATCCTTGACTTGACCATTTCACCATTTTGTCAAAGGTCACCGTGATGCCCTAATTGTCAAGTTGAGTAGATTAAGCATTGTTCTTTCCTATTTGACTTCTCTATGTCATTTAACAGTTTATCACTCAATGTTTTTGAAGATAAATTATCTATTATAATTACCTTTATATTGAATTTTACCTAAAATCTTAAAATTTACCATTAAGGTAAAATTTAGCTTCTTTTTCTACATTAGGCTTCATTCATTAGCACATTATTAAAAATAGTTAATAGACTTTATTTTTTAGAGCAGGATTGGGCTCACAGAAAAATTAAGTGGAAGGTACAGACAAATCCCATATACCTCCTCTTTCCCCTATCACAGTTTTTTCACCTTGAAGTAGTATGGGATATTTGTTACAACTGATGAGTCAGTTTTGGTATGTCATTGTTAACTGAAGTCCCTAGTTTACATTAGGGTTCACTCTTGGGTTGTACAGTTAGATGGATTTCGATAAATGCATAAAGTCATGTATCCACCATTAAAGTATAATACAGAATAGCTTCACTGCCCTAAAAATCTCCTGTGCTCTACCTGTTGGTCCCTCTTTTTTTTTTTTTGCTGTTGGTCCCTCTTTTTTTTTTGCTGGAGCTCCTAGCAACCACTTTTCTTTTTATTATCTCCATAGTTTTGCATATAGTTGGTATATTACAATATGTAACCATTTCAAATTGGCTTCTTTCACTCAGTAATATGATTTAAGTTTCCTTCATGTTGGTTTGTGGCTTGCTAGCTCATTTCTTTTTATCATTGAGTAATATGCCATCGTATGGATATACCATAGTTTATCCATTTGTGGTTTGAAGGACATTATGGTTGCTTCCAAATTTTGGCAATAATGAGTAAGACTGTAAAGATCTGTGTTCAGGTTTTGTATAGACATAGTTTTCAACTCATTTGAATAATTGTCACTTAATTTTGAAAGCCTATCCTTCCGTAACTTTCATGGTGCCCTTCTCCTTTGGTTTCCTTCCTAGTCTTTGATTATCCCTTCATGTTTCCCTTTGCTAATACTTCTTCTTTTGACAGCCTCTTAAATGGAATCTCCCCCCCCCCCCCAGTGTTCTCTGTGAAGCTTTTTAATATTTTCAGTATTTCAAATATTCTTCTTGGATGGCCTCATCCACTCCCAGGACTTCAGTGATCATCTTGGTGGTGTGCCCTAAACCTGTATTTCCTTTGCAGACCTTTTCCTCAAACCCCAGCCCTGTGTGTGCTTCACTTCTTGGATGTCTCTTAAATGGAGATGTGAGCAACACCCCAGAGAGGAAGGACATCCAACTCTGGGAACTGTTTCTCATAGGAAGTAAAAGTGTTTCTGTTTCTCTGACATACATATATGAATGATGAAGCTTTTCTGCTATATTTCCTCTAATGCATGCTTCTCAACCTCAACATTATTGACTTTTTGGCCAGATAACTTTTTGTTGTAGGGGGCTGTCTGTACTTTGTAGGATGTTTAGCAGTATTTCTGGTATCTACCTACTAGATGCCAGTAGTACCTCCCCCTGCCTCCCAGGTTGTAAAAACAAACAACAACAACAACAACAACACAACAACAACAACAACAAAAACAACAACAAAGTCTCCTGACACTGCCAAATATCCCCTGGTGGTGGAGGAGAAGGGGAATCACCCTCCTTGAGAACTACTGCTCTAACATAATACGCTTCCCACTACTCTGTCTTTGCTCATACTGCTTCTTCTTGAAGTGCCTTTTTTCAGGGTGAACCCAAGAAACTTCTACTTATTCCTTAAGACTTGGAAATATTACAAAATATTTTCTCATATCTATTTTCTTTCCTTTTTCTATAGAATTACCTCTTCCTTTGTGCCTCACTGTCCTCCTATGATGCTACCGTGCTTGCTTATGTTCACATATGCCTCTCTCCTCTGCATGGTGAACTGATTGAGGGTTGGCATCATGCTTTAGTCTTTGAATCCCCAGCACCCTCACAGTATGTGGTAATTAATGTGCCCAATTAATACTGTTAAATAAGTGAACCATAATGACCCCTACTGGTCAAATCCTCTAGGATAAATTCTCATAACACTATGTACAGCTCCTTCAAAGCACTGATTACAGTTATAATTTTCCATTTTTTAGTGATTATTAAATTAATGTCTTTCCCCCTCACTAGGCAGACCATAATAAGCTCCATGAAGGCAGAAGCTATAACTGTTTTTGGTCATCATTGAATCATGTAGTGCTTGGCACTTAACAGGTGCTCAGAACATATTTGTAGAATGAATAAGTGATCTAGGGAAAGAGTGGCATTGGGAGGTTAAACCTTGGCTTATTAACAACAACAACAACAACTGATGTTAGTTTAAAAAGTGTTTTTAAAGGTAATTATTCTCATTTAAGATTAATAAAAAACCCTGGTAGAAAGGTATTGTTTCTGTCTTACAGATTAGAGGACATGTGAGAAGACATGTGGTGTGGAATTCCAGTAGAAGAGTCTTGATGGGATTGATAGAGACAACTTCTTAATGATGTTTGACCCACCTTTGAGACAAATGGAAAGACTGAAGATAAATGTGAGTGAAGAGAAATAATAATAATAATAGTAATAATAATAATAATAATAGGAATGCATGGATTTTTGATTTACTGGTCATTGATTGATTTCTTGGTGAGATCTTTATGGAAGGATGATCTTGTTGCTGAAGATGACAGTATTGGGAAAGTATATAGCTACTGATGAGACCATGTGAAGATTTGCTTTGTGTGAATGTGTGTGTATGTTGCATGGAGATATTGTCATACTATTTAGCAAGGCAACTGTTTCTTGTTCTCAAGTCAAGAAAATAATGGAAACTCAAGAGAATTTCTGTTTGGCCAGAGAGCCTTTTATGTTGTCCTTCCTGGGCTTGATTTTCATAAATCTAGAAAATCCAGGAGAACCAGAGACAACTTCATAGACTGAAAACCAGGATGAATTTGTGTACATTTCAACTTAAAGATACTTTTTAGGGGAATTAACACTGTGATGTTGGAAGGTGTTATTTTATTCATAAAGCATTTGCAAGATCTATTATGTGTGAGATTAATCACATGTAAATATTTGGTAGAAGTAAAATAAAATTATTCCCTGTGAAATGGATCCAGTGGTGGGAACTGGCCCAATGAGAAGAGGCTGTGTTTCACTTTTCTAAGCATCCCCAACAGAGCTGCTTATTCTCTGAATCTGGAAGAGATCCAGTGGGATTTAGTTTTATGAGGTTTAATGTAAAGGTGTTGTATTTCATGAGATGAAATCATAACACAGTGGGTTGCAAGAATTTTGAGAGATTATTTTTTCAGAGTGTTTGGCAAGCACCACTCTCTAGAGAATTTTGTGTTTAAAAGAGAAATATAGATCTTCTTTCATAGGATTGAAATGATAACTAATCTTTAATCCCTTTTAGATGGCCAGGGTTTGACTGGTTTGGTTGATTTGGAATGCACATAGCAAGTCTGACCTCTACAGTTGGCTTTTTTTTTTTTTTTTTTTTTTTTTTTAATCCAGGACTTCCAATGCATCCTAAAACTTCAGGGTACATGGGCAATGCATTTTTGGGGCCCCTACTCCTACCCCATGATTAACGATCTTTTTATTTATTTATAGACCATACTACACCTTTAGGCTTTATGCACAGTTTGATTCTCCATGACTTTTGACAATCCAAATGAACATTTGGCCAAGACGAGAGAATGCTATCAAGCTGTATCTCAGGTTTCTTTCCTCTCTTGCTCTTATTATATTTTCAGCTGAGAAACATTCTCTGTCTCTGTTTTAGAGAAAGCTGAGCCATTCCTTTGACTTAGGTTTGACCTTTTTTTACTTTGTTCTGGAACACATATAACTGTCCTTAGGCTAAACATCTTTCTACTTTTGTGACCATTTCATCTCCAATTTCCCTGCAATGCAACTTCTTGGACCAGGTTTCTCATGAATGGCAGGAGAGAAATAAGACACTGTGGGGGGAAATCTGGTGCCTCTTCTTATTTCCTGATTTCGATGTGTGTGGAAGGTAGTTTTCGTTCTCTGTAGCTTAGAGCCTTCTTGAAATGTGGTTGAGGCAAGAATGTTTTGGAAGTGCAATTAATTCAGCATGGGAGTCTAGCAAAATGTAAGCCGCATTGTATGTAGCTCTTTTCCCTGAGAGATTCCCCTCCCCCCCAACCCCGTTTCAGAAATAATAGATGCAATCTTAAGACTTTAAAAACATTATGCAGCAGCCGACATATCATCTGTAATGATAAAAAGATGTGCACATCAGCACAGATGTGTTTGTATCAGTTCATGTGCATGATATATATCATGTGGAGCCTCTGGTGAATTCTCATGGTAATACTGATGAAATTGGTGTCGTGGAGGAAGGGAGCCGGGAGTTTTGAGTTATTATCATCAAGGAACAAATGTTACATTCCTTATCTTTCTCAAATGGTTTTCTGCAAATGCATGTCAGAGCAGGCTGTCATCTGGAGAGAGTCCAGCTTTAGGATGCTTTGAGGAGTCAGGCAGAGGGAGGTTAAACAGCTGGGGCATAATCAACAAGAGGAGCAAGCTCATTTTCAGCTGTAGACTATCACCTATCACCTTGTTGCCCAGATTTGCCTGCTCACCTGGGGAGTGTGTTAACATTGGAGATTTTTGAAGACATCAAATCAGTCTCCAGTGGAGGAGTCAAGGAAATGGAATTTCTAACTAGCAGACCAGTTAATTGCTATGATCACGCAAGTCTGGGAATCACTCACCTCGTATAATCAGGATGGGCCTTTAAAAAGAGATGGGTTTTATGAGTGGGTGTGTTGGGGGTAGGGAGGTATGCAGTCAAAGAGACAAATCTTATGTCTGTGTTTGCTGAGAAGTTTCTGGAAGAACATTGCCCTCATATTTCACAGCGCTCCCTCTGTAGGGCTCCACCCCATATATTTCTCTCAAGGTTTGTTCAAGAAAGACTTTTGTCTTTCCTGAGATATTGGTCTGTTTTCTTCTATCAAATGAGAATTTTTCCACTTACACAACTCTCTCTTTGCCTCAGTTGCCTGGAAACATGGTGTCAGTTTAATGTTCACACAGTGATGCTTCATCTATTCGGTTGGTCTGTTATATTTCCTCTTTATACTATTGTGTTACCCTTTAAAAATCCCTAGTTTGATGAGTTGCATGATATTTGTTTTATAAGTGATTTCCAATCTCATTTTTCCTGAAAAATACAGAGTGTGAATATATTAAGCTGAACTCTTAATTAATAGTTGTTAGTGGAGGGAAAATAAGATGATGATTTAAGGGGCGCCTGGGTGGCTCAGTCGGTTGAGCATCCGGCTTCAGCTCAGGTCATGATCTCACAGTTCATGGATTTGAGCCCCGCATGGGGCTCTGTGCTGACAGCTAGCTCAGAGCCTGGAGACTGTTTTCGGATCTGTGTTTCCCTCTCTCTCTGAACCCCCCTGCTGGTGTGCTCTCCCTCTCTCTCTCTCTCTCAAAAATAAATAAGAAAACATAAAAAAAGATGATTTGAATGGTGACTAATTCTTATTAGTCACTTTTATTTGGACTTTGAATGCAGTTGTAGCTGTACCACACAAATATGCATTTTATCCTTGTTCCTGTCAATGCTTAATGTGGGTTAGAACCAATGAGGGAGAGAACCAAAGAAGCCTAGGTTGATTATAAGTATTTGGGAAAGTGCATATTCTCAACTTAATTAGCATGATTTGCTATTGCAAATGATAGTTCTGTAAAGGTAGGGTGATTTTTCTTTTCCTCTTATTGATAATTCACAGGTGTGGATTTGATTAGAAATATGGTAGGCAGCACTTTGACTTCTTTTGTTTTAAAATTCTAATAAGAATACATCAAGGTAATACACGGAAACGAGAAGCACAAAGTAAGACAGAAGAAGTTACAATGAAAAGCAAGTCCGTCACGCCATCCCTTTCAACAATGCCTTTCAGAGGCAATCATTTTGTACTGATTCAGCGTTCAGTTCTGTAGGTGGCCACCTTGACTGTTTCATGATCTTTGAGTTGGTCTTCTTTTGCTCCTTCTCTTTTGAAATTGTATGATTCTGTGCCCAGGAAGGTCCCTTTACATTTCCTGGGCAGCATACATCAGAAAACTCACTTTCTTTGGGCTGAGGAATATTTGATTGTTATTTCTCTAATAATTTCCAACTCTCCATTTTTTTTTCCAATTTTAGGAAATCCTATTGGATCATTCCTCCTAGCACCCTAGTTTTTTCTTTTTCTGCTGTCTAGAGAAGATTTTTTTTCTTCCTTGGAGGTAAACACTGACTGACCTATTATTGCTCATTGAGCAGATTGATTAACTGGTACAACTTTTCCACTGACAAAGTATCCATCCAATTCCCTGTTTTCTGCTCCATGTCTCAGACCCTTCCTCCATTCTCTGTGCCGTCATCTTTGGGTTTCTTATGGGAATATCCTTTCCTACCTCCACTGCAGCCTTAGCTTGCACATATTTGGGGCTGCAGCGAGGAGAGAGAAAATCTGAAGCAAGCTCCACACTGTCAGAGCAGAGCCTGACTCAGGGCTCGAACTCACAAACCATGAGATCATGACCTTAGCCAAAATCAACACTCAGACATTTAACTGACTGAGCCACCCAGGTGCCCCTGGATGCCTATACTTTCACTAGAACTTTGGCGTATTAATCAGAATAGGTTAGACTGTGCTGTGGTAACAAACAAATCCCAAATCTCAGTAGCTTAATATAATAACAGTGTATTTCTGCCTCAAAGAATACAGTCTGATATTCCAAATGTTTGGGCATCTCTTCTGACCAGTTCTCCTTCAAGCTGTGAGTCCTTTGCTTATAGGCAGAAGAGAGACAGACAGAAGTAGAGAAAGAAAGAGAGAGAAAGAGACAGAGAAAGAGAGAGATTTTACAGAGAGACTTTGATGTGTAGTAAGTATATCATGTCTGCCAACATTAACTGCCTGGACCCATCAAGAGAAGCTGAGAAATTAAATTTTAGTTGTGTACCTAGGAAGGAGAGGAGAACAGGGTAGATGGTCCAGAACAGTTTCTGCTACAATGCATCAGCAGGGAAGGCAGAGGGGTGTGTGTGTGTGTGTGTGTGTGTGTGTGTTCAGTTCATCACCTTGAACTAGAATTACTTCTTATCCTTTAATTGATTCCCCACCCCCCACCATGGAAATCTGTGCCCAGGAAGGTTATCATCAAGAAACAACCAAAGATGAACTTGGTAAGCAGACTTCTCTGGATTTCTACATTTACTAGGCTGCAAATAAATATGGATTATAAATGATTTCTTTTAAAATATGCTTAAAAACCTATAAATATAGTATTCATCATGAAAAATTTGAAAATATCAAATAAAAGAAATAATTCCTATCAGCTTTATCTCTTAGCAAAAACAGTGCCAACATTTTGGTATATTTCCTTTCATCTTTTTGCTGCATTGTATATATATACACACACATTTTATTCTGCTTCACTATTCTATCAATTGGTTACATTATACTTTACTAAAGCATTTCCTTATTATTGCATTCAAACATTATACTTTTATAAGTATGGGTGCTATAAATTTTTTGAAACCTTATTTATTTATTTTTTTGCGTTTAGAATTTTCCCTTAGAAATGGAATTACTGATCAAAGAGTACCAACTTTTTAAGGCTACTAGATATGTTTTGCCAAATTTTTTCCCAAAAAGATCTTTCAGTTTACTCTTCCACAACATTGGGTATTATCATTTTCTTTTCTTCTATTTTGTACATGTAAAATGTTAATTGAAGTTTTAACTATGTGGGAGGGAAAAGATTTCCTTGTTTTTGTAACCAAGTATATTTCTTCTTTTTATATTGTTTGTTGATGTAACTTTTACATTTTCTTATTGGAAGTTAAAGATTTTTAAAGTGAATTTTTCCTATTTTAAACCTAGTACTCTTTGTCCACCTAATTTTATCATGTGCTAGAGGCTTGTATAAAAACACATCAACTTGGTTTCAGTTTACCAGGAATTGATGGATTCTTTATCTTCTCTCCTGTTTTTTACAATGATGTAAGAATGAAATGTGAACTCACTTTGGGGAACTTAGTGTTTCTTTTCTCTTTCAAGAGGTTATGGATAAGAGATTACTCAGGAGGTTTGATGATTTTGCTTAAAGCTAGAGGAGTGAGTGTAGAGTATAGTTTATTGGGAAAGGTTAGGCAAAGTCTTAGGGTTGGGAAGTATGGATGGGGATGGGGAGCAAAGCAGTTGGCAGAGAGTAAAGGGTGAATCTTGCTCAACATTCAGAAGTGAAATGGCCAGGGGTGGGGGTGGCTGTCTTGGGGCCAGATCTCGAGACTGGGAAGATAGTTAAAAAGAAATGACAATGAGAGTTTATTAATGAGAGAGGCTGGCAGATATCTGCACAATTGAAGGTTTAGCTACAGCCAAACATGGGACTTAATGATTATTAAAATCACTAAGTAAAAGTGCAAACCTTGTCAGTCTTCTACACTTCAGTCTTAGCGTGCTTATAACTTGTTCTGATCTGTTCTGAGAAGTCACTTTGATAGGAGGAGGAGACAAACTTAAAGCCCCTGTGGTCTGGTGACCAGGAGATGACAGTGAGAGAAAGTCAGAGAAAGGGAGAGGTGGAAGATTCAAAGATGCATTTTCCCTATTTGGTTAGGTGATGCACTGGGGACAGTGGAATGGAGGTATCAGGAAAGGGGTGGGGGATGATAAAGGACAGGTTATACATGGCTGCTGTTCCCCAAAGAAGTGTTGGTGAATATGCCAAGGCTCTGAGAGAACTATTTTTTCTGATGCAGGTGGGATTCAGGTGTATATGAAAACCATGGCAGGCAGAATAGGCTGCCTGAGTTGCTTCTTTGGCCAACAGTATTTTAGCAACATCTGTGGATGTACTGCATGTTAGAGGCAAATCTACAGGGATATATCAACACTGGGACTGTCAAGGATGCCTCTGCTCCTAATTCTTTATGTGTTGAAACTTGCCAACTCTGCAAAAATATCCCAAACAAACAATATGTGATTTACTGTATGTAGGTTCAGAGTAGAAGTTTATATAATATATTGGTCAATGATACAGAGAGAGCCAAAAATATGACAGCAGGGATTAAATGTCAGGCCAGATATATCACGTGTGAGCATTTCTGGATGATGCAAAATAACACAATACCTTTGGTTTGGAAGGATATGAATTTATTAGGAAATTTTTACTTGAGGGGAAAACTCTGGTAGTGAGGATTCCTTTAAAAATTGGTAATCCAAGGGGCGCCTGGGTGGCTCAGTCAGGCGACTGACTTTGGCTCAGGTCATGATCTCATGGTGTGTGGGCTTCGAGCCTCACCTTGGGCTCTGTGCTGACAGCTCAGAGCCTGGAGCCTGCTTCGGATTCTGTGTCTCCCTCTCTTTCTGCCCCTCCCCTGCTTGCATGCGTGGTCTTTCTCTCTCTCTCTCAAAAATAAATAAACATTGAAACATTTTTAAATTGGTGATTCTATATCTTATGCAGAGTATTTGTTTTTACAAACAATATGGGAATACAGAAAGTAATTTTTAAAATTAATTTTCTGACTTTCAATTTCTGGAGATTTCTTAGAGCAATCAGAACTATTATTGCCTAGAACAGGCTTGGCAAATAAAAGTCACTAGATTTCAAATAAGCAAAATAATCAATATTAAATGCTGACATGTTGGATTTCTTCCTTATTCTTTTGAAGCTCTGGTAAATCTCTATAATTTCTTTATTATGCATTAAACTGTGGGTATACTCTGGAAAGCATCTCATCATGAAGCAAATATAATACTGGGATAATTTTTTTATTTTAAAGTTTATTTATTTATTTTGAGGGAGGAGGGGCAGGGAGAGAGAGGGGAGAGAGAGGACCCGAAGCAGGCTCTGCACTGACAGCGGGCTCAAATTTACCAACCTGTGAGATCACGACCTGAGCCTAAACCAGGAGTTGGATGCTTAACCGACTGAGCCACCCAGGCACCCCAGTACTGGGCTAATTTTTATCAAAATTATGAGGAATCATTGCTTTCCTACAATTGCTACTCATATTGATAATTTGTATCTTGTAACCTAAATACACACATAAATGGATGACATCCTACCGTTCTACTTTCAGCTGTTGCCCTAGCTGGGAACAAAGTGATAAGTACCTCCTACTTTTCAAAGATAGAGCTAGACACATTCCTGTCAGACTTAGTAAGAAGATAGCAGAGCTAGTCATGGAACCATCAGCCCTGTCACCCCACTTCAGCCTATCCAAGATAAGGGTGGACTTTTGAAAGGTGGGTTGAAGAGAGCCATCAAGGTAAAGGGTAAGGAGTTAAAGGTAAAGAATTGTGTAAGGCTAGGAGGTAGTGGCTGTGTGTGTGTGTGTACATATGCATATGTGTACATATTTTGCAGGGAGAGATGGGCAGTAGCACTTTAAGAGAACTGCTCAGAGAGTGGGCATACTTTAAAAAGGAGAGTCTATCATTTTACTTCCCACCTGGTTGTTTGCATGGTGACAGAATCGTGGGCCCACTTTCCTGGGAGGGATTTTTCCGAAGCTGCTTGGCCAAGGGACAGGGATGGTCACAGAAGGGCCTGTACTCTCCCTGGAAGTAGTGTCAAGAATATGAATTTCCTAGGGGCCACTTGCACATTGAGATGTGAACCCAGGCATGAGTCATTTTTATGGGACCTTCCTGAGAGGATGAGCTTCAGACTTGAGGCCCAGAAGCCCTTTAAGAACGAGTTTGAAACTCATTCACAACTGATATTCAGACCTGTCCTGATACGACTAACTATACCAACTATCTCTGTAGCACCTCCCCTCATCCTACTTCATGGGAACCAGGTTCAGGGAAGATTGGGAACAGGGTCCCTAAAAGAAAGTCACAGGAATTAACAAGGCATTTGAAAGGGTTGGTCAGACCAAGCCCAAGACCTGGTGTCAGAAGGGCACAGGGACCAAGGATTGCTGTGCCCTCCCTCCCACACTTTTGTGTTCTTTGAAGGAGGAATGACTGCATGTGAGACAGAACTGATACAGTCATGCCACAAGAGCCTCCGATGCCACCCTTGTGAGTGTTCCTCACTCTCCTGAACAAGAAGGACATTAAAAGGATGTTTACTGTGTCAGCTGGAGAAAGGGAGTCGTAAGATGGACACTGTGAGGAATGCCCAAGGTTGGCAGCTTGGAGGAAGCTGAAGCCTGGGAGCAGTTGTGGTTAAGAGCAGGTCAGCATAAGATGTAGGGGCCTCAATAAGCAAGTGGCAATGACTTTGGAATCCAGAAGCCCAGATCTGGGTGATGGAGAAAGCAGTTGGAGCACAGGGCAGGCTGGTTGAAGATGATGGGTCAGCTCTGAACATGCAAAAATCACCACCCTGTTTGCCCCTCTGGAGCTTCTCAGCAACATAGGAACAAGTAGCTTGAGGTAATTACTGTCTAGTGGATGAGGGTTTTAAAGTGGTTTTCTAGGGCCTGCAAACTGTATGGAGTCTTGGGAACCTCTGCATTATGCAACAAATTCAAGTTTGACTGCCCCCTGCCCCCCACCAGGAGTATATTTCTTTAGAATGCCACTGTGATACCCATTAGCTAGCACTTTAGAATATTGGTAAGAATGTACAAGATTGGTGACTTTCAGCATATAGTTGGCTTTGAAATATTTGGCCCAGACTGTTATTTAAAGCTAAAATCTGTACAGTTCATGAAGAAGTTAATATGGAGCAAGTCTCTAGTTGAGGAACAAAAGGAAACAAAGTCTACCCAAATGCTTTGAAGTGTTGCTGCTTTTCTGGAAAAAGTGATCCACAAGTGAAATTCACTGTAGAAGGACTTGAAATGGCACAACTGCTGATTTTATTGGAAAGAAGTGGCACCCATCATAGCAGAGACCTCTCCCTTTCCATCAGATAAATTTCCTAGATGGCTCCGGGGTCAATGTGCAGTCTTCGATATATGCACACATATATTGTAACCCCAGGAGAAACATGAAATGATTTCTTTGTCCAGGGGAATTTCAGCGGCAGAATACTCCCTGACCCCCTAACCTCCCAGCCCTTTTCTCTATGTATCCTCTTTCCTCTTGCCTTGTTTTGTTGAAGGATTTTCTTTTGTCTTCTGATTCTGCTTCATTTGGCCAGCTCTCTGCGGGTTTTGGCACCTGGGAAGTTCTGAATGTGGCCTTTGTGTTTGTTGAACTGCACTGTGCCCAGCCAGGCAGAGATGATCACTAAGCTTTTCTATAGCTTCATAACTGCAAATTGCTCAGCCATTTGTCCTTTAATCCTCATAAGCCCTTTGTGCTGGAGGCAGCGCCCCATTATCATCGCCCTTCATTTTCCAGTTGAGAAGGCGGACGATATGTGACTTGTTCAAGGATGCAGGTTGAGCTGAGAATCTGCCTGCTTGGACCACAGGAGACTTGCCCATGAAGATAATGGCAGCAAGGCTGAACTGGGTAGAGTGGGCTACACTGGGGTAGGCTGAGGTTTGCAGCCTTTTGGAGGAACCTTGACATCTGAGATGCAAGGCATGAAAGATTTGCTGGATTAGACCTCAAGGTGGGGGGCTTGTGTCACAAAGAGGAGCTGGTAAACTCAGATGATTTCTGAGTGGTAGTGTGTGTAGAGATGCTTTTGTGGCTGGTGCTATGTGGGTTCCTCAGTTGTTTCAGGTGGTCTATCTAGTCAAAAAGGAGCCCATAAGAGAGCCTCTGTTCAGAAGCACATAGCTTGGACTCTAGCCCTGCCTCCACCCCTTGCAAACATGTCCTCCTCTCCTCTCTGCTGCTTTCTTTCCCCCACCTTTTGAAGGTGCCCTTTTTGTCAGCTTCACTAAGGAAACACAGGTCATCAGGCTTTCTGCTACCTCCACTGAGCTGTCCTTTCATGAATCGCCTCCTTCCTTTTCTATTTCCAGGAAAAAGATTATCTGGCCTTATTTTCTCACCAATCCTCCCCCTTGACTGCATTTGACCTACTGTCTTAATGACTCCCTCCCTTTTCCCAGTACTGCTTTCTGGCATTTAAAGTCTCCCCCATTGACTTGAGCCCCTACACAGGTATACATTTAGTGCTCCTTTACCAATTGGAGTCTATCTGAATACTGTTGCCAGTGTCTGTTTCCCTCTTTCTTCTGCTTGCAAACTCTCTGAGTAGTGGATTCTACTTATTGTGTCCACTTCCTGCCTTCCACCTTCAACCTCCTGCTGACTCAGTCTTATCTCAGATACTATTGATGCTGCGTTCACTCTAGTATTTTTTTGGTTTCCAATGATCTGTTATTGGCCATACTGAGTATTATTTTCTGGATTTATTATTTTTTCTGTCACTTTGCCATCATAGATGATCCGAGGCTCTTGGAATCTTTTTCTGATTGAGTCCTGTGACACAGCCTGTCCTGGTCCCTTACTGTGTTGGCCTGCTGCCTGTTTCCTTCACAAGCGCCTTCAAGTGTCTCCAAAACATGCTGTCATATTTTATGTCCCTCAGAGGACTCACTTAGTGTCTTCTCTAATGATCTGTAATTATGACAATTTGACACCCAAATCTTTACAGCTACCTTGAAATGATCTGTTGTGCTCTGATTCCTAGTTTCAGACTTATCACTGGATATTTCCAAATTGCTGATATGAAGGCAGCTGAAGCAAAATGTATATAAAGTGGAATTCATCATCTGCCCTCTAAAACCTGCTCCTTCCTCCTGACTTCCCATTTTTGTTAATTTTGTCACTGTTGTATCTTACAGCCATCTCGATACCTTTCTCTCCTTGTCTCGTACCATCCAATTAAGTCCTGTCTCCTTCTCTATCACAGTGCCTAGAATCTGTCCTTTGCCCTCCTACTGCCATGGCCCCTGATCAGCGCCTCTGACCTTTGCTTTCCTCATCCCCATCACTTCTTAGGTGGCCTAACTGTCTTCTCTGTCTCTGTTCTCTCTTCTACAACCCATGTAGTACTTTCTCTAGATGCATTTCCCTAAATTTCCATTTGCAGTTATAGGCACTTTAATCACACCACTTCCTGCATCAGAAATTATCAGTGGGTTCTTAATTGCTTCTGAAATCAGCTCCAAACTTAACTGCCTTGGGTTCCCCTGCCTCTGGGCCCTGACCCACATTTCTAGCTTACTCTCTCCCCTAATTTCCCACAAGATTCTGCTCCATTCAGATATAAAATCCCTGAAATGTTCCTTGTTCCATTTTGCATCATTGCCTTGCTTTTTAGCATTTCCTTCCCCTCTAACACCCTCTCTCTGCCCTCTCTCTTCAATGCTTCAAGATGCTCCATTCTTCATGGCCCAGTTTTTATGCTACCTCTACTTCAAGGGGTCAGTTCAGGAAGGAAGGAAGGACAGATGGAAGGAAGGGAGGGAGGGGGTCCCTGTAATGTACCAAACAGCTATTGAACAGACGTAGTCATTCATGTGCCTCTGTGCTTCCTTCACTGGGGCCCTGGAGCTGTGCCTCTCAACCTCAGCTGCACGTAGAATCACCTGGGAGCTTTTAAAAGGCACCAGTGCCAGGTTGCATCCCATACCAATTAAATCATAATCTCTGTGGCTATGACCCAGTTATTAGTATTTTTTAATTTATTAAAAATTTTTTTAATGTTTTATTTATTTTTGAGAAAGAGAGAGAGACAGCGTGAGCAGGGGAGGGTCAGAGAGAGGGGGAGACACAGAATCTGAAGACAGGCTCCAGGCTCTGGGCTGTCAGCACAGAGCCCGACGTGGGGCTCAAACCGTGAGATCATGACCTGAGCTGAAGTCAGATGCTCAACTGACTGAGTCACCCAGGTGCCCCTATTAGTATTTTTTTTTAAAGCTCACCAAATAGTTCCTATATGCAGCCAAGAATTTATGTCTACCATGATGTGACATTTTTGTAGACTTATTTTAGTGATACCGTATTTTGTTCTCTGTCAAACTGCTGGTCCTTGAGGGATTCTTTGTTTCTGCAGCCTCCTTGGTGTCTACTAATGTTTCTTATACTCAGTGGGCCTTCAAAGGAAAAAAGTTTTAAATGAAGTTAAGAATGGAAAACAAATAAAAAGAGCAGTTTTTAGGGAGGGAATACAGATTGGCTCTGTGGCTGTCCTACAGTGAAAATGATTCATTGAGAATCTCTTACATGTAAAATAACCTGAGACTCTTAAATACAGAGAACAAAGTGAGGGCTGATTGGGGGCATGGGCAGGAGAGAGGGGAACATGGGTGATGGGCACTGAGGAGGGCACTTGTTGGGATGGATGAGCACTGGGTGTTGTATGTAAGCAATGAATCATGAGAATCTACCCTCCAAACCAAGAGCACACTGTATACACTGTATGTTAGCTAACTTGACAATAAGTTATATTAAAAATATAATTGGGGTGCCTGGGTGGCTCAGTTGGTTAAGCGTCTGACTTCGGCTCAGGTCATGATCTCATAGTTCATGAGTTTGAGCCCCGTGTTGGGCTCTGTGCTGACAGCTCAGAGCCTGGAGTCTGCTTTGGAATCTGTGTCTCCCTTTCTCTCTGCCCCTGCCCCCCACTTACACTCTGTCTCTCTCTACCAAAAATAAATAAGCATTAAAAAAATAATCATAATGAAAAAAAATAACCTAGTTCAAGTGTTTTGTATAATCCATTTGTATCCAAGTAGTTAACATGCCAATTAAGTATTTATTAATATTTGTCTAGTGAGACCGTACCTTGCCCATATGGCAATTAATAAAATGCCATGTATGTTTCAAACACCTTGAATGAATACACATTCTACCTTATGGATTGTTATCAAGACTAAAGAAGTAAAGCTCCTGGGAGGAAAAAAAATGCAGCTTTATAATGAAGCTGCATTTTTGAAAGACTGAAGCAAAAGAAGCTCACATTTGTGCATTCTCCCTTTCTTGAGCAGCATTAAATATTTTCAGTCCCATGGAAAACTAGCATTCTCTTGCTTCCTTCCATACACTATATATATTCCTGGTACCAATGTGTGGATGTCGCAGAGCTCATTTAAGTCTGTGGGGATGGGGGTGAACTTAAATATATTTGTATCTGGATTGTTGCTTTATTCAGAATGAGGAGGCCCCTTGCAGAAGAAAAGCAAAAGAAGCGGGACTACTGAACTAATTCTTTTGTTTATTTATATTTTTTAGATTATAAAGGCATAGGATGTTTCATGGAGTGTGATTTAATGGCCTGGACTCTGGAGCCAGACAGATTTGTGTTCAAATTCTGGCTTAGTTTACCAGCAGGGTTGACTTTGGACAAAGTGCTTGGCCTCTCTGGGTTTCGGTGTCTTCAGCTGTATAACAGGGAGTTAACACTTGTATCTCAGTTTCTTGGGGAGGGTTGAGCTGTATAATATATGTACAGCAACTGACAGTAGGACCTCACAAAGGTTCCCATTTTCTTAAAGTCCCATAGATATCAGGGATTTATTTTTTGCCCCATGACCTTAGTAGACTTTCTCTTCATGTCTTCACAGTCTGCATTTTATTGGTAGCTTTGTAGACAGAAACATGAAGTTTCACTTTGGATCTGAGAGTTTTTCATTCTTAGAACCCAATAATGATGTCTTTTTTCTTCCGTAAATTCACTGAATGTTGAGTTCCTTTGTAGTGTCTTTGCCATAAATTCTACTCACGACATATAATTTGAGTAGGAGAAATGTAATGGCATTATATAGTTATCCTTATATGGAGAATGTAGGACAGTATTCTAACTTTGCTTCCAAGAAATTCACATTTCCACTCGAAAAGACTTCTAAACTGAGTTTCATTTGCTGAAACTTCTGGAAACTCAGATTGAGGACTCTTCATACTTTTGTACGAAATAAGTCTTTGGTGGGCTTCTATTTAATTTATTGCCTTGTACATAGATTGCTTGAAGTGGTCACAGTAGTCTCTTATAAATCACAAACAAGCGTTCACCCTCATTTCAGTTACAAGCCCTATACCACCAGTCAAATCTTATCAAAGGCCATTTTAGAAATTGAAAAATGACATTTTGTTAAAACAACTGGAAAATAGGTTTTTCCTGTCTCCCTTCCACATTCCTTTCCTCATCCATAGCAGTACAATTTGCATAGTGCTATTTTGAGTCTTCCTTATATTTTCTTACATACTTACCTTTTATGCACCCTGAAATTAAATTTTTAGGTATGAAACTGGACACTTTGCTGCCCCACACAGAAAGACTTTATGAGTTCAGCTGGAAGAGAGCCGAAGTGCACACAAAGTTAATGTCGAGGCCTACTTATGTTGAAGTAAAATTAAATTTATGAATTGGAAAGCCTAATTTTTATGTGCCTCTTCCCTAAAAGCCAACTAAAATCTAAGAAGAGAAAAAACTATCTGAGCCAGTGTGAATGGGCCTAACCCATTTCATTTTCTAAGACTGATTTTAGTTCATTACTTATGGGGTGAAGGCAGAGACTAGTTCATTTGGGATTAAGAATGATTCTAATGCTAGGGTATAATTATGTTCGCATTTTTTAGTACCTTGCTTAGCTAGCTTGGGTCTTTAAAAATTTATTTTTTCAAGAGATAAAGTACAATTTCTATTCATTCCAGTTTTAATCCTCTGAATTTATACTCATTGCTCAGCATTTCCAATTCCTGGAAAACTCATTAGGTTTTATTAGTATTGCTTCTTTTCTAGCTTTCTTCATTACAGAGCTATCCTTCCCCAGTGGACCACCACATCTTTGGGTTTCCAGTCCTTGGAATTTTGCTTCCCAGTTCCAGAGCTAAGGAGCCAATTTGCATTCCTTCCTTGTCCCAAAGTCCTTCTCCTATTTTGAATACCCCAACTTGTCTAAATTTATCAAGGGGGAAAAGGAATGTATCACTTTGGCCTGAAAAATTCCTTGCTGAGTCGCTACTCCATTAAAAAAATCATAATATTTGGAAGGAATTGGCCAATCCCAATTCTTAGGCCTGAAAAGAACAGTTTATTTCAGAGAGAATCTTTTTGTGATTCTTTCTGTACACATAGTGACTGAAACAACTCAAGCTTAATCACATACCTTGATTATTACTTCATAGTACAGAAAGTAGGACTAACAATCATACTGAATTGAATTTCCCAATATTTTCTTATTTCAGATAAAAGAGCCAGGGTAGATGATGAGCTCGTAGACAAGGTTTTCCAACCACTAACCCAGATGTGATTTTCATCTGAGCAGCTGGGAAATCTCAAAGTTTGGTCTTTCATCCAGGTAGGTTTGATCATGGTTCTCATACATATTCTAGGGTTGGATTCTGTGCCTTAGTCATAGAATATTGTAATTAGGAGGAACCTTAATGGTATTAGTTAATTACTCTCCTCCACATTCTACAGATGAAATAATGGAGTTTGGATGGGATCTCCGAGAAGGATGAAGTTATATTTTAGTTTAACTTCTCTCCCAAGGAAAGAATCTTTATCTTGTAATTTTAAAATTGGATCATCCATTTTTCCCATCCTTGACACTCTCTCTTTTGGTGAACCAAAATTCAGTAAAGTGACAGACAAAGATATTTTCATTTAATTCAAAACTTGGCACAAGGATTTATCCTAAGTAAAGGCAAAGAGGAGATATAACTGGTAGCATTCAAACTGTCCTTTCCATGTTGCTTTTCCTGAGTTGTTTACTGAAAAGCAATCAATTGGTATGAATATGCCCAACCCTCCACTGCTGAAAATAATACCCCTCCATTTTCTTTGCTCCTTTTCGTTGTATAAACAAGTCTATCAAAGAATGCCATGTCATTAATAACATTTTTATAACACTTTAATTGAGATACAAATCATATACCATACAATCATACTCATTTACAGTGTAAAATTCAGTGTTTTTAGTATGTTCACAGAATTGTGCAATCATTACTGTAATCAATTTTAGAACATTTTATTACCCCTAAAACAAACCTTATATCCTTCAGCCATGATCACTCCTTGATATTTTCTCTCCCAATCACTAATCTACTTTCTGTCATTATAGATGTTCCTATTCTGGACATTTCATATAAAAATAATAATATAATAGGAGGTCTTTTGTGGCTTTTCACTTAGCATAATATTTTCACTTAGCTTTTTTCACTTGGCATATTTTCAATTTCACCCATGTTGTAGCATGTATCAGTACTTCATTGTTTTTTATGACCACATACATTTTCATTGCATTCATTTTGTTTTCCCATTCATCTGTTGATTCCCACATTTAGTTATTCCCACTTTTTAGCTATTATATATAATGCTGATGCTGCTACTAGCATTTGTGTACACTGTGTTTTTCTTTTGGTGGATGTATGCTTTTGTTTTTCTTGGGTATATACCTAGAAGTGGAATTGCTAGGTCAAATAGTAACTCTGTGTTTAACTTTTTGAGGACGTACCATATTGTTTACCAAAGTGGCTGTATCCTTTTACATCCCCAGAAGCAATGTATGAGGGTTTTGATTTCTCCACATTTTTGCCAACACTATTATTATCTGTCTTTTTAAAATTATTATTGTAGAGAGAGACAGGGAGAGAGAGTGTGTGAGCAGGGGAGGGGGCAGAGAATGAGAGAGAGAGAAAAGAGAGAGAGAGAATCTTAAGCAGACTCCGTGCTCAGTGCAGAGCCTGATTCAGGGCTTGATCCCATGAGCCTGGGATCATGACCTGACCCAAAATCACAAGTCAGGCACTCAACCAACTGAGCCACCCAGGTAGGTGCCTTTTATTAGTTGTCTTTTTGATCGAAGCCATACTTGTGGATGTGAGGTAGTATCTCACTGTGGTTTTGATTTGCATTTCTCTGATTACTAATGATGTTGAACACTGTTTCATGTGCTTATTGTCCATTTGGATTTCTTTGATGAAATCTATTCAGCTAATAATATCTTTAGGAAGAAAAAACACATACATTGTCAAGTAGAAAAAGATTTGGAGCAGATTGTTAATAAGGTTAACATTTGACTGGAGAAATCCAAAGAAAAGATTTCATCCTAAGTGGCAATTATGACTTTCATGTATCAAAAAGAAAGACATTAGAGGAAGTAGGAATGTGTGTATAGTCATATATGCATATTTGTATACACATACCTAACACACACACTGTATTATGTAAATATATAGTTATATATTTCCTATCTGACAAAGAGTGATTGAGGTAATAAAAGAGGTATTATAAATTCATTCATTTGTTCAGAAGATACCTGCTATATTCAAGGCATCATGTTCATCTTAAAGGATATATTAAATGAATAAAACAGGTTAAATAACTGTTAGGCAGGTAACCGAAAATGCCTTATAGCATCCATGTCACCTTCTACTCTCTTTATATCACCTGCATAAGGATGATGGTATTCTGGACAGATGGAGTCATTTTGTCTCATCCATTTGTTTTCAGCCCACATAATGGGTTCATCAGGGACTCTTACTGATTTGTTTTCAAAATATTATTTCATTTCAAGGACTGTAATCCTAGATGAGGCATTTATTGCTTTATGCTTGTATTATTGCTTTAATTGGCCTCAGACTCTAGTCTCTGCACTTCCTTTTATTTCAAAGACATGACAATATAAATTTTGTTAAGAGAATAACACCCTCTGCTTTTATCATTTTGCCCTGTTTCTCAAAGCCTTCAATGACTTTTTTTTTCTTATTTCATTAAGTCTGTATGCTTTACCAAATTTAAAGCTCTCTACAGTGTTGCCTCTTTGCATCCACTAATCCATTAATTAGTTCATTCAATATATATTTCTGGGTGCCTACTGTGTGCCCAGCATTATGCCAGGGATGAGAAGAACACAGTGAACAAGGTCCTAGGCTCATGGAGTATGCTGTCCAGCAGGAGCCTGAAAAGTAAACCATGAAGTAGACAATGATAGAGGAATGCCTAGAGAATGGTGGGAGGGAGCCTAAGGGATGGGTTTGCATTCTCACTTGGGAATTAATGAAAGCCTTCTTGGAGGAAGTGGCAGAATGTGAATCCCAGTCAGTGAAGGAGAGGAATAACACTGTTCCAGGTGGTAGAAGTTGTATAGTAGAGACCAGAGGTGAAAAACAGCCCACTTACCTGCTAAAAGGAGTGAAAGGTTAAAGACAGAGTTGAAGGAATGGGTGGAATAGGGTTCAGGCTGAAGTGGAGAAATTAGTCTTAGAAAAGAGGAGGAAAGGATGAAAAGAGGGATACCAATTTCATAGGATTGGTGATGGGAAACAGAAGCAGCTACTATTTTTTGTGATGGCTCTTTTTTTTTCCTGTAAAGAAGTTGAGGGGGCTCAGCTTCAGGTGGGAGGTGAGCACTAGAAGTGGGAAGTCTGAAAAATGAAGATTTGGAAGAGTTGCTGTGTTATGAGAGACACAGCAGTATAGGGCAGTGTAGGACTGATGGAGATGGAAACCTGTGAACCTTCACTGTGGTGGTGAAGTGTGCAGGCTCTGAAATGAGACACACCGATATTCAAGTTGCCTTGAGTCCCTACTCTGACACTGTGTATAACTTTGAGCAGATATGTAACATCTCTGATCCTCAGTTTCTTCATGTAGTAGAGATAATATTAGTACACTGGGTTTTTCATGGGGTTGTTGGGAGCATTAAATGAGATAACACATGTAAAGCACTTAGCACAGTGATAGGTAGTAAGCACTTAATAAATGTTTTCTATTATTGATATTGTTGTTATTGTTACTATTATACTAGTGATTTACCAATTTGGTCCTTAGTCACACTAAGCAGCATAGATGTGGCATGCAGGAGGTGGAAAGTTGGATGTCCACAGAGTTAGGCTTTTCCAGGAAGACATGATGGAATGCCATCTGGGAAAATGAGTTGATGATACTGGCAAGAGAGTGGTCAGATAATACAATCAAAGTTGGGTGTATGAAGCATATGAAACAACTGTAAGATGCGGCCTATAGGTAGGTGTATGGGAAGCAACTCAATGAGAGAACTAGGACAGGAGATTATGATGAAAGAGTAGGAAGTTTAATATTTCAGAGGTGGTATGACAAAGATATGGTTTTTCTATATTATTATGCTTGCTTACTCAGGATGATTAGACTTGATAATTTATCTAGTAAATTCTCTCATTGCGTCTTAAACCCTAGAGAGTAGGCAGATCAAGGAACTGAGACACTTGGACGGGAGTGTTTGCAGGTTGAGATGAAGACTGTGAGCCAGGTACTAGTGTTAAATAAATGAGGGAAGTGACAGGCAAGTATGGCAGATAAAGACGACAACGTTGAAGAGGAGTGGAGTTTTCCCAGAAAAATGGGAGGAGGAATGATCTGAGAGGAATATCAGGGAATAAGAAAGATGATTCAGTCCATCTTTAAACCTTGATCATGAAGTCTCTGAAATATTGTCAGCCTCTACTTAAGAGAGGGAGGCAGAAGAAACCATGTCCTCAAGGATAGCCAGCTTCTCTCAAGGCAAGGAGGTTGAGAGGCCGTTCAGGTGGTTGATGGTGGGCAGCTATGGTCCCAAGACAAGAGTTTTGAAGGTATTGTGGGAAGCTGGTTAATAAAGCAGCAGCAGCATACAGCACTGGGAGGGGAAATGCTGGGCGCAGCTCCAAAAGTATTTCACTTTCTTCTTTGGGATTTTTTGTGAAATTAGTGGCAATTCCATGGGGTCAAAGAACTATGCTGTGGCATTGTTTATCACTTTTTGATTGATAGTAGCAAAAATTTTTTAAAAGATAAAAAATACTTGGCCTTGAGTACTGGACTATTAAAGTCACATTTTCAGTTGAATTTTCATTATTTTAAGAAAGATTACTGCTATACCTTTTCAACTAACTAATAGGCAATGGAGTTTAAGCTAAAATCTGTCAGCTATTCCTGTGACTTGACCTAGAAATATTTATGATGATTTTTGTCTTGTGCCGGTTAGCATCCCAGAGATTCCAATAATTCAGAAAAGAGTTTCATAAGTTTCAACAATTAGCACGTATGCTTTTATGTGAGATGAGAAACAGAAAAAAGTGCAGGTTGACTAGATCACTTTTAATTTTTGAATAAAATTCTTTCTTTTTAATATGCCTACTCTCATGAGAGAAATTATTTATTCTGTTTGTAAACATGATGAATGCTCATTGTAGAAAAAAAATTTAAAAATCTGATAGGGAAAAGGTAAAAGAAAACAGCAAATATTCCCGTAAAATACCCCCACTTGCTGTGGAGGGTTGCTGTACACTTTTTAGGGAATGGCCTAGAAAAAATGCTGGTGTGGAACTCAAGAGAATGCATGGAGAAAGGTTATATATATGTTTTAAAATTTAAGTAGTAGTATTTCATTTTCGTCCTCAATACTTGTTCTTTTTATCCTATAAGTACAGTGAAAGCATTCTAGCTTTCCAACGGCAGCAAATTCACCAAGAAGCCTCTGGCTAGTTGTTGCCACTTCCACTGTGGGAGGGCATCTGTTCAGTGCTAGACAACCTTACAGTCAAGAACGTCTTTTTTATATGCGTTGTGCTTGTTAGAAAACATTTACTTGTAGTCAGATTTATGTTGTTATTGTTTTTTAAAGCCTGATAAATGCCAGCAGCTCAGCATCCAGAGTGTCCATACTTAGGGATTATATTTAAGAAACCAATCTGGGACATTTTAGACTCAGAAGAATACTATTCAGTCATGAATTATTGCCTCAGGGTACTAACCATTATCGAAATTGGTTTCCTTTCATTGAAGAATGACTTGATGTTTAACAAAAACCAAGAAGCCCAGTGCCTGTCACTGTTGTTGAAATAGGGTTTGAGAAACCCTGTCCAATTCAAGAGAGGCCTCTCAGTGACTATGAAGAGAAAGCTCTGAGAAATATATTCCCCAGTGGGATTTGCTGGACTGGGGATGTGTATTTCATTTTGTGATCTTTCGAAACACTTTATCTGCTATATATGTTCATTTGGCTAGGGAGTGGGAAGAAACTGATGAGAAAAGGTCAGAGTGACCTGTGGTCAGTTATTACAAAGCCAGGCTGGTAGTAGGAGAATTAGTAGACAGCATGATTTTGGGGACATGATCAGGACTAGTTCACCTAAAATTATTTATACCGTGAGTCTGCACAAGTAACACTGTCCCCTTTTAGTGGAACAAATCGCCTGCCTAAGAATCACACACTTGCATGGAGACCTAGAATTGAATAGGGGGAGGAGCCCAGGTTTTCAGGTCAAGCAGGTGTCATCCTAATCCTGATTCTATCAATTACATCCTCTTAGAGATAGGAAGAGGTATACTAATAAGTATGCTCTTTTCCCCCATTCATTAAAAAGATGTGACTTTTGGCATGTATTTATTTCTACAAAATGTTCTATCGGCCTCCTTATTGAAGCTTTTCTCCATGTTCCTAGCCTGCAAAGCCAATGTGTGTGTAGCTCAGACTGTAAGCTCTGTAAAGGCAAAGGTCATTTCTATTGAGCTCCTAGATGTATCTCCAGGACGTGGCACAGTAAATGCTCAATAAATATCGGTTGAATAAAGAGTAGGAAGGTGGATGTGTCTCTTTGGACTGACATTGCCTGGCTCAGTAAGACTTCATTATTTCCTGAGATGATGCAGTGAGATAATTTAGTTGCAGCTAATGTAAACAACTCAAAATACTTTATCAACAATTACTGCATATGTTTTCATAATATTTTATATTTTCTATATGAGTGGCCTCATTTTACACACTTTTATATGAGAGGTGGGCAGGCCAGGGCAGATATTAATTATTCCCAATGTATAGGGCTTATTTAAATAGCAACTTAAAAGCACCATTTGTCATGCAAACAGTATATTTTCCTATAGTTTTTCAAGGATGCTTGTGCTTTTCCAAATGAACCTTACCAGAATAGGTAATGTGAAGATTTGTGAATAAAGGAGGAAGTTCCATGATGTTCTAGATTAAGGATTTCAACTTGGTAGTAAAGAGAACACTTAAATTACTCGACATTCCAAGCGAATGTCTAAAGTTGACTGGGCAGAGCATCTCTTATGATGTTTTACTCAAAGAAAGGAAGTTTGTTTTGATCATTGGTCCCTGAGGATGCTTCTGTTTTCCCTATGATCTCTGGTCTTCTTTCCTCTCCAGTTCTTTCAGAAACATCACCTGTTCCCTGCCCCTGCTCTGAGATAGCAGGCAATATCCAAATACTATATAAGGACTGTTGTGCATCTGCCTCCCTACTTATGGCAGAGGCACTTATGACTCACGGAACGTCCATGTGTTCCCTCACATTTACTCGCCTTTCGTAGCAAAGCAGGGCAATGTGACAGCTTCTGGCCAATGGGTTGTCACAGCAGTGATGCATGCCATTTCAGACTCAAGCATTTAAGGGTCCATGTGAAGCCCTCCCACTCTTTCCAACTCTGCTCTAGTAATGTGGGACGTGTTGGGATGGGAGCATCTGTTGGTCTGCATCCCAGAGTTGCTGTGTGAACAGGTCCTTCCTCTTCTCCACATATCTGCTCCAACCCTGCAAACAGGAGGGGTAAATAAACTTTCGGTAGGTTAAATTTCTGAAAACTCAGGGTCAATTTGTTAACGTCTACCTTGACTTACACATCATTAGACTGTACTCTCCTTAAGGGCAGAGACTGTGTGTGTGCATGTGTGTGCGTTCACACACATTTAAAAAATATTTGTATCCTGGGCACCTCACACAGTGCTTGGGATGTGGTAGATGCTTAGTGTGTGCTTGTTGAAGGGATAAATTCATGGAAAACAGTATCTGAATGAATTCATATTTGGCCAAATTAGGGATTCACATTGAATACAACATGAGCTGTTTTGTCTACTTCTGAGGGGTTGACTGTCCTGAGTCCTTCATTACCCTCTTGTCTCCAACCACCCTTCTTAGGCATGTTCTCATCTGTAAGGGTCCAGGGTGCTGACTGATCTGCTTGGCATTCTGAGAAAGAAAAGGATAGAAAACCCTTGACATTATTTTTCAGTCACTTCCCCTGCTCAGCCCATCTTCTCTCACCCTCAGCTGTCTTCATTTTTATATTTCAGCCTCTGAATTGTATTTAAGACAAAACTCAAGCTCTGAGTTGACTTTTCCTCTGCATGACAGTATTGGGAACAAATAATTATAATTTTGACATCTGGGCTCTTATCCTGTGCTTTGTGTTATAGCAAGCCCTTTACCTGAATGAATCTGTTAAATTCTTACAACAGTCTATAAGATAACCACTCATATTAACCCTATTTTATAGGCAGAAATTTTGAGACACCATGTGAGACTGGTTTGCTTTAGTTTTGCAGCAAGTATGAGTAGCACAACTGGAACTTCCATCTAGGCTATCTGAGGTCAGGGCTGATGCTCCTAGCCTTTAGGCTATTCTCCAACCTCATTGTCCTATTTGTAACCTTCTCAAGAGCTTCCCTGATGCTGGACCCAGTGTCTGGACTCCACACCTCCAGCAATCTGGCCCTCAGTTACCCCACTGGCCCTGGCTCACAGTCCCATATCCTCAGATTCCTTTGCTAAAGTGATTCTTTCATACAGTTCCCCCCCGTCCCCGAACACTGTGCTAGCTACCCTGTCAGTTTCTTTGTCCTCAGGACCCTTTAAGCTGAGCAGTCCCCCTACCTGAGACCTCTCCTTCCCCGGCCAAGAGGGGACAGGCAGTTCTTCTACCTGGTACTCTGTGAGACCTCTCCGTCCCCCTGGCTGGGAGGGATGTCTCAACCATTTCTAGGCATTAGGAGGAGGTTGTTCTTAGACATATTTTCTGATGTCCTTCTCAACTCTCTGAACTGAGCATTTAGGCCCACCTTGTTCTTTTGATGGGTGGCCACAAAATCCAATTGCTTGGCTTGTCTCTAAAGTGATATTTTCTTCCCAGGCCAGAGGACTTCATGGGGCATGCTCTGAATGTTTGTAAGACTTGTTCAACTTCTTAACAGATGTACATAGACTGGGCGCTGAGGATACTTTGTGCTGTTTCTAAGATGTTAGAGTCTAGAGAAGCCTGCGGTTTCTCAGGTTGAGACATCCCTCCCATCCAGGAGAGAGAGAGGTATCACAGAGGACCAGGTAGAAGGACCGCCCATCCCTCTTGGCAGGGAGAGGGAGAGGTCTCAGGTATGGGGACTGCTCAACCTAAAGGGTCCTGAGGATTGAACAACTGATAGGCTTCCATGTGTCAAGTTCTGAACACTCTTCATCAATGTATTCTTTAAAAAAACCTTTTCTTTGTATGTATATATAAATTGTATATAGTAAGTGTACACATCTTCAGGCACAGTTTTCAGTAAGACCCAGTATAGGAAGTTATTTCCAGGTGTGAACTTCCTTAAAATTTCTGTGAGTTGATTTTCCCCGCAGTAAGTCTTTGAGTACCTCCAGAGTTCCTGTAGGCAGGGTCTCAGAGGGAGGGCCTATCTTCTTCCTGACTTCATATAACATTTATCATACGGTTCTTCTGTTTTTTAAAAAAACCCGTGCATGCTCATTGTAGAAAATGCAGAGAAGTTGTTGTATCCAAGTCTAAGTGGGCTCTTTCTTAAATTTTTGATTGAGGCCTTTGTATGTAAATCTCTGCTTCTCACTTAAACCACTAGACACAAGACTGACATTTAAAGTCAGGCCACTACACTGTGGGTTCAGGGTGGCAACTGGGGGCTCTGCTTGGGTTGAATTATGCTCTGTATGCTGTTGAGAAGAGGTCAAAAGTGCAGCTGCGAGCTAAGAGACGGAGAGACCAAGAGAGCAGAGAGGCCCCCAAAAGAGTGTGGTTGTGCTGCCCCAGAGAACTCTCACCATGAGCAGTACTGTCCTCACCAATAACGGTGGATGAAAGTAATAAACAGCACTTGGATCTGGAATTCCAGACAGCCACAAACATATCAACCTAAATTTAAAGTGGCACTGCTAACAGTACATCTATAATTACATCTTATTTTATTAGTTGCAAAGGATAATTGCATCCAGAAAATTCCCAATACAAATATATGCTACAAAGATAATGTATATGTTGCTCTGAGAGAACAATGTGGTAGAGAGGTTTCAATAATGCTTAAGTGATTTTCTAGCACTCATCACTGATTAAGCACCATGTGGGCTGTAGGAAAACAGGGCAAGGGGAGCTGCCAGAAGTCAGGATGTCTGAATCCTCCCTAGACTCTCAAATCTTTTAATCTCTCAACTCTCTGCCCCTAAGTGTCTTGGGGAGCGGTTGAGAATAGCGTTGGAAAACACAAGGCAGGCATTTACATTCTTGGGACTGGGTGCTCGAGCAGCTGGCTTTGGTAGAGCTGAGGTTAGGCCAACCCTGGTGCACACACCATTGGCAAAATGATCATGACAATATGCCCTTGCCCTTTCAAGATAGCCTACTGAATTCAGAAGGCGCATTGAATGCCATGCCTTTCCTCATCTAAGCTACATGAACACAGATCTCCTAACAGTTAATGTAATTGTTTTAAGCACTGGCATTTGGGAGCTGTGAAATGTTGGAGATCAAATTCCATCTCTTTGAATATTATAATTTTCTTGTACTAGGACTGGGCTTAATTTTTTTATTATTATGGTATGTATCAAATAAAAAAAGAGGACATAGTTCTCTCCATAGTGATACTCAGAAAATCTAATTGTTATTGATGAAATTATCCAGAAACTTAAAATACTCATGTCTCTAGTAGAAAAATAATTAGCAGCTTTAAAGTATTTTTCACATAAAATGGCAATCTTAGCTATCATAGTTTCCATTTTTATTTATTTATTTGTCATATGAGTCATCCCTTTTAAAAGCTGTTGTTAATTTAAGAAATGACGGACTGTTCTCAGAGCCAATGAAGCAGTGATTTGAGATAATTGCAAAGTATGTTTTTGAATATATCTGATAACAATTGCCTGGAAATTACACAATGTATATTTATCAGTTGATCAATGAAATAGAATTATTTTCCACTCTGGTCTTTTTGGAGAGTTGCTATGGGATGGATGAGGCAAGGCACTTGAGCTGGGAGAAGGGCATGCATGGAATTAATATTTTTCCTTTTTTATCTTGTTATGTGGAGAACCCAAAGATCTCTGTTCCTTTCCCTTGCTACCTTCAGTCAACTGTCAGAAAAAGAAATAAAGAGGGTACAGGAAAGGGAAAAGAAACAGAGTGGAAAAGGACATAAGTGAGGTCCCTTTTCATGGAAGAAACTGCAATATGGCCTCTCCATGGCTGCCACACATCTGCCCTTTGTATATTGGAAAGAGGGTTAGTGAGGGGCCTAGAGATTCTTGTGGGCCCAAGTGGAATACATTCATCCAATTCAGATGTTTCTAGATAACACAAGGACGGATATAGGGGTAAACCTGCCTGAGGATTCCAGTTGCTTAATGGGAATGAAAAATGCTTTGATATTTTGAGATGGGCAGCTGGTCCCAGCACCAAGAATCTGCAGCCATTGCAAAGGGTTTAAATTCTACCATGGTGGATGGAAGCCAGGAACTACATGAGAAAGTGGGAGACAGAAGCACAGGAACTTTCCAGAGACTATTCTTTGAGCCCAGAGAGAATCTATGTGTATGTGTATACCTATCTCTATCTCTATGTCTATCTCTAGCTATAATTATCTATCTGTATGTAATGAATATGGGCTAGAAAAATTACTTTGATGTGTGAATGACCACATGGTAGGGAAGCCCTTGTCCAGTGTGAGAAGGCTTCTTCTTCTTCTTTTTTTTTTTAAATTAAATTTCTTTTTTAATGTTTATTTATTTTTGAGAGAGAGAGAGAGAGAGAGAGAGCGAGCATGCACACACAGGGGAGGGGCAGAGAGAGAGGGAGACACAGAATCTGAAGCAGGCTCCAGGCTCTGAACTGTCAGCAAAGAGCCTGACGCAGGGCTCAAACTCACGAACTGTGAGATTATGACCTGAGCCGAAGTTGGACTTTTAACCTACTGAGCCACCCAGATGCCTCAGAACTCACCTTCTTTATCTGTTACCACAGACTAATTTCCCCCTCCCCCCTCTTTCTTGCCAATGTAGACAGTCAGTGCCTGGACTTCCAACCTCTCTTCATTTTCCATTCATCTCTCTGCTAGTCCCAAGTAGAGATGCTGATAGCAGGACTCTGGAAGGAGAGAGAAATAAGGAGAGTAGCTTCTTGCCTTGTTTCTAGCTGCTTTATAACTATTTCTGTGTGATGATGTCAACGAATGACTTCCTAAAGGACTTTGGGGGCACATTTATTTCATCCTTGTTATTCCTTTGCATTATTTTTTATTGCTCTGAATTTCTGGATTCCATCAGTTAGAGTGGCTTTCTTTCTCTTTCAAGGGCAGAGTCTTTCTAGTATTCTGTCACTATTCTAGTATTCCATCACTATGTAACTAGAGCTGTAAAATCCTGGGGTGGTGACTTCTTAAAATCCCCAGTGAATATGTAAGGACATTACTAAACCAAACACTTTTAAATGTCCACCAGAAAAAGAAAAGCCTATACTTTTTTCTCCATATACTTTTATTTTTTTTATTATTTTTTTGGTTTTATTTATTTTTGAGACAGAGAGAGAGACAGCATGAGCAGGGGACAGACACAGAGAGAGAGGAAGACACAGGATCTGAAGACAGGCTTCAAACTCTGAATGTCAGCACAGAGCCCGATGCGGGGCTTGAACCCATGAACCGTGAGATCATGACCTGAGCCGAAATCGGACGCTTAACCCACTGAGCCACCCAGGTGCCCCTTAAAATTTGCTTTAGTTAGGGTAGCCTACTAAATAAAGCTGTTTTGGGACAAATTGCTTCTCCTGGGAGAATTTCAGAACTTCTTACACCTAATTAGCTTAAAAGGTGTTTTAATTCTTGGTTCATATAATCCTTCATCCATTTATTTCTTTACTAACAGATATTTATCAAGTGCTTATTGCATACCAGTCACTGTACTGGGCACTATATGTACAAAGGTGATTGAGGCATAGTCTCTAATGTTCAGTGGGGAAGACAGATTAATAAGTGAGAGTTATGTATTCACAGTGGGATGATAGAGACAAGAACAGGATATCATGAGAGACCTTGCTCAAGGGGGCATCAGGCACAACTGGGGCACTGGAAGGGCTCCGAGGAGGGAGTGAGGCCCAAGCTGACACTTGCAGGATGAGGAGGGTTAAGAAAGGATGGAAATGGGGCAGGGGGAGAAGGATGGAGACTGAAGCAACCCATTTGACTTGGTGAGTAGGGGGCTATTAGTGATATCAGCCAGATCCAATTCAAGTAGGATGATGGGAGTATAAGCTGGATTGAAGCAGGCTGGGGGTGACCCCCAGGGAGAGAGGAAGTGGATCAAAGAGAAAGGGTAGGAATAGGCTGGCCAGTGGCTTTGAGATAGTCTTGGTTTTTGTTTGTTTGTTTGTTTGTTTGTTTGTTAGAGAGAGAGAGGGCATGCTCTAGCTAGCAGGGGAGAGGGGCGGAGGGAGAAGGAGAGAGAGAATCCCCAGAAGGCTTCATGCCCAGTGTGGAGCCTGATGGGGGGCTCCATCCAGGAACCAACTGTGAGATAATGATCTGAACCAAAATCAAGAGTCAGTTGCTTACCCAACTGAGCCACCCAGGTGTCTTGCTCTGAGATAGTCTGAGGATCAAGAAAGTGTTTTATTTTTTTATTTTCGGGGCTTGAAAAATCTGTGCAATGTTCCAATAACAAACAAAAGGATGAAGGGCCAGGAGGGATGGGAGGGAGGGCATCCTGATGGAGCAGGATAGGCGACATGAACCCATCTGGGAGAATGAGTGGGCTGTACTCCAGAAGACCCTCTGGAAGTCCTTCCAGAAAAGCGGCTGGGATAGTCCTTGTCTGTGGAGTGAAAGTTACTTTTTGGTGTCTCTTTAGTTTAAAGGGACAGAAGACACCCTCCTCCCAAACTAGAAATCCTTTGGGTAGGATATAAGGCAGAAATCATAAACTCTAGTGTGAGTAGAGTGAGGTATGTGGGAACTGGGGTCACCTGGAGTGTCTCTGCCCTCTTGGGAAAGCAGATACTGCAAGGCTCCAGCCATATGTCTCATGGGAGGAAAGGGGGCCAAGAGAGGCCAGAAGTCTGGATTTTTATGTGAAAGCTCCCAATTTAAAAATTTTGGCAAATATTAAACAAACAAGCAACACAGCATGTGGGTCAAAGAAGATCTGTCTGCCGGCCTAATCTGCCCCTGGGCACCGGTTTGCAACCTCTGACTTGGAAGACCTCTTTTAGGGGTTAAGCTTATTCTGGCATTTTCATGTGACAAATCCATCCTCCCTGAATAACTATGGAGTAGAACATTAATATGGAAAATAACATGGATAGTTGGAGAAAAGAGCCACAATAATGTGTTTAATCCTCCTAAATCTGGTTATATGCTGCGACCTCTCCAGGACTTTAATTTTAGTAAGTTGATTCCCTTATGTCCATGCCTATTAGCTGAATTTTCTTTCTTCACTTTAAAGTTCTCTGAAAAGTTGGATTGCTTCAGGAACCAGAAAATACTTAATTACTTAGCTTATTACTAAAAATAAAATGAAAAACAGTACTTTTTTTTCTTAAATTGGGCCCTTAGACTACAGGGAAAGTCTGAAAAAAATTATAAATACAAACAGGCAAGATGTCTGCATGTGCCAAAGGAAATTGAGAACTTTTACAATTTATGTTCTGCATTTTTTTGACTATTAATCATATGTTTGTGGCAGGATAATGATTGATGATACATGAAAACTTTGTATCATACAAACCTTGCATGTAAACCTTGCATTAGGGAGGAGGTAAGGAATGATCCCTTACTTCAGAAATTTGATGAAGTAAGATGCAAGCTTGCCCTAGAACAGTGGTTCACAAACTTAAGTGTGCACCAGAATCACCTGGAGGGCTTGTTAAAACTTAGGGTGCTGGGCCCTGTCCCAGAGTTTCTCATTTGCTAGGCTTTTTTGGTGGGGGTAGGGGTGGGATTCAAGATTTGCATTTCTAATAAGTTCATAGCACCAGAAGCTGATGCTGCTGATCCAGGGACCATCCTTTGAGAACTTCTATTCTACAACATCTCTAGGCTTTATTATTTATAGATATTATAGCCAGATCATATTATGTTTACATTTACTTAAATTCATCAAGTGTCTTGCTTTGCTAAATTGCAATAAATTGCTAATGCTGATGTATGCTTTTGAACCACTGGACTGAAGATCTGGTATTTAGTTGTGTAAGCGAAGAGGTGCTGGTCCAAGCAGGAAGAAAGTCTTTATCATATATAGCCCAGGTTGTCTATTCTTTTTGGATGCTGTTGTTTCATCTGGGGTGGTCTTTGTGATAGAGATATCTTGATTATCAATCTATTGACTATCAGCTCCAAAACCTACCCTCTGTACTGTGCTTTGTGATTCAGGGTTAGAATCACAGTCTGCAGTCTGTTGGGCCAGCGGACTCCCAGCTGGGTTCTGTCAATAGTGGGCCCTACAGGGGCTCTACAAGGATGGGAGAGGAAGGACTGGATCCTTTAGGTCTACTTCTTGTTTTTGTCACTGTTGTCCCAGAAATGATTATTCAGTCGTGCAGTGATAGTTGGTTCCAGTTTCCAGTCCCCCCCCCGCCCATTCTCAGAATAAGGCTCATTGCACCCACTTATAGATATAGCTCCAGACAACTAGGCCTTTTTCCTTGGAGATCTAGGTTTTAGTGCCACAGATTCGTTCCTCCAAGTTCTAGAGATACCAATGCTAGTCAAGCAGCACATTTCCTTGGAAGTCTGAGTTCTCAGTGTTCAGGGTCGCTGTTTCAGGCTCCTCTTCCTTCCTTCCTTCCTTCCTTCATTCCTTCCTTCCTTCCTTCCTCCCTCCCTCCCTCCCTTCCTTCCTTCCTTCCTTCCATTTATTTATTTATTTTTGAGAGAGAGACAGAGTGCAAGTGGAGGAGGGGCAGAGAGAGAGGGAGACACAGAATCTGAAACAGGCTCCAGGCTGAGCTGTCCTCAGAGAGCCTGATGTGAAGCTCTAACTCACGAACCTTGAGATCATGACCTGAGCTGATGTTGGAAGCTTAACCGACTGAGCCACCCAGGTGCCCCTAGTCTTCCTGTTTCTAATGACTGCATTTTCCCCCTTAGTTCCCCCAGCCTGAGAGTTGGCAACTGCCTCTTGCCATAACTATCTCTGTGTTACCTCAAAGTTCCCTTTTGTTTTTCAGTCCTTCAATATTTGTTTGAATAATTCCTGTATTAAATTCTCTTTTTTAAAAAAGCAACTGGTGGTTTTTTGCTTTTCTGATGGAGCTCTGATAACCAGTAGTGTCCATCTTACTTTGGTACTGGACTGCACGCCATGCTACTGCTTTCAAATTCCAGAATGTGGGTAGTATCATGTGCTTCAAAAGCTGTCCAGGAAGTATACAAACTGCCATGTTTCCCCAGCTGTGGTTCCAGGGAACACTTGAATCAGAATCATTTGGGATGCTTATTAAAAATGCACTTCCTGGAGCTTCTGGCTGGTTCCGTCAGAAGAGTATGTGACTCTGGGTCTTGGGGTCTTGAGTTTGAGCCCCACTTTGGATGTAGAGATTACTTAAATAAATATACTAAAAACAAGAACAAAAACAATGCCCCTCCCCCCAAAAAACCACTTGGGCCCTAACCCCAGACCCTCTGCATTTTATAGGTGAGTGTTCATGATTAATTACAATGATTAATTTTATGTATCAATTTGGTTAGCCCATGGTACCCACTTGTTTGGTCAAACATCAGTCTAGATGTTGTTGTGAAGACATTTTTAGATGTGATTAATATTTAAATCAACAGACTTTAAGTAAAGCAGATTACTCTCTATAAAGTAAGTGGGCCTCATCCAGATGACCAAAGGTTTTAAGACCAAAGACTGAGGTTTCTGAAAGAGGAGGACATGGTTCTCAAGACAGCAACATAGAAACTCTGCCCAAATTTCTAGCCTGTTGGCCTACTCAGTGGATTCAACCCTTTCCTGAATTTCCAGCCTATTGAACTAGCCACCATAATCAAGTGAGCCAATTCCTTAGAATGAATCTATCTATCCATCCATCCATCCATCCATCCATCCTATTTCTCTGGTCTATTTCTCTGGAGAATCCTGACTAATACAATACAGGTTGGGCTCAGGCATCTGCATTTGAACCAGCCTTCCAGGTGATTATGATGAGTTGGGCTGTGAACCTTTCCAGTGAGAGTTTTAGAGAGAGTGGAGAACACTGTAGAAATGGTCCCCAAGTGCTTTTGAACAATTAGTTCATTTGTACATTCATTCATTAGCTATTTCTCAGGGTCCAACCATGGGCCTAGGAACTGTTTTAAGCACTGGACATATGGCAGAAGGAAAGACAAGTCTAAGCAACTCTTTCCAGGGTACTAAGTTCTAACTCCAAAGATGCATCTTCCTGAGCAATTAAAAAATAAAGCCTAGTATACATTTTAAAGGTCTTCAGCTATCTTCTTCCCCTATTTTTACACTAAAGCATTTCTCTTATTTTGGTAAAAACATTTTAAACTGAATTCAGTAAGTATTTACTGAGTGTTAGGCATTATATTAAATATTTTCCCTTTTAGGGGTTCACAGTGTAGAGAGGAAAGTAAGCTAGTCACTAAAATACAGCAGAGTTGTTCTAAAGCATGAATATGGTACCCTGGCAGGACAGGAAGGCCTCCATTCTGAGGAGGCCTTGTAATCTGTCTAAGGGGCATGACCTGCAGCAAGACTTTCCTTGAGTTGATGGAGTTGTGTTGCTTTGTATAAGGACTGCAGAATCAAGCTACCAGAGGACCCCATCATTCCAACCTGCACCATAGATCCTGAATTTAGTTTCTGTTGGCTTCTCTTTAATTGGTGCCAGACTCATTGTTGGTGTGTGTGTGTGTATGTGGAGTGAAAATGAAATTGCTGAAGGGAGATAAGCCTTTTTTTCTTTTTTTGCAATGCTCTGTACATTTGGGAATAGGTCTTAATCACTATATGTAATAAAATTAAGGTAATAATGTTCTTATTGATAATATGGCATTTTTCTTTGAATGTTGTATTTAGTAAGTAAGTGCTGGGTTCCAAGTTTCTCATAAGGAACAGATTTTCCAAGAGATCTCAAAGGAATGTACTGCATATTTCATGTGCAGATAAGGAAGAACTGGAGTAGATTAGTATCTAAAGAATACATGTATCCTGAAATAAAGACAATTCATTCACATTCAAACACAACTTTAAGTTACTGGATCCCACTTTAAAATATATTTTTGAAGATAATTTTTTTGAAATCACATGGCCATGTTCAAATTCATTGAGGTGAAAGGTAAGTTAATGTTTGATTTATTTACCAGTGAAAACAGGAGAATTTGTGCATCATAAATTTTTTATGTCACAATATTCGAGTTACTCATCATTTGTGAAGATGATGCCAGTAAAGGCATTCTATTTGTATCTAAATGTTTGATAGTTAAGTCATTTCATTTTTATTAAAGAAAGAAGCCCAAGTTCTTATCATTTTATATCAACTCTTCACAGAAGTTATACATACACATACCTGCATGTACAGATACACATGCACACATACAAACAGACAATAACCACATATCATAAATGAACAACTTGACGAATTTTTGCTAGCTGAGCTCACCCATGTAACCAATATCTGAGTGAAGACATAGAATATCACCAACACCCCAGAAAACCCTTCATGCCTCCTTCAAGCCTTACCCCTCCCACAAGGGTCATCATTATCCTGCCTCTAATAGCATAGCTTAGTTTTGCATATTTTTGTACTTTACGTAAATAGAACAATACATTATAGATGATTTTGCTTATATTTTATTTAATTGTTTTGATTTGGATGTATACATTGGCTTATGTTGGCTAATATTTGAATAAAATGACAAGGAGGCATTTTCAAATGTTGAAAAGCATGTTTTTTGAGAAGACTTTAGCACACACATTCTCAAAAGCTCTGAATTCCTTTTGGGCTTTTCCCTAAACTCTAGAGTGTCATAGCCAGTAAGAGCTGAGAGGTATAAACAATAGAATATAAAATATCTGTTAACAATTTTTTTATTGCTTACATGTTAAAATGATCATATTTTGGATATATTGGGTTACATAAAATATATTATTAAATATAATTTTATCATTTCTTTAAAAATATGGCAACTAGGAACTTTAAAGTTATAGATGAAACTTGTATTATATTTCTATGGGTAGCATTGATTTAAAGTGTCAACAGGGCTCAGAGGGGCTTAGTGACTTGAATAGTAATGATTCTGAGTAACATCCTCTTGATGACATCAGCTTTTATGATTTTCCCAGTGGACAGCATCCTGCTCTAAGCTCTCAGGTGAAAGGCCGACACGTCAATAGTGCCTAGATTTGGGGGAGATGGAGACTTGCTCACTTTGTTGTACCTCTGCTGTATCTTTAGAACAAAGTTGCTTCAGAAATGCATCAGTTTAACCCGCAATTTCTGTATTTTCATCTTGCCTTATGTCTTCAAATTGGTCATCTCACCGAAGGGGCCTCCTTTCTTCTACTCTCCATCAGGTAGTACCTGTCCCCCACCTCTTCTCTATGCCCCCTTCTCTAGCTAGAACAGGCATGGATTCCAAAAGACTTAATTTGCAAAAGTTTGTTGCCTGTCAGTATTTGGTGTTCATTATACTTTTCACGACAAGCCATAGTGGTAGCTTGGTTCCTCAGCCAGCTGATTAGTGCTATTTTACTCATAATATACCTATAATAGTGTTTACATTTCTGTTTAAAAAATGCTAATTAGAGACTGCAGGGAATACAGTAGCCTTAGAATATGTGACAGGAAGCACAGTCCCTGTTATAGAGGAAGGGAGGGTGGCTAAATGCTCACCAATAATTTATTAGATATATGCATAAATGAAGAAGCTTCAATCACTTAGACATCCAAATTGGGTGAAATAGAATGGTGTACTAAACTTTGCCCTGAGTTTGCTTCCTTCCTTCCTTCCTTCCTCCCTCCTTCCCTCCCTTCCACCCTCCTTCTTTCCCTCTCTTCCCCTTCCCTCCTTCCTTTCCTCCTTCTTTCTTTCTTGCCTTCCTTCCTCCCTCCCTTCCCTCCTGCCCTTCCTCCATCCCTTCTTTCCTTCCCTCCTACCCTCCCTCTCTTCCTTCCTTCCTTCCTTCCTTCCTTCCTTCGTCCTCTTTCTCTCTCTTTCTTTCTGTTTCTCCCTCCCTACTTTTTTCTGAAAGATTTTATAAAGCATTAGATGCTTAGGCTGATCTTTGCTCTATGTCACTTTGGGCTCTTATCACTCAAAAGTCTTCATCCTTATGATCTGGGGCAAGGAAAGCTGTAGACTTTTCCAGCTTTGCAATACCACCTGAATTTCTGACATATTTATTTGCAAACCAAGCAGTTTTCCTGAGTTCACGTCTGTCATGTAATTTTTCTGCCAAATATAGTCAGTAACAACTGGCACATATTAAGACTCTGTTTCCCAGTTTGTCCCTTTGAGTTGCAAGTTTTTTTAAGTACATGGTACTTCCCAGGCTACTCAGGCAACAGTTAACCAAATGAGCATTATCAACTGTTAAGCCTCTGGTAATAGTTTTCATAGTGCTTGCTGCCTGACTGCCAGTGTCACATATTTAATGTTTGTTGTTGTTGTTGTTGCTGTTGTTGTTTGGACATTGCTGTCTCACACTGGGTATCAACATTTGTGTTTAGTCAAGATAGATAAAATTACGATTTATTAATAAACCTCTGTGGCTTAGCACATTGAGGACTGCCAGGTTGCTCCCCAGAAAGGCTATTCCCACTGGGATCTTATGAACGTTTCCTCCATTTGTCCCCACATTATCTACAAAGAGTCCTATTATCTAGCTTTCTAAGTTTTGCCAGTCTAATGGGTTTGAAGTGGTTGCTCATTGTTTTAATTTGCATTCCTCTAATGACTAATAACTTTGTACATCTCTTCAAAAGGTTGTGGTCTTTTAGATTTCCTTTTTGTAAATTGTTCATATTCCTTGTTCATTTTTTTCTATTGGTGTTCTTCCTTGGTTTGTTACTATTGATTTTTAAATTTTTTTAAAAAACATTTTTATTTATTTTTGATACAGAGAGACACAGAGCATGAGGGGGGAGGGGCAGAGAGAGGGAGACACAGAATCAGAAGCAGGCTCCAGGCTCTGAGCTGTCAGCACAGAGCCCAATGCGGGACTTGAACCCACAGACCGTGAGGTCATGACCTGAGCTGAAGTCGGAGGCTTAACCAACTGAGCCACCCAAGTGTCCCTCAATTTTATAGACATTTCTATTTAATTAATTAATTAATTAATTAATTTTTATTTTGTTAAAAAATTTTAAATGTTTATTTTTAAGAGAGAGAGAGACCGACAGAGTGCAATGGGAGAGGAGCAGAAAGAGAGGGAGACACAGAATCCCAACCAAGCAGGTTCTAGGCTCTGAGCTGTCAGCACAGAGCCTGACCTGGGGCTTGAACCTATGAACCATGAAATCATGATGAACCATGAGATCATGACCTGAGCTGAAGTTGGATGCTTAACCTACTGAGCCACCCAGGGGCCCCTATTTTATTTTTATCTGTAGAGTGGGACAGTTTTGCCAAAAACAAGACCCTGTCTTTGACCTGTTTATATCCCTTCTGTAATGTAGAACAGTATGCATCCACAAAATATCTGTTGGTTCATTTAATTTAAAAAATGTTATATTTCTAAATTGCTATCTCAATTGAGGTTTTTTGGGAATTACTTATGTTATGTTACCTCATTATAAGTGTAATTGACCCCCAGAAAGTATTATAAGCTTCAAATGGTTGCCCTTGAGGATCAAGTTTAATAATGGCTCATTTGAGCTTAAATCAAAGGTTTTTGCTTTCTGTTAAAATCCAGCTACATTGGGAGAGAAGAAAGATGTTGAGAGGGGTCCAGGGACCTAGCAAGGCTGGGATACAGCCATCTTTGGTGTAGGCACCCATTATGTCTTACCAGTTAGGACTGGAGACTGGCAAAAATCCCTATATTTTGGCTTTTATCAAATACATGAATTCACACACAAAAATGCACATATATTACCTAAGTTCTTGGGGCTCTTTTGTTTATAGGCTATGAACTCTTCATTCATTTCCCACACTTCCAAATCTTCCTGCTCCACTCAAATTTTTTCAAATCTCACTATTGACAGTAGACCGACTCTGCCTCCTACTTTGAAAAGTTAAGATTATTCAACACAACTCTGTTTTTCATCTGAACATTTTTGGTCCTGAACATCCTTCTCTGTTATTTTGAAGGCACAAGTGCCTCTCCTCCTTTAAATTTCCACCCATGTGTTGACCTCATCTTTTTTTTTTTTTAATTTTGCTTAGTCAGTTATCCTATCTTTGTCCTTGTCAAATCTCCCCCTGTGCTGGGTGCTTCTTTTTGTATGATCATATTCATATAGCTCCTAACAGAAGAAAACCTCACTTTGAAACTACCTCTCTTAGGTGGCAATAACACAAATTGGCATATTAACATCTACTTCCATCTCCTTCCTGTTCTATAGGGTTTTTATGTACAAATGTATAAAACCTATATTTCACAGACTACATTGATCCAGGGCTCTGGGTGTGATTTAGGTTCGGTCTGTTAGAGGTACCTTCTTGAGATTTGGAAAATGGAAATAAAATGAAATGTCATGAGCCCAGACTCACATTTCTGTTTCTTTCACGGCCAGCAATGGTCATGGAAGAGTTTAATCTTTCTGCAGTGGAGGCTTCAGTGTCTTGTGTCTCATTTTACAGCTGCGAAGAAGCAGAGGATATCTGTTGGGGTGGATTGCAGCACAGGTGGCATCCTTGTGCATCCAGTAACCAGAGCAATGGTCTCATTTCATTGAGAGGCTTTCTGATTTTATAGCATCTTGGTCATGGCAGGCACAGTAACTTCCTTGGTGGCCTGGTTTTATGACATGGCTTTGGGAGTCATTCTTGGAAGATTAGCTTCTCATTTTTTGGCAAGTCATTTTATAATTTGCCATAAAAATGTCCTTTCTACTTAAACTAGCTAGAAGATTTGGGCAGTTTTCAGAGGATCTATGTGATACCCTAGTATCACCTGGATGTGGGTAGTCATGGCACTACAGCCCAGCCCTGGGTGGCCTTGAAGAAGAGTGGTAAAAGGAGAACCTCCCAATGGGCTGAACATTGACCACAGTGCATGGTTGCACTTGGCGTGGTAGAAGAGACATCCTGATTCATAGACAGGGGCTAATGGTTTGGCTAGAATCTCAAGCACTTGAAAGGAACACAAGGAGGAATCTGGTGACAGGGATTTCTGAGGAAGAGATATACCGATAGACCTCCCCAAATGGGCAGAGCATGGAGGTATTTATGTCCTATATGAATGTTCACTGGAAAGACCTTAGTAAGGATGATCAAAATAATTAAGTGGACAAGACGGGTGGCTCTGTTCAGTCTCTTTCCCCAGCTACCTCTATCCTTATTCAATGAGCTCATGGATAAAGGGGCTAAAGCAGCAGGGCTAGAGGTTATGCATGGTTTCAATATCATGGACTTCCATGCAACAGAAGAAATGGGGAATCAGCTATGCTTTAACCTGCAGTGGTAGATCCCAGCACCCAGCCTTCAATATGGTGCTCCCCAGGGGATCAGCCACCACTGTTGGCAGATTGATTACACTGGACCAATCAATGTCCAGTGTAACATCGATTGTTCTGAACAGAAGGAGCAGCACATGTTCTTAGTAGAATGTACACTTACTCTGGATGCAGATTTGGGTTTCCTGCTTCTGCCAAAATCACCATCTGGGAACTTTAAGAATGCCTTATTCATCATCCTGGTATTTCATGCAGCATTACTTCTGAGCAATGGATTCATTTTATAGCAAATAAAGTGTGACAGTGAATTCCTGTTCAATCAATTCACTGATCTTACCAAATTCCCTAAAACTCTAAAGCAGTTGGCTAGATAGAATGGTGGACTGGCCTTGAGAAGACTCAGGGTGCCAGCTAGGTGGGAACACCTTCAGTGGCTGAGGGAATGCCCTCAAAGTGGTATATATGCTCTAATTCAGTAACTGGTACATGATATTTTCTCGCTCATGGCAGGATTCATGTGTCCAAGAAATCAAGGATTGGAAACGGAAGTAGCTTCTTTCACTCTTGACCCTAGAATTCTATCAGCAAAGTTTCCCCCCGCCCCCATCCCTGTGACTTTGCATTATGTAGGAGACTTAGTTCCCAATAGAGGACATTTTCCACTAGGGGATATAACAATGGTTCCATTAAACTGGAAGGTGAACGTGCCACCTGGCCATGAGGGTCCTCATATCAGTGAATCAATAAACAGTGGTAGGGGGATTACTGTGTTGTCTGGGAGAATTGGTTCTCACTACTGAGGGTTGTTACTAAATAATGAGGGTGAGGAGGACAGTGTCTGGAATTCAGGTGATCCCAGGGGAACCTCTTTGTACTCCTAGGTTCAGTGATTAAAGTCAGTGGACAACCAGATTATCCAATTCAGGCAGGGCTTTAATAGCCTGGATACTTCAGGAGTGAAGCTTTGGGTCACCCCATCAGGCAAAGAAGTATGACCAGCTAGAGTGCATGCTGAACACAAAGGGAATATGAATGGGTAGTGGAAGAAGGGAGTTATATCAGCTAAGACCATATGACTAGTTGCAGTAAAAAGGTTTGCAATAGTATGAGTTTTCCTTTTGGTATGAATATATACATTATAAATTATATATAATATATAATTATACCATATATAATGTATATGATATAGATATCTAAAAATTATTTACCCCTCTTCCATTTCCCTATCATCTAACCTTATATCTCAGTAAAGTGATAGGCTATCAAAGGGAAAGTGTGACTTAGAAGAATAAGCATCACCAAAAGATAGATAAAGGGACTTTGTATCTTTTTTTGGGAGAGAGGGTTAGTGTTTTATATTGGACAAGAGTTACCTAATGTTAGGTAGAAGTGTGACTTTGAAATTATTCTTTGGAAGTTAAGTATAGTTAAAAGTGGTATATGGACAAGGGGAAGACAAGGGACAAGGTGGCTTGCCGTGTGTCAATTAGGCTAAACTTAAGTTTCCCAGAATTCTTTTCCTCTGTGATTTTTGATTAGAATGAGGTTAGCATTGACTACAGAAGAAATATGCATGAGCTTTGGAGGGTGGAAATGAAGCAGTAGGCCTTGTACTCTGAGATCGGTGGGGGGCACAAGGCACCTGCTGCTCCGGCACAGGGAGACTGATCTGCTGGCTCACCTTGTTGGCACAGGGCAGACACTGGGCCCACCTTCCAGCAGCTCTTGTCAGATCTCCTCTTTAGTTTCTCAGAGTCATATGTCAGATGTGTGCACAGCTTCGTGGTGAAGGGCGCCAATTTGTATATCACAAGCGACATTGAGGCTGGAGGTAATGAGAGGCAGATAAAGATTCCAGTTTGTCCTCAGTGGTTTTCCTACTTTACACCCCTCCTTTCTTTGCCTGCTAGTCCTCAGGTCTGCACCAGACATAGAGAGACAATAACCTTCCAATGGATTCTTTACCAGTTCTATAGTTGCATAAGCTCATCCCTGTAATAAATCCCTTATTCCACATTGCTCATAATGGTATTGCTTCTCTGTTAAATCCCAATTTATACAAATAGCTTCTGTTTTTTGTTTGTTTCTTTATTACCAGACCATGATCAATATAACTTGCCAGGTAATGGTCCATCTTTCTATTTAATTTAATAGGCAATGTTAAATGGCTGAATTCATTTAACTTAAGAGTTCATTCCATATTTCTTCTTTATCACCAAACACTTGTTTCCTAATCCCTTATCACTCATATACACATCCAGCTAGTGTTTGCCACACATTGTGGGAATGTAGCAATAGATAAAGCTGGTTCCTGACCTCAAGAGCTTATGAAAAAAAAATGTAAATGTGAAGTTTGATTTTTATTACCACCATTCCACTAAACTGCTCTTTAAAGGCCTTTGAAGATTGACCACTGAAGATCCTCTAATTGTCAAATCCAGTTGCTATTTGCTTACCCTTATCCCATTTAACATCTACAGAAACAATGGGGATTTGACCCTGCTAATTATTTCCTAAAAAGTGAACTCTATAGAAGCAGGGTTCTTGTTTGTCTTATTTTCTGCTGTATCCCCAATACATAAAATAGTATTTGACATGGGGAGTTGTTAATAAATATTTGTTAAATAAATGACTGAACATATTTGCTCCTTTTTAAGATTTGTTCTTTGATTGTCTCTGAGATACTGCCATCTCTGTATTTCTTCTTCTAATCTTCCCCTGCCATTTTTCATTGGTGTCTCCTCTGTAAATACAGGTAATGTCTTCAATTCTCTGCTTACCTCCTCCTCTAGATTATATTTATTTATTAAACAAATATTTAATAGATATTTAACATGCATAAGAAATTATCCTACTTTTGGCTCAACCGTGAGCAAGTCAAATCTGCTTCTGTTCTGATTTCATCTAGTTGATTTCAAACACCATCTATATAAAGATGACTTCAATTATTTAGACGACTTAGGTCTTTTTTAAATGGATGCCCTTAGCTCAAATTTAATATGTCCATAACAGAATTTGCTGTCATTCACCGAAATTTTCTTACTTACAGGCACCATTATCGTTGTGTTCACCCTTTATCTTTCACAGCCTAATAGTTCACTCTTGTTGCTTCTTTTTCGTATCCACCCCATTCATTGCTGCTGACCTAGTTTAGCCCTTGTCAGTTCTCACCCATGAGTACTGTCAGCAATCCAACTCTGTTCCCTTGGAAGGCTCTTTATGCCTTCTTTCCCACTGCTGCAGGGATAATCTGCCTCAAAAACTTTCAGTGGCTCCATTCCTTTTGAGCATAATATATGACACTGTCCATCTTCTGTCTCTAACTCTTTTCATCTAAATTTATCCATTTATTTAACTATTTTTCACCCTTCCTGGACTTGTGGCCATTTCTTGGTACTTTATTTGCTAAGGGCCAATGCTACTTCCTCAGTCTGCAATGCCTTTCACTTTCTCCAATTGAAATTCTCTTGATTAGTCAAGTTTTAGCTAATCACCACCCAAAAAATACACAAATTAACTCAGAAGGGAATAAATTATTAATTTTTCTGATTCTTCATTGTGCTTTTTCTGTTTTGTATTATAGTAATTCTTCACTTGTTTGCTGCCCCTAGCAGACTGTCAGCTTTTAAAAATGTTTTCTTTATCTTTGTGTCTCTGACAATGGCATCTAATATAGGAACTGATGATAGTAGATGCTCAATACATATTTATTTAAATGAATATGCTGTAACAAGAAAAGCACTTTACCTAGGGAGGAGGACGCAAGGTAAGTAGGGTCTCTACCAAGTGGGACCAACAAAGTACGTAGAGCCTGGGAGTATCAGAGATAAACCTTTACAAGTCCTGGCCAGGTGAGTACAGGGATATAGGGGAGTTTGTAGGAGGAAGGGAAGGGAGTTCAGCTATGGAAGATTTGAAACACTTTTGACCCCTGAGGTCATTCTCATTCTGAAACTCTTGAAAATGCCTCTCACTTTTTGAAAGAGTCTCGTCTTGACTAGTTTAAGCATCAGCCAGATCTACTTTCCTTCTTTCTTAATTTCTCTTTGATGCTAGAGCCTTTCGAACATAAATGAAGAGGGAGCTGTCTTGTGAAGGGATTCGAAAAGTTGGAAGGGCTTATCATGTGATGCCTGATTTTCTCTGCCTGTAGAATCTCTGTGTCTTTTCCATCAATAAGTATATCTTCCAAGTAGAAGTCAAGAATCTTAAGTGTTACTATATAGTAAGGATTATGCATTTGGTTGAATGTAATCCTTCTTTCCCTCTACACACACACACACACACACACACACACACACATACATACACACGCATGCAATCACATACATGAGAGATTTAGGCTAATGGACATTGGCATATATTGTATTCCTACTGCATCTACTCAAAAGGAGACTTGCAAACGGATTCATTCATGACACAGTGACTCAGTGAGGAGTGGCTTTACTGGGCTTGTATACATGATCAGGCCTCTTTGATCTGGTGACTCTGTCATTTTGAAAAACTTTAATTTTTTCCAAAACAGAAGAAAAATGCAGTTTGCTTTGTAGAGCAGAGATAGTGGTGAGGCAAGTTATTTATGAGTTATTGCAAAATACCACAAAGCAATAGCAGCCCAGGAAGGAAAGGGCAACACAGGCAACCTGTTGACAACTCTCTGGACAAATTGGAAAAGTGTGTTCCAGCGGGAGTTGGGATTAACAATGAATAAACCACATCCTCCACAGAAAATATTAAACTTGGGAGTGGAAGAGATTTCATTTCTTTGTCCAGGCATTGGTATTTAGAGCTTGCAACCAGAAGGATTGTGGTGAAATGTTTAGAGCTAGAAGATGCATTATTATTCTCCTGGCTGCTCATCATGTGGAGGGGCTAATACATGTTAATTCAGGATTATTAACACTAGATGATCTTTGCAAAAAAGGGACAATTTTTACTGTAATTATTGTAAGGTACATCTTGTGATCATCTCTTTTTTTTTCTTATAACAAATAATCATAAATGAAGTTTACTTACACCAGGAAAACTTGTGTTCCTTTCACCATTTTAAGAATCTCAGCAGCGTTGCTCTCAGAGTTAACATTTTGACCATCCAGTTCAGATACTCCATTTTTGTCTAGAGTCTGTGGTATCATCAACTTAGATGTCATTTTGGGGCCAGCTGTCTGTGGCAACTCAGATATCATGCATATGTTCATGGCTTACACTGAGATGCCAACTCAACTTTAGGTCTGTTCTTAACTAGCAGGTTGTAATCTTTAGTTGCAAGATTCAGCCTTGACTGGAATCCTTAGTAAGGTTCTCTGCAGCCCTACATCCTTCCCTAGAGAAGTTTGGCAAGAATACTTCATATATTTTCACCCATCACCTAGTATGATTTTTCACTTATATCATGTTTTGGGTTCCCAAAATATGTCTACAAGAAACTGACTATATTTTAAAAAGAAGTGGGAAGTAAGAGTTCATTCATGTTGATGTGTTTGTCTATTTGATAACTTTCTAAAGATCTTCCTTCATGTTTGGAGCATTAGCTCCGCTTTAGCAACCAGCCAGTGGTCAGTGTTATCTTCACCTTAGTCGGGGAGACCAGATACTTGGAAACATCAGCATCTTACTTCATGGCCAGGCCTAGCTACTTAGCCTGGTGAGGGGTTGGAACTCATGATCTTTACGTTTTGTTCCTTTAGTCACTACTTGTGTCTCCTCCAGGATCCCTTTCAGTTCATTTTCCATAAGCATTAGCCAGGTAACAAACAGAAAATTTGACACTGAAAATTATCCAAAAAATCAGAACTTGTACTTTCTGGCACATCTAATTCTTACAGGGGGAAGAAATACTTTCCAATAGCATCTGGGCATAAGAATGAACTTCCTAACTAGAACAAGGTTCTTAAAAGTAGGAAAAGTGTTTCATATTTACTTTAGGTGCCTGAAATTTCAAACTTGGGAGTTTTTTGTAAAACATTTGAAAAAGAAATAGCCAGTGTGACAAATTGAATAGTAATGTGGCTAGTTAGTCCCTGTGTAGAAAAGGAAAATAACAAACCACTGAGGACTGATTGTGAGGGATCAAGTCAAAGGAGAAGGAGAAAAGATAAATAAGGTAGAAACTCATTTTTTCATGTTTTGTCACCCCCACCCCCTGCAAGTCTTGGCAGAAGATAAGATTTGTTGTACAAAGGCCTATAAATCTTAGGAAGAAAATTTTCACTTGGCTCACCTTTGCTTGTGTACAACTTTCAATTGTCAGTGATGAATCTTCTGTCCCTTGAGATTTCAGGGGAAGTCAAGGGATTTCCTTGGCCTCTAATCTATCCTCTTTACATTTCCCTACTTACTAAGAGCATCTTGCCTGGCAACCTCTGTCCACTAGACCATGGCAATGCTAGCAGACTCACAAGAAAGGTGAGGTAGACAGTATGCTTTTTCATGGGGCTTTTGAACAACACAACCAATCTTACCTCTAATGCATGTGTCCTTGCTCAGCTCATGAATAAAACCTATTTTTCTTTCTTTTAAAAATGATTAATTCATCTAGATAACAGTAGGAAATCATTTGTCATGTGGTACTGAAAAGTAACTTTCCTTCTCTAGGCCTCAGTTTCCTGTAAAAGAAGGATTTGACAAGTTTCCATCACTAGAATGTGAGTCTACTTTTAGTCTATTACTAAGCCAAACAAATGATCATATTTTCTCTTGTAAATGGGCAGGGTCATTCTTCAGGGTCATTGTTGCCTCTCAAGCACTGAGATGTTGCTGCGGAGTTTACTTCTAAGCCACCCACTCTTTGGGTGAATTTTTATTTTTATGTATGTATGTATGTATGCATGTATTACTTGTCCTCTAGGAACAATGCTTACTTGTTTCTAAGAAGTGTTGGAGGAAGTCAAAAGATGTTCATAAAATTCTGCATAACTTTCAGACCAAATCCTGATTAAATATAAAGTTGGGTTATTCGTAGCAGCAGCTGTCTGCAAATTGGGCCATGCTCTTCATGGCAATTGCTTTTGGATAGGGAACAACAGAATGAGTTATTTTTCAGAGTACATTTTTTCCAAATTGAGAGCTTTAAGGGAGTGTTACATTTGGTTCCTTAAAGAATAAATTCTGAACTCGCCCTTATGACTGACAAAGCCCTACTGAGACTGTCCTGTCCTGATAGATCTGACATCATCTCCCACACTCATGTCTCTTCATGCCAGTCACTTGCCTTCTACATGTCCTTTGGCTGCTTCTAGTGGTTTATCTGTTAGGGCTTGAGTACTTTCTCTTGCCTCTAACTGGAATGCTCCGTCCCCAGATTTCCGTGGCTGCCTCTTTCTTGTCATTTGAAGTCCTGCTTACATGTCACCTTCCCAGAGAGGGCTTCAGAGGCCACCTAATTAAAACTATTTCCCATCCCTACTTCATCCTCAGTCCAGGCATGGCCCACCCTATCATTTGGTTTCATTTTCTTCACAGCAATTAATTCTAGAAAAAATGATCTTGTTCATTTATTTGTTTAATTGTTTATTGTGTCTGTCTCTCCCCCTTGTAGAATGTTATTTCCTTGAGAGCACAAATTTTGCTTCAGTCACAACTCTATTCAACAACTATTTATTCAATGGATAAATAAATGAATACTCTCTGCCAGTGCTGTCCGATAGAACTTTCTACAATGATAAAAATGTTCTATAATTTGCACTATCCAACACGGTAGCTACTGAGTCACATGTTCCTATTATATGCCTGAAATGTGGCTGCTATTACAAAGAAGCTGAATTTTAAGTTTTGCTTAATTTTAATGGATTAAAATTTTAAGCCATCCCATGTAGCTGGTGGCTACCATATTGGACAGTGCAGCTCTTCTCTGTCTTTGGCACTTAGTGTTCAAATTGGTAGCAAGATACCAACATTAATGTCAATAACAAGAGCAGTAGCAACTTTTGGAGTGTTCTTTTTATTACTTTCTTTTTATCTTTTAATGGGATCAGTGGAGAGAACTCCCTCATCTTACAAGCCAATGCAAAGCCATCTTTTGTATGCAATTTTTAACATCCATCAGTGGGAGCAGCAGAGAAAGTTTTATTAGCTGTCCTATACTTTTCAGGGCTGGCCTTTTTATGGTATGTCTTCCTTTTGTTAATAACCTGTTAGTCAGTTGTGTGGAATTATACATATGATAGCTTCTTAAGAGATAGGATATCAAATAGCTTTCAATTAAAAGAGCCTGATTACTTAACTGAGTTTTTTAAAAAATATGTATCTTTTCAGAGGAAGACTTTCACTATTATATGGAACTCTTACTCCAAGCTGTAATTTATTCAGGGAAAGCAAAGAGAACCAACACCCCCATTCATAGTTAAATCAGAACAAAGCTCTTTTGTAAAGAAACTGTTTATGTACCCTCAACACTTTCAAGGCATCATTCAGGGTGTATTACCTCACAGGTGATTTACATTTTCTGTTTAGTATCACTTCTTTTCCTCAGTCTGTGAAAGGAGGTTGAATGGAGAATTTTTTCCAGGTTTGCAGCTTTCTGCTGCTTAAGCCTGTAGAAATACTCCATGTATTTGGAAGTGTGCTGCTAGGGGAATAACAGTTTAAGACTGCTGACTTGTCCATCGTTTATCATCATTATATGGTGTCTGTCAACGAAAACCATTTCCCAGAATTCCACAAGGAGTTGCTCCATATAGAAGCATGGAGCCTTGTGACAAGAAAAAGGCATTGCAACGAAGAGTAATAGGAAGGGTGTGTGTGTGCAGGGGGCAGATAAACAGAAGCTTTTAGAGCTAATTCATGGCTGGCGTCATCTCCATTAGCATTGGGACCGTTTGACGTTGAGTTCAGAGAACATGACCAGGGCTGGTTTCCATCTGTCATGGTGATTAATGGGAGTATTGTTAGGTAATAATAGTTTAATAACATAGCTGGAGCCAAAGAGGCACACCAAAAGTATATATGTAATTCTAAAACCAAGAAGAACTATAGATTAAGCCCCAAGAGCCAGGAAATTGGGGTCCTGTTCTTAGCTCTACCACTTAGAAAAGAACAGCCAGGGAGAAATTTTTCTCAAAATTGAAGAGAGTTAAAATAGTCTACCAATGAGGTGAAGAGAGCTGTCTTAGCTCTCAAGAAGGGTGGCATCATGGTGATTTTAATGTACCTATGTCTCAAGGACTAAAAAATTTGTTAAAACAAAAATCCTCTGAGACCTAATAGTTGGGTTAACAATAGACAATGCATTAAAGAGGAAAATAGATAATTCCTTATGTTGCTAGACTGGATTCAATGCTTCCAAATAATATCCATATTATATGATATGGTATGATCTGATACTCAATTCAATGGCTATCTACCATTGATGGTAAACCTAAATAGTTAAAATTGTCTTGCTTTTGTGAGTCTGCAAGAGGTAAAATCTGTTCAACTTGTAACAACATATTTCAATGAAGCTGTCCTTTCTCTCAGATGGCAGCAATTGTTGGTGGGCCAGAGACCCAACATGACCCCCATACACTCAGAACCTAGACCATATGGGCTTTTACTCTGAAGTGTTGTAACTTTACAGGGGAGAAATCACTTTCTATACAGAAAATTGGCAACATGAGACTATTTACATGTTGGCTTTCCTTCCTGCCAAGTAAGAGTCACCTGACCTAACAAGATGCTCTCCAGTTTTTACTCAGAAAATTTCCACCAAATGTATCTCAGCATGAATGGGGAAAACATTCAGAAAGTAAAAGTAGGCTTATATAAGAGGGGAAGACAGAATTTGGCTAAATGTCCTTCTGGACTAGGTGGCATGCTTTGACCCTGTAGGTTATTGCTCAGTATTTGGTTTATCACGGTATCAAGATAGTTTGAAACCTACTGGGAGAGAGGCAAGCCAAGATGCACTAAATCTAAAAAAGACACTTGAAAGTAAGTAAGGGACTACAATCCAAGAGAAGGAATAAGAGCCTTTTTTGGGGAGTTTGTTTATTTTTTCCTCAGTGGTTTAGACTATATTTCCTTTCCCCAATGGTCTGTACTGTTTCTTCCTCCAGATGAATGTGCTGGGGTTCTGGGAACTAGAACAAAGTTTAAGATTCCCAGACCAGCTATAGGATTTGATTATTCTGGGGGAGCTGATGGATGCTCTTCATCTGCACCTGAGCATAGGCAAATGGCTATTTGAAGGTGATAGAGGAATCATTCCTATCAATCAAAACCAGAGGAGAGATGATGCTGGATATATGCTATGTATGCTTCTATTTAAGTCTGGTCTCAGTTGGGGTGTGTCTCCACTGCACACAGTTAAAAAGGGGGGGGGTTGATTTCAGTAGGAGTGCAATGTTTTGTGTTTGCTTTTCCCTTCTTTGCAGCCAACTAAGAGGAGGAATTCTGATAAGAATGGATCAAGGGTGGGACACCTGGGTGGCTCAGTTTGTTAAACATTGGACTCTTGATTTCAGCTCAGGTCATAATCTTTGTAGATCCCTGTATTGCCTGGGATCCTCTCTCTCCTTTTCTGCTCCTCCCCCACTCATGTGCATGCTCTCTCTCTCTCTCTCTCAAAATAAATACATAAACTTAAAAAAAAAAGAATGGATCCATGTCAAGGATATTTGCTGGCCCACAGTACAAGGGTGTGGAGCTTTTGTGTAATCAGAGAATGAGTTCAAAGTCTAGACTTGCAGTGAGTGGTCTCATTTCAGACTTTTTCTTCCTAGTAAGCTTGTCCTATCCTAGAGAGTCCTCGTGAAAGAATTCAGATTGGCTCAAGGCCCTGCAAGGAAATTCTTGTTTTCCCTTCATTTCCCTTCAACTGGTACATTTCCTGGTACATTTCCTTCAACTAACATTTGCTTGTCATCAGAGTGATAGGATGAATGTAAGACTTTGATGTAAGCGGGGGATCAGAAGCCTCTGGTCTTGACATAAGTAGACAAACTATCATGAAGTTTGGGGCAAAGTCCTCTGGATAATAATAGAGTTTGCCTGGTCTTCCTCTCTGATCATGCATTGCTCTCACAAACGTTGAAGGAGGTGGCCAGATTGAAGGATCATGGGTCCCCAGTCATTGTTCAAATTCTAACTTAACAAGACATGATTTTTAAAGTAAACACTTTTAGTTTCTATTCTGAAGTTGCTTATATTAAACTCAAATAAACTCAAGTAAACTGCTACATATATTTTACTTTAAGCTGTGTGGACACAGATGGATCTATCTGGGATCTGAGGCACAAAATCTATAAGAAAATACAGAAATGTTCTCATGGTACTCAAATCAAAAAGTTAGGTTACTCTTTGGTTAGAGTAGCTTTAAATTGGCACAGTTGACTCACAATAGTATAATTAGCATTAGCTTGAAAGTTAGGTCTGTTCAGCTCTTGGTTCACTCTTATCAAGGTGCAAAACCATCTAGGTCTTTCCATTCTACAAACTTAAGAGATTGAAGTCAACAACCTCCAAATTCCCTTTCCCCAGTACTATGCTGAGGTAACAAAGTGGACTGAGGCAATTCCAAAAGGAAATTAGTGACCAAAGTCTCATTTGTTTAAAATACAAATCTTAAAGAACACATAACCAAAATCTCAAATAGTTTATTTTTAAATGTTAAGTTTTAGATTCCTTCTTAGTTAAGTAATTAGAAAAGTTTTCTATCTGCTGTTAGTTGAGGCAAGGGCATTTTGGGAATTTGCGTATGTTTTATTTGAGATTGCTATACAATTAGTTTAATTCTTTACTTATTTTTGAAAACAAAGACTATACACCATGTATAGAACTAGTGTACATTTTGTAATATTTTATGGTCTATTTACTTAATATCCATGATATTCTCCAAAGGCACACTTTGTTGTTCTTCATATGAAGCACCTAGTCATTTACATTCATGTCTCCAATTCCTTGTTTCCCTTGACAACCTATTCTTGTTACTGTTGTCTATCCTCGACTCTCTGAGACCTCACAGAGGAGTTGGTTGCAGTGCGTGCCAATGAGACAATGAGTTTGATTTCCATACAAGCCAGTCGTTTTGCCCTATTCTTTGGCCATAGCTTATGCCTCTATTCCACCAGCTTGTCACAAGTGAGCCCAGGAGAACATGGATAGTTCTGTACCAATCTGTTGCCAGTGTTGGAAACAACAGTTTCAAGTGGGCTCTCCCCTTATGATGGGTCAGTAAGGATGAGGTCATTATTGCCAGGCAAAGAAAGTATGAGAGTTTTCCAGGAGAAATCATTTTGGCATCCCCCCATTAACAAAGTCACTTGCAGATGGCTGGAGAGTGAAGCAGAATGAGACAGCTTCTCTCTGTTCTGTTGCCTGCTTTCCTTCAGACCCATCCTGATTTCTTCTAGACACTGAATATGTGACAATGTTTTGTGGCTGGTTTACTTGAACTGACGATTCCCGAGCCCCATATACTGTTATAGAGCAATATGCTAGCTCTCCAGTGTAGTAGTGTCAGAAAAAAAGACCCAAAATGTGACTTCTATTTTATAGCTATGATTTATCTTATGCTTTACCCTACAATTTCTTGACTGAATAGTTCTGCCTTGTTTGTAGTTGGTGGTTATTTGTTATGCTGTGAGACTATTAGTTTTAAAGTTTCCAGAGCTTTATTCCTTTCTGGGCAGGAATTTCCTCAGATTTTTGATCTAGGATTTTTCAGGGAGCAATTGGTAAAAGAATATGGGAAAGGTATCATTGTTCATTGTGAGGGAGAGGGTTCTTATACTTTACCATTAAATTTTTTCTTAGTGAAAGAAAGTAGCAAGCCAAAATTAGTGAATGGTTGGGTATTTTTAAAGGTGTGAAAGTTTAGAGGTATATTAGAAACAACTGAGTTTTTTGTTTGTAGATTGATTTTTAGTTTTAGCCCAGTCACTATTTATTTTCCCTAGGTCAAATTGCCTTCCTTTAGAGCAATTTTAATGGAGTCAGAGAACTGATAATGGTTTTGTCCTCAACAGAAACTTTTTCTTTTTTTTTCCCGAGAGTTAGAATTTTACCCTTCTAAAACCCAGTGACTTCATGTGCAGGGAGTACATTGATTCAGCATAGAAGTTAATTCAGCATGAACACTTTGCTAAGGATTTTCCAAACACCACATTTTCTTCATTTTTGTTGTTGATTATATACCCCAATTGTTATTATGCAAAATAAAGACATACCATAAGACATATAGTGTGTAGAACCTGGCCAAGTGAAAGTGCTTTTTAGAACTCTTGTAAGTGGAGAGCTTTAATGTTTTGTTTGTCTTTGCATTCTCTGTGGGGAAAAAAAACACCCCAAATCAAAAAACTAAAACTTGGCTTGGTCACCTTTGCCCCCTTGGCAAGATCTGCTGAGAATCTGGCTGTACCTTTTCACTGTTGAAAGTCTTTTATAACCTGACTAGGAGTTAGGCAGCTTTTAAATTTGGTAGCTCTCTGACCCCCATGAAGGACTCATTTAAATCCTTTGTCACTTGAGCCTGGATTTTAACTACCCCTTGTGGATTTCAGTGAGAAGTATTATGTAATTAGATGAGGATGGAAATTAGATTAATGTAAGGGAACAATGGAAAAGACATCATATTAGATAATTTATAATTCACGTTTCTAGATTTTATTGTGGCCATCAAATTGCTAATAATATAGAAACCTGATAAAGTATGCCACAAATGATGAAATTGGTGCATACTTTGGAAAACTGTAGTAGCAATAAAAAAACGCACAGTTTTATGGCTCTGAAACAAATTGCCCACATAACCTGAAGCCAGGTTTAGCTGAAATGACTAACCTAATTAGATAAGAAATAATGAATGAAAATGAATATAAACATCTAAATCAGGTGAAGAAAAGCTGTATATAAAATCTGTAAGTTATATTGTATTAAGGTCTCTTTTTTTCTTAAGGTATGTGAGAAAGGAAATTGCAAATTAGGTCTGATGCTACATATACTGAAAGCCAAAGTTTTCCAACTATACTGTATTGTTTGGCATAAAACATTCTCTTTTCCTGGCCCCCTTCAGTCACTCCTAAGCACAAAACCAATACTGTTTATCTTCTTGAAGCTGGGCAAATGTAAAAGGTAAGTTATTAATTTGATCCTGGTTCAGAAAAATACTGACTAATTATTAATGCATAATTCACTTCTTTGGAAGAGCACTTAAAAATTAAGAAAAAGATCATAGAGTAGAGTTGACTTTTTCCTTCTTTTGGTGTTCAGATTTATGAATTTTAACACATTTATGTATCTGTGTTACCACCAGCACAATCAGGTTACAGCACAATTTCATCACCCCTAAATACTTCCTTATGCTCTCCCTTTGTAGTCACACTCTTTCTCCATCTAGCAGAATATTTTTAAAGTTTTTGTGCAGAGTTGTGTGTCAATGAACACACATCCCTAAGTCATCACTTCTGGCTTGTTGTAGAAGTATATTCTCTCTTTTCCTCTCATCTTGGTAGTTTGCTCATATGTTCGGTACTTCTTCCTGAGAATGCTATGCAATTGACAGATTTCTGTGAAAGTAAATGGGATTGGGTTGTGTATGATCATCTGATCCAGAGGTAGGTTGTGGAGAACATTTGCTGGAGTAGTGCTTCAAATCGCAGGGACTGAGCTGTTGGGAAGTAGCAATAGCCCAGGGAGGAGCCTACAATGTGGGATAGGTGGGATTTATACCCAGGGAACAGAAATGGGAAAAGAACATCACAGGCTGAGGAATGCCTGAGCAAAGCACACAGGAGAGAAATCGCGTGACACAGGTGACAACAGCAGGTAGCTCTGCGTGGCTGGTAGGAAAGGCATGTGGAGGGGGATAGTAGAACATAAGACTCAAAGTTTATGTCAGAATATGGATTTTATATAATTGACAGTGGGGGAACATTGACTTGTTTCTGAGCAGGTGAGAGATTTTATCTGAAATGCGCCTCCAGAAGAGTAATCATGGAGGACAAACCAGGCTTCAGGGAGAAGAATATGTGGGACATCCAGAAAAAGATTCCAGTGACACTGGAGCTGCTTCTTTAATTGCTCATCAGTGAGGAAGAGCTGGGCATTGGTATCAGAATCCTCTGTACAGTTGTTATGTTTGGATTTATAGAAGCATGAATAGCAGCTTGCATATTGTTCTTAAAACATCCTTTGGTCACCTGTACTAAGTTTGGAATCAAAGAACCCTTCTAGATAGTGTTAAAGAGACATGGTAAGTGGTATTTTTACATCATTATTAGAGTCAAGAGTCCAGTGCCTACAGGAGCAAAAACTATTAACTTCACAAGACTTATTCTTGTATGAGTGGGCTACACACTGTACATGTAAGAAAAAATAGCAAACTCATACCTCACATCTGTAGGAACCAATTCATTCATTTATTCATTAATTCATTCAAAAAGTATGCTTCAAACACATATGCTATAGCCTGTGGATCAGGCTAGCCTTCAGGAAACTGTGTCAGCCACTTATTGACCATCTTAGCTTAAGCCAGGCTGGCTAGACTCGTTGGCTCTCATATATTCAGAGAACTTTCCATTGTTATCAACATCTTTTTGGACATTAGTCTTTCCTATCCACTTTCTTAACATTTTATGCTCTTCTGTTTTCCTGCTAATCTAACCCAGACTCTTGAACCCAGCACCCTCTGGTCTTCTGCATGATCTGCCTGGTTCTTTCTTGCCTACTTAGCCCATTACTTTGGCTGATCCTTACTCTTGCCTGTGTCTGTCTCTGACGGGCTTACCTGGTGCTGACTCATGACCCACTTCTGATATTACCTCACTGGGGCATATTACTACTGTGGACCTGTTGTCTCATTTATTTCAGACCACTGACTCAACTTTGGCATTGTTTTCACGTTCCATCTCCCACCATTGTTGCGATTTTCACTTGGGTAGTATCAAATTGCTTCAGGCATCCATACCTTACCCAACTTCAAAAGAACCATGTCACACCAGGATATGTCACAAATGTCCTCAAATGCCATGAAGAGTTGGGTTTGGCACATTCGGTTCAGAGACTATTTTTTATTCTGCTTTAGTTCCAGATTAATAATTAGAAAACTAGATTTGAATTTGCTTGAGCTAGATCCAAGATATATGTGTATATGTGTGTGTGTGTGTGTGTGTGTGTGTGTGTGTGTGTGTATGAGTCTTGGTTCAAAAAGAGTTAAAAAATATGTTCAGCTCTGGGGCCAGGAAGTTAGAATAGTTTCTTCTAGTTTTAAATTCATGATATGATTAGAGTTTTTGCTTCGATTGTAGAGAAAATAGACGAGATGGATGTGCTAACTGTAGTGACTAAGTGGTATGTCACTGGAGGAGTAGGACAAGGGTGAAAGTAAAATTGAATTTCTAATGATGGCTGGGATGCTGTGAAATAGAAATGTTTCCCAAACTGACAGTCCCATATCCAAAGCACAGGGAGGGCAGGGAAGATGCTAACACATGTGGTCTGACACCACAAACAATGTTCTCCTTTGGAACAAAGAAGACAGTTGACCTTTGTTGTCCCACACACGGGAAGCTGAATTCGAGAAATCTGTGCAACATATGTTCTTCTCATTTCTCTGAGGATTACCAGGAAGAGTAGGGCTTTGCCCAAGAAAACACTGAGGCCAGGATGTTAGAGTCAAATTGATTTCTTGAAAAGACTATTACATTCTTCCATGACCTTCTTAAAGGGGTTTCATAGGAGTACTCGAAACTCCCTCAATCCCAGACACACCTCTCCCACCTTGACATGATTGAGTGGTCTTATTTTCCCCTTTCTGAGAAAAATGACTGCCCTGAAGGTGTCCTGATGGCTGTAGGGAAACACCATCCCTCTGGATATTACTCCTGCTAGTTAAGCTGTTCCAGGGGAATGATGGAAATATGGGGTAGGACGAGAGCAGAACTGTTTGCAGTTGGATTTCTCCATGTCCCCAGGATACTGGGGACATCTTCACTCACTGAACACATGAGCCCACTCAAGTTTCATCACTTGTTCTGCTAACATCTGTCAAACACGCACAGCGAGATTACAGAGACTGGCAAAACAAAAGCTGGTTCTCCTGGGAAGGAGGTGGCGGATGTTAGTGAAGATGCATGTCTTACAGAGCAGCAGATGTTGGGAATGTCTCTGGCCGGGATGTAGTTACAGCTTTGCACACACACAGAGGACCTGATAAAAGACAGGTGTGCGGTGGGCAGGCTGTGTGCTTTGCGACATCAGAGGGAGGGAGATGACTTAGTGTGAGAGCTGCACTTGAATGATGCTATCCATGCTCCTCTTCTCTCAGTAGAGCCACCACTAATGGAGTCAGGAACTTAGTCACTTCCAGACACTGGGTGAAGTGCCCTGCGTTCATGTTCTCATTCAGTTCCTTGCAGTGGGCTCTGTTATTCTCCCCATTTTATAGATGGGGACACTGAGGCTTAGAGGTGTTGAATAGCTTGCCCAGGGTCGAAGAGGTAACACATATGGAGCCTGAATTCAAGTCCACTTTTGGTTAGAAAACCTTAGCTTGTAAGCACAGAAATTAAGGAATTAAATTTCCTTGCACCTGAAATTGTGATGACAAGTGAGTTACTTATTCTGGTGACTGAAGTGCCTTCAGTTAAAAAAAGTCAGCTTGCTATTTACAGTCTTTCATTTCTCCCCAAGGAGAGGTGCTTGGGGGTTAGGAAAATGAACTCTTTTCAGGATGGTGTGCCCTTTACTCATCTCTTTGCCCCGTCTTACCACACACTTTCTTGAAACTGTCAGGTCCCTGTTCCTTGCTCCTCCTCTGATGGCCTGCGAATACACTGCCTGTGCTGCTGTTCCAGGGCTCTTTTAAGGTGCTGTGTGGAAAAAGAAAGGTGAGAGCTGGGTAAAGAGATTCTGGTGTGGTGGGGCAGAGGTGAACTGCAGTATTTTTTTATTTTTATTTTTAGTGTTTATTCATTTTTGAGAGAGAGCAGGGGAGTGGCAGCGAGTGAGAGGGAGGCACAGAATCCGAAGCAGGCTCCAGGCTCTGAACTGTCAGCACAGAGCCTGACATAGGGCTCCACAAACCAGGGGATCATGACCTGAGCCGAAGTTGGATGCTTAACCGACTGAGCCACCCAGGCACCTGGAGGTGGACTGCGGTATTAAACAGGTCAGTCAGCGTCAGCCTTCTTAGAATGATGATATTTGAGCAAAGGTCAGAAGGGTGTAGGGTTTGTGTGTGTGTGTGTGTGTGTGTGTGTGTGTCTGTAGTAGTGTAGTATATCTTACCTCCCAACTGGACTGTAAATTCCTAGGTGGAGGCCATGTTTTATATTACTTGGTATTGCATATGCTAGGCTCATGGTGGGCACCCAAGACACCGGTATTGGATTGAGCACATATGAGATTTAGTGAATTGCTAACAGGAATGAATTAGGTATGAGTGAATAGTGGGGTGAATTTGTTTTCCTTTAGGAGTCTATTTCAACAAATACTTTTGTTCATCTTTTTTTCTGGCCATAAAGGTAATTTATGCTTAACGTAGAAAACTATGAGAACCCTAAAACCGTAAGGAAGAAAATAAAAATCACTCCTAATTCCAAATGTCAGTATCATCACTACTAAGCATTTTGGTGTATTTTCTCTCTCTCACACACACATGCACACAAATATATATAAGTTAAAAAATTAGGATCGCATTTAACAATGATATTTAAAAAACTCAAATGACCTATATATCGGGGGTGCTGACCCATTGTAACCCCTTTGTGTTGGATGGTGGGAAGGCTGAGGAGCCCCAGAGTGGGGGCAGATGCAACAGGGGGACACTTGGGGCAGTGGCTCTTTTTCAGTACTGGCCCAGGATGGCAGTACTAGTATGTCTTGATTGACCACCGGCCCTGAATGCACTGTCTGTAGTTTTGTGCCTCACTTCTTTTTACCTAACATTACACACTGACAACATTATTACAGGTCTTTTCATCATGTTTGTAATTTCAAAAGTAGTTTTATTTTGGATGTTTACTTTAGTTATGGGACTACAAGCATCAATTAAAAAAATACCCAAATGCTTTTAATACTCCTTATCTTGGGAAAAGCCACCACAAAGACCCTACTTTTTCTCTACCTTTTCTCAGCCCCTAATGGTTTGGATGGCATTCTTGCCTCTGTCTCGGCACTTGCTTAGCTTGATGTGTAGACCTCAGAGAACCATGACATTTGGGAAGAAAAAGATGACAAGAGCAAAGTAAACCAATCTGAAAGGCTGTGGATCTTGGTTCCTTCCTAGACCCAGCTGCAGGACACTTCAGTGCATCATGACAGTGCTCTGGAGTGGTGATGACTGTCTTTCTATCTAATAACAATTGTCTCCTTATGGCTTTTGCAGCCAGGGCCCAGTCTGTTGCCCAAAGCCCAAAGCTGAAAACTCACATAACCTTTAAAAATTTTTTTAATGTTTATTTATTTTTCAGAGAGAGTGAGAGAGAGAGTGCATAAGCATGGGGAGGGGCAGAGAGAGAAGGAGACATAGAATCCAAAGCAGGCTTCAGGCTCTGAGCTGTTTGCACACAGCCTGACACGGGCTTTGAACTCATGAACCATGAGATCATGACCGGAGCCAAAGTCGGATGCCTAACCAACTGAGCCACCCAGGAGCCCCATCATGTAATCTTTTGAAGAGCACTATATAAGTAAATTGAATCCTTATAATGAAAACTAGTTGAGCAAACAATGCCACACCATGTAGCTACATGCATTTCCTAAGATGAAAAATATCTCCAACCACAAACAGAGACATGGGATAGGGAACACAGGTCTGCTTTATTATGTGGGTTTTGAAATTAAACCCATTATTTAGAGCAGAGGCACTGAAGTTCTGCAGATTAAAACAGTGAATTAAATTTATTTATTCAGCAAAGGATTGGTCATTCATTAAATGCCAGGCATTGGACCGGGTGCCAAAGATAGACAAGGTTCCTGTAGTTATAGAACTTTCATGGTACTTCTAGGAGAGTTTATTAAGTGGAGATAGAGCAGTGATTATGCACTTCTACGTTTCATAAATGTGCATAAATGTGCATAGGAGTGTATAGTTATTTCTCAGTGAAACATTAATTTTACTTATTTTAGGGGCACCTCGGTGGCTTAGTCGGTTAAGCGTCTAGCTTAGATCATGATCTCACAGTTCATGGGTTTGAGCCCCGCGTCTGGCTCTGTGCTGACAGCTTAGAACCTGGAGCCTGCTTCACTCCTGTGTCTCCTTCTCTCTCTGCCCTTCCCCCCACTCACACTCTGTCTCTCTCTCAAAATAAAATATAGACACAAAAAAATGAAAAAAAAATTTACTTATTTTAGGTCTTGAGCTCCTTCTATATGGAAGACATTCCCTTTTCTTTCCCTGAAAATTCAGTCCAGTGTCTTATCATACATTTACATGTATATTACACACATTGCAATGTACTGTGATGCTTTATATCCTCTAAGAGGGACAATTTTTAATGCGCTGAGACATAGAATTGAAGGGTATTTAGAGAAAACATGGAAAGACATGTGCATTATCAAATGCTGAGAAAAAGTAAAATTGCATCATGAGAGAGGGCACACATGCCAGGTCAGCCATGTCTCTCTCCCATGGGGTGAAGAGCCTGAAGAATTAAGGAGAGATGCTCACCTGGACCCACTCGAGTGCCCAGAATCCCAGAATTCCCAAGCATAGCGGCCTTGAGCCCCTGACCAGAGCCTGCAGGGGACTCTTCCATGGTTCCCTCTTTTTGAGTGTTGACTGTGCTGTCACTGTGTGCTGGTGTCTTCACCCATGCATACAAGACCCCAAGTGTAGGATGGAGATGGAGGAATAAGGTGGTGGGACACCCACAGATGTCAGGTGTGAGCCTACCTATAGCGATGGCAATTTTCTCATTGACTAAAGAAAAAGGTGAGGTTAAGTGATTGTGTGTGTGTGTGTGTGTGTGTGTGTGTGTTTAATCTTTAAACATTTTTCCCATTACCACCTCTAGTTGCCCTCTGACAATGTTGAAGGAAGAGAGATACCTTTTGTTAAATGAAGGACTCTGTTTATTAGTGCATTCTATACAGTTAAAGAATTCTTTAGAGGAAAAATAAACTAGGGCATTTATTTCGTGCATCATTGTATTTTTTGAAACAATGGATTACATCTTAATCCTGCATACATTCTTAAAATGAGAACTCCATCTGGGAGGCCTAACCTTCCATGGAAACGTCTGGGTTACACATGTCCATCCAGTCCTTTGCCAAGTGCTTAATGGAGCACGCAATTGTTCGTAAGATATGCTGGGGTTCTCTGGAGAGTCCTAAAAGACAGAGCAGGGTGCTTCGGGTAGCCTGGTGTGCACATTATTTGGGTCCAGCCTCGATCACTCAAGCCATTTGCTTTAAATAATTACAATTAGATGCTCTTCTCTTTGTGCCGTGTCTTTCTATTTTTAATGCCATTAAGTTTGAAATAATTGAAGATATTTTACTGTCAGTTTTCCAGTTTTTCTTTGGATATATTCCTGTCACTGAAGTTAAAACAAGGCAAGAGTTGCAGAATCCTTAAATCAATCATCTCATGAATCTGCCCTCATGTTGCTCAAGGAAATACAGGAAATGTACTCCAGTAAATCTCCCTTCATAAGCTTTATGTAGTCCTAAAGTCACAACTGATGGTGGTGTCTCTTCCTTTGGGATCAGCTGCAGAATTATAGACTGATAGGGCTGTAAAGGATCATGTGGTGTCATTGCCTTATTTCATAGGTGAGGCATGAAGATTCAGAGAGAGCAAATGCTTGTCCCAGGTCACAGAGCAAGTAGATATGACACACTGGGAGCCTGGACTTCATGATGTACTTAACCTCTTTAGTTCACATGATTGCAATTAATGATCATGTAGTTCAAAGAAAATTGTTTTTCTGGCCTCAGAAACCTAAATAAAACTCAAAAACAATCCTGAACCTTATGTGCTTGTATAATGAACCATTTTGAGCATATTAGGAGTTTCACTTAGGACTGATGTAACTCTGGACTTATTCTAGCCTTTTATATAAATTGCGAATTATTGTTATTTGCAGAAATTATGTCTTATAAAGTCACTGTGAGCACTGAATTAGCGAACACTGAGACATTTCTCCTTGGGGAAATACAGGCTTGGGTTCTATGAGACTGGTCACACTTTCATCAGTTAGTTAATACATAACTTGTTTTATATATTTCTGTTTATATAATTATAAATTATATAATATAAATTATATATATATAATTTATAATTAATTATAAAATTAATATATATTTTTGATTCATTAACATTGAACTCAGGGCTAACAGTACTATAACTCATGTCTGAACTAAGCTTACCTAAAACATATTTTCTCCATAAGGCACATCACATCAACCTTCTTGTGTGTAGGAACACTAGACAGCACTTCAACACTGTGCTTGGGGGCCATTTTAAACCAACAAAAATCCCCCCAAAATGTAAAACACGTGGCACTAAAGAGACTGTGAAAAGGAAACTTGCTTATAGTATGAGAGCTGACACAGGAAGGCAGAGTTTTGGCTTGTTTGACCTCAACTGGGAATGTGTATGTTGGGGACTCCCAATTTTTCACCATTTCCATGCATGTCCAAAAATGACCACAAAATGCTGCATTCATTGATTTTAAGGTTACAAATAAATTTTAGGAGGTGGATTTGCAAATAGCGAATTGTGAATCATGAGGGTCAATTGTATACCCAAGCTTGCATACGTCGCCACATACTGTCATCTTGAGGATTAATTTTAGCCTTCAATTCTAGTTCCACCTGGAGAGCTTTCACTTCTGCATTGGTGGTATAATTACAGTGGTAGCCCTTAGGCTCCCATAGAAACCATTTGTTTCAGTGCTCCTACTTCCTAAGCATCGTGCTGCTGAAAGACTCCTGGAGGCAGATCCAGGGCCCTGATCCCCTAATCACAGAACTTCATCAAGAGTGGGCCCCTACCCCAGGCATGCACCCTTTCCCCCCCTTAATTAGGCTAACTTCTTATACCTGAAGAAGTGGGTCTCTATCTAGGTTTGTCCCTAGGATGTTGCCTCATGTCTGTTTTGCCCTCAGAGTTCTGTCTTTAGTCTCTTTCACCTCATCCTCACTTAGAAGTGCTTATTATTCCCATGGCTAACCACAGCCAGGCCCCCAATCTCCAGATCCTTATTTCTTGTGACACCTTTCTTCTGCACAGTTCTATTTCTCTAGTTTCCTCCTTGACATTTCCACCAGAATGACACCCTGGAACCTCTACATGTGCCACCTCTCATTGCCTCCTGCCCCATCCTAAAGCCTCTTCTTTCTTCCACTTGGGCCCTTGGCTACTTGGTTCATTGTCCAACCAGTCACTCAAGCTTGAAAATTGGAGGTATCCTTAACTCCTTCCTGTCCTTCACTCCCCTTGTCAGATATTCTATGAAGTCCCATAGCACCTACCTTTGTACTGTCTCCCCCATCTGACCATGTCTCTCTAATGTCATTACCATGGCTCTATTCCAGTTCTCATTGAGTTTGGCTGCCATTTGTACATGTCTCCAATTCATTCTCTACACTGCTCCCAGAAAGATCTCTACACACATAGGACCATATCACTCTCCTTCTTTGAATCTTTCAGGAACTTTGCTTTGACTACTGGGCATAATTTAAACTTAATAAGGTCATTTTATAAATGGACCCTGGCTTTCACTCCTATTTCATCTCCATCACCCCCTTTTCAACTGTGTGATATCATGATATAATAAGAAATGAATTTTTTCTTTTTCCCTGGTTCCTGACACAGGAGCTTCTAAAACCCTTGGAATTTCCAGAGTGATAGAAGTGAAGGGAACATTTTTTGTTATTCACAATAAGCCCCTTTCAGCCATACCTAGTTTATATTAATGAGGAGACTCTTACTGAGTCCCTTGCCAGCTTGGATGGGGGCTGGTTGCTAGAGGGACCTAAATTGAACATTTTAGTCCAACCCCTCAACCTCTGGGGAGTTAATCACCAATGCCCAATGATTTAATCAATCATGCCTACCTTATGGAAACTCCATAAAACCCCTAAATGACAGAGAGCTTCTAGGTTGATGAACACATCTGTGTGCTAGCATACCCCAGCCTTATAGGGACAGAAGCTTCTGAGTTCAGGACCCTTCCAGGTCTCACCCTTTGTATCTCTTTAAATGGCTCTTCATTTTTATAGTATCCTTTATCATGAACAGGTAATAGTAAATAAACTGTTTTAATGTGTTCTGTGAGCCATTCTAGCGAATGATTAAACCTGAGGATGGGGTTATGGGAACCCTGATTTATTGCCAGTCCCTTTGAAGTACTGAAGGCCCAGGACTTTCCATTGGCATTTGAAGTGGGGGCAATCTTGTGGGATGGAGCCCTTAATTTGTGGGGTCTCTGCTACCTCCAGGTAATTAGTGTCAGAATTGAATGGTAGAACACCCAGTTGGTGTCTAGAGAGTCAGAGAATTGGTTGGTATGAGAAAAATCTGCCCCCCCCCACTATATTTGATATCAGTAGCTTTTGGAGTAGAAACAGATTGTAATCTAACAACATTCTTTGAAGTTCTTGAAACATCTCATGCTCTTCCTGCCTGCCTGTCTTTATGTATGCTCTGCTCTTCTTCTGGAATATTCTTCATGCAATCATTCACCTTATGAACTCCTACTCACTCAATAACATGTGGCTAAAGGTTTGTCTTTCCTGTGAAGCTTTCCTTGACATGCACAATATAGTTAGTTGTCCCTTTGAGTGCCTAAAGAACAAACCTTAATTATCTCACTCTGTAATGGAGTTTTAAAATAATGAGTCTGGTTTTGGACCAGATGTTGCATTTTAGGTGCCTGAGGTAGATAGGTGAAGAAATACTCAGTAGGTAGTTACACAAATTCAGAACATCTAGCTCCAAATCTAATAAATCTAGGATTTTATGGCACCCTAAGAGCTATTATTTTATCTTTGTAGGAGATATCTCTTTTTTTACCTCTCTTCCTGAATATTGGTTATTTTGTGGCTCCACTCATATCTGGGCTACACTGCATTAAGTTGATAGATAAATGTCATGAGTTAAATTGTCAAATACTCTTTCCCAAGTCTAGAGTTACATTAACCTCTGAGAGAATATTGTTGATTTCATGCCTGCTTTTGCCTATTACACATTTAAATTATCATAGTTTTTCTCTGTGAGGTGTCCAGGCACAGCTTTGAGAAAGCTGTTCTTGGTCTCATTAACCCCATTAAGAGGACTACCATGTTTTGTGATCACGAGACCATTGCTGAAGTCTGGGCCCAGGGGTCCTGGCCAAAGGGCAGAATAAGCATTTCTGTGCTGGTCATTCAAGCCAAAAGCATTTGTACTGTTAGCAATGCTCTTTCCTTGGAAGAATGAAGCAGTCTGTCCGGTTTCATGTCCATTTCAGGGAGTAAATTATCTTTCTTGTTCCCTTTTTTTTTTTTTTTTTAGTTACCACACTCTCTGAGCCTTAAATTATGTTATACAGTTTATTACATAGTAGAGACTAAAAGAATAAATATGTTTAGCTAAATTAAGATGATTTTTAAACTATGTTATGGCTGATTGTCTCACGATGGCAAATTCTTACTTTGCACCCTCCACCCATAGGACTCCCATCTTGTATAAATATGCCTGTAAAAATTTCCAGGGAAAGGGTACTCATCCTTCATTTTTGTGCCTGACTTAACTTCATTTGCCTGTGACTGAGAGGAAATTAAAAGAAACTCCAAGTTCATCTGCTGCTGCTACATTGGCTGATACTGTAGGTCTTCCACATTTATTTAGAGAAAATAAGTCCACTCCTCCAACTAGCCTTGATTTGTAGCAGGATTTGCTCCAAAGACATCTGGAAGGAGAATTCAGATTAAAATGGATCATTTTCCTGAAGTCAGCCATTTCTTACTATAATATTCTATATATGGGAACTGTGGTCTATGGGGGAACGCAGTCTCTATTTATGTGCCCCTTGACACTCCCATATAGTTGATTTCCTTATTCCAATGTGCTACATTGTTCTTAGACATTCTCAGTTTATGGAAACTTATGGGGCTCATGACTCCCCTGAGAAGCCAAGTTTGGCAATGAAGATGCCCTTCGATAGAGGAAATGGTCTCATTCCTCAGACAACACAAAAAGCTGTATCTGTTCAAGGTCACAACACGGAATACTTCCTGTAAATCCTTCAGACTTCTCATTTTTCTCTTTGAATTCCAATTTATACTTTTATTACCAGTATCTTCCTTTAGTAAAACTCATCCAAGTATTGACCACTTTCTATAGGAAAAAAAAATATCAGTTATATCCATGAAGAATTAGATAATTCTTGTTGAGTCTCTCCTTTCATCCTGTAAACTGGAACCTGTCTTTCTAACATTCTGTTTAATCCACTGAATGTTAACACTGAATGTTTTTACTCCCTCTTATTCTCTGATGTGTTTTCCTCCATAGTTTAGGCAATGTTTAAAAAAATACCTATAATCAATCATTCTCTAATTCTCTTAGTTACTTCTATTCACTCAGCAAAATTTCAAAGTGAAGTGAAATTAAATAAAATTTACAGGCACTGCCAAATTCCAAACCTACTGACCTGGCCAAATGGACTTACGAAAATGCTCTCCAGCATAAACCTTAATATTTTCCTATTGGTTAAAAATTCCTTCCAAGGGATGTCAGATAAATAATACAAAAGGAAACATTTTCAGGTTTAATATTTTAGACAAATCAAGGTTCTTAGGATGGAGACACTATTTAAAACAAAGAAACAAAAATAAGGATCAAATGAACTATATAGAATATAAAATCTATGTATAATGAACAAAAAAATTTTAAGACACATTTATAATGAACAAAAAAAAATTGTGGACTGTGTTCCCACATACAAGCTTTTAGCAACTTTTCTAGCCCAAAGAGAGCAAATAGGTGATCCTTGTGAGTTTACAGGTTAAGTTGAAGTAGAAGCATTGTACTGGCTTTATTGTACTGATTGATCATAAGTGCCAGTCTCAGACTGGACACTCAACAGGACAATTCTAACCAATTGAAGAGGATGGTAGGGATTCACTGGAGTTCTTCCCATGCCAATGTTCGAAGCTGTGTTTATTTTTAGGCTCTGTTACATTTTCATCAGATATGTGTTATTATTTCTGCTAAGAATAATTGACTCACTATGTGTATTTTTAAAGCAAAATAAATGATAATTTATTTTCCCCAAAATTGATGTTGGCATTATCACTACATGAATTGGAATAAGAGCTGTAGATTTGGGGTTGCCAGTATCTTCTATCACTCAGTCTACTTGATTACTTGGAAAGGACACAACTAGGCATATTGAGGGAGGGAAAGAACAAAAACCTTAAAACCTGATGAGAGTAAGAGAAGTATGCAAAAATGTAGCTAGCTAACATAGCATCTGATAAGGGCCAGATTAGTCTCGATCTGCTCTCAGTTTATTTACTTTGGAATGGGACAGTCTTATCGGATGAGTTTGGTTTTAAAATAATTGATTTAAAACAAATAAGACATTTTAGTGGAATTTCAAATTGAGTTAAAAAATATTTGGCTTAAACTCTTGGAAAGTAGGTCATATTCTTTATAAAATGTTATTCTTAAAAATACAGTATATTATGTCTTGTTAGTGAATATCAGGAGAAAGCTTGAAGAGGATAATGGCGAATCATCCTTTGGGTTTAGTTATCTCAAGTGTTAAAGGAGGTGAGCAACTAGATGATTTTCAAAGTTCCTTTTAGCTAGCTGTATCAGTCTAATATGCTTGAGAGAGGAAAGAAAATACTAGGAGAATCTCCATTTTGCCTCTTGAGTGAAAAAAAAAAAAGAAACATTAAGTTATGGGGCATATCAGAGTTAAACATATAGATCATTGTTAAATAACCGACATATGATTCTATGTGTGCCAGTATTCCATCATTTGAATTAAATATGACTAAAAGAGAGGCTGAATTTGGTTGTTTCCATGGCCCCAAAGAGAGAGGATGAGATAGTTTCACATTGCTACCTTTTCTAGGCCAATCTTGATACTGTAGTTAATTGCAGTGATGACATCTCTTGTTGGAATACATTGCAGTGGATAGAGATAATACTTCTGTCAACCAATAAGTTTAAAGTATAATGCCAATAGAAAGAGACATTATTTGTTAGGGCTCCAGGGTAAATCACTAAAGTAATGGTGCTTAACGAGAGAGATAATGCTAGATGAGAAATCCTGAAATTATGGGAGCAATTGCCCAGAGGGCCTTTTTTCACCCCCACCTCCTCTGAACTTAGCTTTGTTAATCAGAAAAAGAGAATCAAGTCTGGACCAAGGACTACGGTTCATATTAAGAAGAAGAATCCTAGTTTTCCATCTCTAATTTCTATGATTGTGCAAATCTAAATTAAAAACATTGGGAACATTCAATATGTTTGTCATGTATTTTTAAGCCACAGTAATAGCTCAGTGTAGTACATTATGTACAGAGAAAAGAAAATGAATAGCTTAACACCAGCTTTATGAAATTAACTAGCTCCAAACAGAGAACTAGCCACCTGGTCAGGTTTCAAATTTTTGTCTTAAATATTAATATTCTAAAAAAGAAAACATATTCTTACAGAGTCTAAGGAAATCAGTGACTTTTCCAGTGTATGCTTGTTTTACATAAACAACTTGCCCCTCACAACATGACAATAATTTTACATAGGTCTACTTAATGAAATATGTTTTGTTTTTTTTTTTGGAAACCGTCGTCTTCCTTTCTCAATACCCCATGATGTCCAATCTGTCCTCAATATCTCTGAATCTCAATCTGTCCCTCTCTCTTTCTAGTAATAAGCTATTTCCTATTTTTACTCTCTAGACCTGGATAGCCCCCAAATTTGATTATGCATTCAATAATTCCAAAGTACCTATTTGCGCGCGCGCGCGTGTGTGTGTGCATGCGTGTGAAGTGATGAACAGATATAATAAAATGTGATGATGATGTCATCATATATTTAAAAACAACAAGCACCCAGGGGCACCTGAGTGACTCAGTTGGTTAAGCATCCAACTTCTGCTCAGGTCATAATCTCATGGTTCATGGGTTTGAGCCCTGTGTTGGGCTCTGTGCTGACAGCTCAGAGCCTGGAGCCTCCTTCAGATTCTGTGTCTCCCTCTCTCTCTCTGCCCCTCCCCCACTGATGCCCTGTCTCCCTCTGTCTGTCAAAAATGAATAAAAACATTAAAAAAATTTAAACAACAACAGCAACAAGTACCCAGAAGTTTAACAGCAAAGTAGTCACCTTTGGAGAATAGATGTTTGGAATATGATGTCCCTGCTCTAAATAATTTTGTAATTTTTCTTTTGGAAAGCACTTTAGAGAATGGGAAGTGCCAAAAAAAAAATCACTGTCATGATTATACAGTCTTTCTTTTGTACTAAAATACAAGCTGGCTACCCAGCTTGACCATCCACCTTGATTGGCAGACTGGATTCCTTTATCAGTCAGCGTTAGGCAAGAAGCATATTGCTGACTTACATAGTGTGTGTATTTGTGTGTGTGTGTGTGTGTGTGTTTGTGTGTGCGCATGTGCGAGAGAGAGAGAGAGAGAGAGAGAGAGAGAGAGAGAGAGAGAGAGATACTGAGGAGTCTTTAATAAAGTATCTATTCATAGAAGATGTGAGGAGGACAATGGGAAACCAACAAGAAATGGGGGAGGACTTATATTCCCGAGGCCTGAAAGGGATCAAAGGAGGGGTTTGCTCTTAGAATGCAGAATGAGATGTAGGTGAAAGCTTTCTCGCTGGACCTGGGGACTATAGGGGAGGAAGACAGCCACACTTCTGAGCTTATTCTCCTTGCTTTAAAATTTCTGATGGTGCTTCCCTTTGGCCAAACTTGAGAGAAAGCCAGAGAGCCCAGGAACCTTAATAGAACCCATACAGACAAGTCTCCCAGGACACAGAGCAGAGTGGAGAGGCGTGGAGAGGGGTTCTAGAGGGACCAATGGAGAATATCCAGCACAGCCATTAATGACTTTCATCTGTTAACGGTAATCCAGATCACTCCACTGAGGACTGTCAGGAGGAAGGGTGTAGCTTCTGAAGGGAATTCTAAGAAAAGCATCCCTTATATAAACTGAGAATGTAAACTCACCAGGTTAAGTATGCAACCAACAGAGGAAATGGATGTTTTAGTTCATTCATTATAATTCAGCCTTTTTTCTTCATGGCCGTGTTTTTTCTTTTGACAGGAACATGATTGAATGTTTTTTGATACATTCAGTCTAAAACATTTTCATAGGCCTTTAGGTAGAAATGTGTATTCCTTATTGAGACTACAAGAGAGAATGGGAAAATACAAAATGACAAATCAATATATATATATATATTTTTTTTTCTTAATGGAGTTCTCTGTACATATTTATTGGCTATGTTCATGAGTGAAATAAAATCCTAAAAATCTAACTAGGATTGGGGTTTGGGAAGGGGGGATTAAAAACAAAAATTACCTATGTTTATAATAATCCAGATCTGCTTGCTCTTGGCAGTTTTTACTTCACTGAACCTATTTTAATGCCTTGGCAGGCTCAGTGATGTTTTATTTTTGCTGGAAATTAAGAACATGGGCAGTAATCATGAGTGCCAAGAATAGAAAAGACAAATTATACTGAGTGTGTTCTGGAAAGCATAGGAAGTGTTGGTCCCCAAGCTTTGACTTGCTGGATTTGGATATGGATTACCCAACTAGACTTCTAATGCTCTGGTACAATCAGGTCATCTTTCATCCAAAAAGGAAATTGAACATTTTTTTCTATGAAAATCATGTCGATTTTTGATTTTGGTATTAGTATTCAGTTTTATTCATGATCACTATCAGTTATTATTCATGGTCACTATCACTGTCTATCAAATAATGGTGGCTCATACATTTTAAATGGGATACCAGGAGAAAGTATTTTTTGTACATTCTCTCAGGTGAATTAGAGCAGAATAAAATGTGTTATTAAAGCTGATCTTTGGGGGGGCCCTGAGTGGCTCTGTCAGTTAAGCTTCTGGCTTTGACTCAGGTCATGATCTCCCGGTTCGTGAATTCGAGCCCCGTGCCGGGCTCTGTGCTGACAGCTCAGCTGTGTCTCCCTCTCTCTCTGCCGCTCCCCTGTATTTCCTCTCTCTCTCTCTCTTTCTCTCTCTCTCTGTCTGTCTCAAAAATAAAGATTAAAACAAAAATTTAAAACTAGTCTTTGTGTCAGAGAAAACTCCAAGTTCAGATTTTTCAGTGGTGAATTCCAGCAAATATTGAAGGAAGAAATACCAGTCTTACACAAACTCTTTTAGAAAATGGAGAGGATAGGAATAACTTCCCAATGATTTTGTTTTATGAGGCCAACATCACCCCAACTCTAAAATCTGTCAAAAATATTACCAAAAACAAAACAGAGAAAATTGTAGACCAATATTCCTCCTGAACATAAATACCAATCTTTAATAAAATTTCAGCATATTAAATCCAGTAACATGTAAGAAGATACTACATAATAACAGAGTGGCAGTTATCCCAGAAATGCAAGGTTACTTTAATTTTTCAAAACTAATGAATGTGATTTACTGTGTTACTAAAAGAAAAAAGAAAAAATCAAATGCTCATTTCAATAGCTGCAAAATTGGTCTTTTGCTTTGATTTACATACATTTGAATTTATGTTTATTTAAAAAAAAGGAAGAACAGAATATAAAGAAAGGCAAGGTTCATAATTTTAAAACTCTGTTTAAGGTAATTTTCCCATAACAAACAATTATTTTTTTAGCAGAAATTTATAATAGTCCTAATAACTCACATTTTAGGGTAAATTGGACCTCACCATGGGTCAGGAATAAATTTCATATCTATACTGTGCAGACCCAGAGAGTTGTGCTTTCCATGCATCATAGATCCTTAGCCTGGGATCTATGGGTTTCCACAGCATCTGTCCAAACCAAGATTCTGAAATATGAGGGGTTTTAGATGTGGCTGGTGTTGTCAACCTGAAAGGGGATGGGAGAGGCATCCAAATTGAGGGTGAAGTTCAGTGGAAAACAACTTTATCCATGCATGCATGCAATAAATAGCTGAGGACCTACTTCATGCAAGGTACAAAATAGATGAAAGCCACTGCCTTCATGGAACATATATTCTATTGGGATTATCTGCAGTAATAATATACTTATATTTATATATATACATACATATGTGTATATATATATGTATGTATATATATCAGACACCTAAGGACTAAGTTCTAGGACTGCCACAGGATTGACAGTTTACTAGTGGGTCAAAATATAATTTCTAATCTTGTTCATTTTATTTTTGGTCAAAGATAATCTACTTTCTTGATCTTCCTTACCCTTTCTCATCTCTGTAGAGAACTCTGCATGTTTCAGGAGTTAGCCTTGCTCTTCTTCTTGGCCCATTTGATCACAAAGCAACCTTGACAGAACATCTGTTTCTCCATCAGAGGGCTATTGATCCCAGATGACAAAGCTGAATCATTTAAGAACTATTGGTGGAGACAATTTTGTGAATAGTTTTGATGGGCTTCTCCATCTTCTTTTGGTTTTGTTTCTGTTGTTGTTGTTGTTGTTGTTCTCCACTGCCTTCTCAAGAGTTTTGAGCAGAAAATTTAGGCCTAGTTGTCCTTGGACCTTTATCTGCTCAATAAATCTTTTGATCAGTCTTACTTGTCATGGAAAAGCATGAAATTTGTTATTTTCTCAATAAAGTTTCAAAGAAAGACTTGAGGGTCTATCAAAGTAGTGTGACTCTTCAAACAAGTGTAGTAATAGAAATTAAGCTGAATTCTGCAACAGTTTCTGTAGATATATTATTCCTTTGGACCTCTAGTGTTAGGAGTGATTTGGTATGATATATGACCTGGTAAATATGTGACTCAATACAATGTATCTCCCAGTGGAATAATATGGAAATGTTTATTTTACAAATATAAAGTTATTTTTTTGTATGGAGGTGAAATTTGTATCAAGTTCTGAAAGAAGTGAGTAGGGATAATTTCTTCCAATGCTAATGCCATTATTTTCTTGTTCTGTTTTGGTTGTTAATTCCAGGATTCCTCTGTGATTTTCTGGAGTTTTTTAGGTTGAATTCTAAAGCACTGTTATTTCTCAAGTATTTTGAGGTTCAACTGAATAGGTGTGGTTCTTGACATCTAATAATTCCTATATTTAAGTTCATAATGATGATTAGGGTTTGTCTTGTCTCACAGTTTTTTTCCTAACTGAAAATTTGCCTGTATAACATAATACCATAACAGTTATTTGATTTACTATTTTCTCTCAACATTTCCTGTTACACTGAATATTGACATGATATTAATCACTCTCCCCTGGTTATACTTTTGGCTCTTTATTCTGGGTTAAATTCTCTTCTGTATTCAAGAATATTATTAGATTCATAATGACAGGGACAGAACCTTTTGTTGGGTGGATACTCTCTTAGATAGGAAGTACAATGTAATTCTCAGTTATGTATCTGTATTTTATCTGGAAAAAAATGAAAATCAGCAACCATCTGGAAATATTCCATTTTTATCCTGCAAGTAGTTAATATAGTGGTCCCTAAGATTTTTCTGGAATCCCATTTCCCCCTGTATGTCTGGTTAAACAATAGCCGAGCTACAAATTACCCAGATTTTAAGACTAAGCTGTAAAATAAATTAATTAAGGATTGAGGTGGTCCAAAGAGATTGTGCAAACCTAAGTGCTCTATCATATATTTCTGATGTTTTTTCAGATGAAAAGCATTTATGATTCATAGATGACCAAAGCTAATGTGATTCAAGATTATCGATTGGGAACTGGCAGGCAGCCATGAAACCAACATTTGCAGAGATTACGGTAGTCCTGCCTTAATCTGTGGTTTGGTTTTTCGTGGTTTCGCTTCCATGATTTCAGTTACTTGTCAGCTGAGGCTGGAAGCAGATGATCCTCCTTCTGGTGCATTGTCAGAAGGTCAGTAGAAGCCTAATTCTAATCACCATGCCTGTATTATTCACCTTACTTCCTCTCATCACATAGGCTTCTTATTATCTCACATTCATCACAAAAAGAAGGTGAGTACTGTACACAATATTTTGAGAGACAGAGAGAGAAACCATATAAACATAACTTTTATTTCAGTATATTGTTATAAGTATTAGTTATTGTTGTTAATCTCTTACTGTGCCTAATTTGTAAATTAAATTTTATCATAAGTATGTATGTATAGACAAAAGCGTAGTACATACAGGATTCAATACTATCCATAGTTTCATCCACTGGGATCTTGGAACATATCTCCTACTGTATTGTGTCACTTAATCTTCCAGCAACCTTTTTAGGGAAAATGCTATTTTTTCCTGTGTCACAGATGAATAAACTGATAACTTGCCCAAGACCAGTCAACTAGTTAGGAACAAGACTAAGATTGTAATTTTGGTTTATGGGATGATTTACATAGGAATAGTAATCCTGGCTCTATTTGGAAAATTGCTTTCTACTTTGAAGATTACCAGAAACAAGGGAAAGAGGAAACTACTTGGTCATCACGATTTGAAAAAAAAAATTATAGAATTTTTTCCATTTTTTCAAAACTCTCCCAAGGTCCCTCAACTCACCTTTGAAAGAGGATTAAAGCTGGGACCTGGCAAATAAAACTACCAACATGAAGTTGCCAAAAAGTCAAAAAAGATTGTATTGTCTTTTTGCTCTTGTCCATGCAATTTCTCTATCTCAAGGACAAAGACTACTGAACCACATAATTCGTGATGTCACTTATATGAACTAACAGTATTTCCTGAAGTAGGTATTCTAGTCTCTGAAAACAAACTGCTTATTCAGGCCAAATGAGCTCTTCTCAAGTACCATGTAATTCATTTTCCTCAAAGCTGGACTCTCAGCCTCCCCTCTCCACTGTCCTTTGATGGACAAAATCATGCCCCAAATCTGAAGACACTGGTGCTGCCTGTGGTTTCTTTTCTTCTCTTTATATTTTTGAATATTGTAAACATTTATTTTAAATACTTTTCCACATGGATCTACTTTTTCTAATTCTTGAGATGCCAATTATCCCATCACTTGGTGGTTTGTTCCTCTCCTGATTTGTCATGTTTATTGTTAGCTCATATACATCAGAGGTTGCTTTGGAAGCCCTACATGCCCTGGGCCTTTGTATCCCTATAGAGTGTTTTGGGGTTGGTATCAGTCAAGACTTTACAGATTTTAGTGTTTCAGACCATTATTTATGTTAATGTGTCACTCTTGGGTTTGTGTGCCACTTGGGAGGGGAATTTAGACTCTATACTTGAACAAGGGTTGGGATCAAAGGTTCAGTGACTTACAAATAACTCTTCTTTCATCTGCTACCTCAGGAAAAGTTATGATTCTTGAAGCCAACCAAGGCGAGTGGGCAGAGGTGTTTTTTTTTTTTTTTTAAAGTTTTATTTATTTATTTTTGAGAGAGACACTGAGAGAGTGAGCAGAGGAGGGGCAGAGAGAATTCCAAGCAGGCTCTGCACTGTCAGTACAGAGCCTGATGTGGGTCTCAAAATCACAAACCATGAGATCATGACCTGAGCTGAAACTAAGAGTCGGACACTTAACTGACTGAGCCACCCAGGTGCTCCTGGGCAGAGGTATTTTATTCTCTCATTTCTTTATCTCATGTATGGGGCAACCCTTCATGGTCCCAGCTTTATTCAGAAGGCACAATTCAATGCCCCTATTTTTCTTGGACCTGAGTTCTTTTATTTTTGCCTCCCTGAATACCAAAACCCAGACCTCAGCTCCTGGGTCTGTATCTGAAACTGAGACTGTGTGGGTCATTTGTCTTCAGCTCATCACTCTTGTTTTGAGTTCTCTCTTTTTTTCTGGTATATGGAACTTTCCTGTTTTCACTCTCAGCTTAATTTTCTTTTATTATTAATATAATTTTTTAAATTCAGCATTTCTATGTGTTTGTAATGAATGGAGTGTCTTATGTGTCAACCAGTTTACCATATTGTTTGGAAGCTTCCCAAAACTGAATATGTAGTATCTTTATTCTATTTTAAATGTTCTAGATACCTGTTGACTTTCTGGAACATTTTGTTATGCTAACCTCTCAGTTACACTTATGAGATTGTTATTTATATATATGGTGATAGCAAAGTATGTATACAATATGCTAGCTCATTAAAAAATAACTTATTTAATCACTGTGGTAGTTAAATAGATACGAATTTAGAAATCACTATAGCTTTGAAAATGATGGGAAATTAATTTAAACTCAGAATTTACAAGAAGGCTCTTTGAAAGGTTTAAAGCAGAATTTGCAGAGTGCCTAAGGGTTGAAAGTTACATTGACTCTTTTGAGCAATGAAACTTTGGCAAAGGATATGTTTTAATGAGGCTTTTTTTTTTTACACTGAGAGTGAGAGAAAACTGGAGTTCTACTTGCTGTATATAAAACCCTGTATAACCTCTTAACAGGTGTTCCAAGAATAAAGAAAACTACTGTTCTGTTCTCCTGTGAGACTTCTTCCATGTCACACTAGTTGAGGTCCAACCATAAGGGTAGGGTAGAAGATTATACAGTTAAATTTGTCCTTTTTTCTAAAAGCTTCAGAGTCAGAAAAGAAGTAGATTTCCATTATGGGTATGGAAGCAAATGCCTTTGACAATACTTATTATTATTATATTTTTCTTTGTCCCCTTCTTTCCCCCATGGTCTTGGGAGGAAGATTTTAAAGTTTTTTTGTATATGACTTAGGACATCTACTTTCGGGTTAAATTTAGTTTTTGGGGGGTTATGTCCAGTGAAAAGCTTTCCCTGGTGTTCTTTCTATAAATACAATGCTGACAAGTAAGGAAGGTCAGAAAGCTGCACTTCTTTGGAACAGACTATTCCAGAACAGAACTGAAACCATGTGCCAATTTCAAGGATATTTGAAAAGAAATCATGGAACACGTAGCATTTTGAGTCATCTTGGGTTTACGGTCAGTGAGAAGGAAAAGGAAGGCTAAAATAACTGTCTAACCCTGATAAGATTCTTGACCTGTTAAGAATTTCTCTCAAGATGTAGGAAATGAGATTACACAGGGGTCAACACCAGGGGAAGGGTTAGAAGAGTGTGCAGCAATCAAAATAAAAACAAAACACACCCCCTCTTCTACCCTCACACCTCATAAAAGTAAAATCCCGACCCAAACAATGAAAACCCAAGAGCTCTAAACAAAACCTAATACACTGAAAGATCCCAATAAAAATATGTAGTACTATATAAAAAAATTATCAGGATGTTTTGAAAGCTGTGGGACATCTGGCAAGGGGTGGGGGAAGGGTATAAAAAGGTAGAAAAATTCAGGTTCTGTGATAATAATAGGGAGTTTCCAAAATCTCTGGAAAAAACCTTAAGGGCAGAGTCTCTGAGTTCCACTCCACATAGTAAGACATCTGTTTGGGTTCTTTACTTCTGGGGCTCATCAGTGAATCTGCCTCACACTGAGATCTTATTGGAAAGCATATATGAAATTCTTTTTTTTTTAATTTTTAAATGTTTATTTATTTTTGAGAGACAGCAAGAGACAGAGTAAAGTGGGAGAGGGGCAGAGAGAGAGGGAGACACAGGATCTGAAGCAGGCTCCAGGCTCTGAGCTGTTGGCACAGAGCCCGACATGGGGCTCGAACCCACAGACGGTGAGATCATGACCTGAGCTGAAGTTGGACGCTTAACCAGCTGAGCCACCCAGGGATCCCTATATGAAATTCTTATACAGGGAAATCCAAACTAAGTTTGGACAATACTGTGTTGTAAAGAGTACAGTTTTTGCTTTTTTAGTTTGGGATGCATTTTCATTCTTACCAGCAGAGATTTGTCTCAAATTCAGCTGGTCTGTTTCCAAGGGGGAAAAAAAATCTGAATAATAAATTCTTTTAATTTCATAAAATCATTTCAAGTAAAAAAATGATAGTGGCTAATGACTGTAGCCAAATTATGGCCAAAGTGATATTGTAGATCAGTGTTTGAATATAGCCATATTCTGAGCATTTCTAATGGCACTGGCACACCCTGCTGAAGACTCACCACCTTGAGAAGGAATCTGAGTGGAGTTGCCTAATTTTTCCAGTAAGGGAAGTTTCCTCTTTTCTGACTCAGAATTTTCTATATGCCAACTTATATGCCAAGTCGAATTATCAGGTATGCATTCTTTTTCCTCTCTCCTTCAAAAACAGAGTTGCATATTAAATTCTTATATATGTAATGGTAACAACAACAACAACAAAAAACCCACAAATGAAGTTTGTTAGAGGAATAGAAGGCTTTGGAAAAACTTAACTCTATCTAACTCATATCTTCTTTCCATAGTTCACCAGGCCAGAGGTTTGGGATTTCCCTTTCTCTATACTAAGTTCTTTTTTCCCAGAGTAACAAACTCATGGCCTTGTCATAAGGGAAGAAGAGGCATTCTCTCTGTACTACAGTAGAAGACAGACACTATGTGACCCAAGTCTTCCAGATAGAGACTTTTTTTGTTGCCTTGTCTGAAACAAAATGTAGTGGCTTTACCTAACCTACACATATCTGAATATGAATATAAGAGTACCAAGTGAAACATTCGGTCTCACCAATTCTTACCATTCCCAATAGTTTCTATTAGGTGACTTGGGTTTTAAAAAAAATATATGCCATGTTCATTTGGTAAAGGGCTGTAGAGATAAGGTAATGTAATCTCCAACAGTTAATGATGAGAAATTGAGGTCCAGATAAATAGAGTCTAGAACAAGAAGTCCTCTTAGTTTCTATGTTTGATTAGGGTTTTTTGTTTTGTCTTGTTTTTCTGTTTTGTTTTGTTTTGTTTTATGAATGAAAACAAAGTATGATTACTCCAAGACAAAAAAGATTAAGTGTCAGTAATTCATAATATCTGGGAACTTCATTATCCCACACACATTTAAGGGTATCTCAAGAGCCAATAGTGAAGAATGATTAACACACTTGTGCTGTTCTTTGGAAAGAATTGTGCAAAATTATTTCTTCAGCAATTACTCTGTAGAATTAAGTAAACTTAATAAGATTTTTCTTTATAACCCTTGCCCCTTAACTCTTGTCCCATAGTTCAGATCTTAAATGTGTATTGTTTGGGTTTTTTTGATCATAGACATCTGACGTTAAGAGACAGTACTTCAAAACTTAACAAAATGTCTGGGTTTTGTTATGGATGATCTTTATGAATCTCTTGATGATACCAGGAATGGGAAATCTTCCAAGATTATTGCTTCTACTTGGTGACTAAACATAGAAAGCCTTCCTCCAACATGGCAAATATTGAGAAATTTGGATTTTCAGTTTATGAAACCTCATTGTAAGAAAAGAAGTGATTATTTTTTGCACAGTAGTTTGAGCAAAGGAAAATTCCAAGGGATCATTTGTGATTTTATTTCTATCTTATAGTTGTTCTTAACTGGAAGCACATTTCTCCACAAGAGACATTTGGCAATGTCAATAGGCATCTCTGGTTGTCATGATTTGGGGTGGGGGAAGTGTGCTACTAGCATCTAGTGGATGGAAGCCAAGGATGCTGCTACACATCTTACTATGCACAGTATAACATCTTTCTGCTTTCATGGGATAACATTTATTGGCCAAAATATCAGCACTTCTGAGGTTGGGAAACTAGTTATCGTGCTTTCTTCTTTCATAGTGCTGTAACACTTTGTGATGGCTGGTTAACCCTTATTTATATACCACAACATGGCTGAAGCCCAGCACATGCTATGCCCATCTTTTCAACATTTTCTGAAATATAATTTCACAGATCAGATAGGAGAGTGGTAGGCAAGCCCTCTGTCTCCTCCTGACTCCAAAATATCTTCCCGCGAGATCAGAATCCCTATTAGCATTTTATGAACATTGAAATTGTGCACGTTATACAAGTGCGAAAAATGTGACATAAGAATTTCTCAAAAAGCAAAACAAAATGGCTGAGCCCTTATCCCTTCTCTCACCCCCCATAAATATGTTAGAGTCAGCCTGGATTGTCACTTGCCTTTTGGCCATAAAAACAATGAAGCAAGAATGAGAGGGAAACAGACTCCATTCTCCTCCTTGTCTAAAGTCTATAAAACTGTAGTGCACTTGGGATAAAGTATTTTGCATTTTATGACAATTTTAGTTTATTATAGAAGAGGAACATCAAACATCTTTATCTGATTTGTTACATGGTACATTGTTCATGTTTGGCTGATGATTGGAGTGTATTTGCCCTTTCCTACATATTTGAATAGAAAATGAACAGATATATTTGCCTCCTTGCCGTATTCTGAAATGTTCATTTATAGTTATGTTAGTACCCTCTTTGTAGGCCTGCACTGTGCTTGTTTCCATAGTAACCATGCAGCCCTATAACTTTTTAAAAAGGTGATCTATTTTTTTCCCCAGGGAATAAGAATTTCTTGCCTTTCTACTCTGTGGGTGTTTTTTGTTTGTTTGTTTGTTTGTTTTTGTTTTTGTTTTTTTGTCTTTTGGGTTTTGTTTTGTTGTGTTTGGTAACCCTTGGTTTGGGAATGAGAGCAAGTAGAAGAATGAGAGGCTATGACACACATTGAATGGAATCTTTGTCTAACCTCTAAGAAACATGTATGGGTTCCCTTTGTGTTATATAGTTCTTCTCTATGATTATATGATAATCATTATGGTGTAATGAACTATATAAAATATCTATCTAAGTGTGCAGCCCATTCAGTACAATGAACATTATCAGTACAGTGAACATTATCAATAATAATACCTAAGATCACTGAGCAAATCCTGCTGTTCTTACAGACAACAAGATAAGGCTTGTCTTATATAAGGGTTCCTTTTATAAAGAAGAAAGAGTGACTTGCTTGGCTAAGAGCTTTTAAGTGTCCAAGCAGGAATTTCAATTCATACAGCCATGTTCTTAATCAGATTCCATGCTCTTAATCATAGGTTGATAGCTTCTCATTGAAATATAGCAAGGCAGATTTCATTTGATGGTATAGGATTGCCTGTTTCCTTGAAGCCTTGAAGTTTTCTTATTGTCCCACTAACTGCCAAATTTAGCAGTTTATTTTCTGTTCTTTTTTTTTAACTTTATAGTTTATTGTCAGGTTGGTTTCCATATAACACCCAGTGCTCTTCCCCACAAGTGACCTCCACCAAGACCATCACCCCCCATTACCTTTCCCCCTTCCCCTTCCCCCCTCAGTTAGTTTTCAGTATTCAAGAGTCTCTCGTGTTTTGTCTCCCTCCCTCTCCCTAACTCTTTTTCCTCCTTCCCCTCCCCATGGTCCTCTGTTGGGTTTCTCCTGTTAGACCTATGAGTGCAAACATATGGTATCTGTCCTTCTCTGCCTGACTTATTTCGCTTAGCATGACACCCTCGAGGTCCATCCACTTTGCTACGAATG
>CM053567.1:68480500-68562114 GCA_028646485.1 Cryptoprocta ferox | reverse complement strand
TGTCTCCCTCCCTCTCCCTAACTCTTTTTCCTCCTTCCCCTCCCCATGGTCCTCTGTTGGGTTTCTCCTGTTAGACCTATGAGTGCAAACATATGGTATCTGTCCTTCTCTGCCTGACTTATTTCGCTTAGCATGACACCCTCGAGGTCCATCCACTTTGCTACGAATGGCCAGATTTCATTCTTTCTCATGGCCATGTCGTATTCCCTTGTATAGATGACCCACATCTTCCTAATCCATTCATCAGTTGATGGACATTTAGGCTCTTTCCATGATTTGGCTATTGTTGTAAACAACATAACTGAACAAGAATTTAGAACAATTGTCATAAAATTAATTGCTGGACTTGAAAAAAACATCAAAGTTCATTTTCTGTTCTTATTTGCATCTATGACTTTCCAGCATTTGACATTGTTGAGTACTCTTCCCTCAATCGCGTCCCTTCTTTAACCTCCTCTCTGACTTTTATCAGCAATTCTTCCATCTCTTTCTCCATAAGTGTTTTCTACCTAAAGTTCTATTATCACACTTTATCCATATTAACCAGCTCCTCTGTGAAAAAGACTCAAATTTCTGACTCTTTAGCCCTATTCACTTTTCCAATCTCTGAGCCCATATTTCCAACTGATTGCTAGCTGACTTCACTTGAGTGTCCTCAGCATCTTTAATTTAGCAAGTTTAAAACAATGAACTGAAACCAGCTTCTCCCTCTGGCCTTCCTATATCTATGAATAACTCTATGTTCTCCAAGTCCTCAGGTTCAGAACCTTGGTGTCTTCTTCAACTTCTCATTTACTGTCCCCTGCATCCAATAAACTATCAAGCCACACAGAGTCCGGTTCTGCAGTGTTCTGCAGTCAGTACTCTCTTGTCCATCCCCATCCCCCACCCCTGCCTAAATCATAAACCACAACTTTCAATTCTTCTTTCTGCCCCTTGAACTCTCCATTCTAGTCCATTTTAAGTTCTTTGTCAGAATGTTCTTCATGTTATCGTATTCTGATCATGTCTTCTACTTTCTCAAAACTATCAGATGTCTTTAATTACATTCTGGGTTATGTACATATGCATCTAGACTCTTCTGACAATAAGCAAATTAATCTACTTGTCAGTCTGCAAACATGTTCCACAGATTTCAGCCTCTGTGTTGACTCATACAGACACACAGACTTCTACCATTGAAGTTATCGTTATTCTTCAAGTTCTGCCTCAGCTATTACCTCATTTACAAAGCCTTTCTTAATTCCCAGTCCTATAACTCTTGGTCCCTGTAGATTTCCATAATCTTCATGCTATTTTATGTCTACATTATGCCACTTTTCCTACTCTATATTTCTGTAATTTTTGTTTATCATCCTTAGTTCTTTTTGCTTTCTTTTAGCGAAACTAAAAGCTTCTATAGGCTTTTAGGCTTTACTTACTTTGGTACCTACTTCTCCCTAGCACCCGGGACAGTGTCTTAGACATATAGTAGAAACTCAACGTTGAGTTTCTACTATATCCCACAGCAATGCTAGTGGGATATGTGGCACAGAGAGAAGGAAATTTGTATATGAAAAAGATAATTATCTCTGATTTTCTGATGCTTCTGGAAGGGCTTCTTCAATGTATCATTCACCATCTGGCACATAGTTGATATCTTAAATTTCTCCATGTCACTGTACAGCAACTTTTTTCTGCCTACAGGTCAAATAAGCCTCTAGAGGTGTCCGTTGAGATTTCACTGAGGCTTCCTTTAGTAAAAATCAGGTTGTTTGGAAAGTAAAAACCACAGAGGTCACTTGAGAAAAACAGAGCAGAGAAAACAGGAAATTCTGGGTTGATGAGAGGTACCCACTGGTGTGAGCTATTGACTGAATTATGTTCAAATGTTTCCAGCATAGTGCTAATATTAAGCAAAAGTTTATAAGCATTCCACTCTTCCTCTTCCCTTCATATCTTCTCATCTGCTTCCTTCTAGTCATTAACTTCAAAAATCCTTCAACCCCAGCAGGACCAACAATCCATTGATTTTTCTTTTTTAGAAAGACTTTTTTTTGGGGTGCCTGGGTGGCTCAGTCAGTTAAGCCTCCAACTTCGGCTCAGGTCATGATCTCGCGGTTTGTGAGTTTGAGCCCCGCATCGGGCTCTGTGCTGACAGTTCAGAGTCTGGAGCCTGCTTCCGATTCTGTGTCTCACCCTCCTTCTGCCCCTCCCATCCTCATGCTCTGTCTGTCAATAATAAATAAACTTTAAAAAATTTAAAAAAGACTTTTTTAAGAGCAGTTTTAGATTCATAGCAAAATTAAGATGAAGGTAAATACATTTCCCAAATACTCTGTGCCTCCACGTGTACATAGCCTTACCTGTTATCAACATTTCCTATCAGAGTGGTACCTTTGTTTCAAGTGATGGATCTACACTGATACATCATTATTATCCAAAGTCCATAGTATACATTAGGGTTCAATCTAGGTGTTGTACATTCTATGGATTTGAACAAATGTATAATGGCATGTATCCATCATTATAGTATCATACAGAGTAGTTTGCCCTAAAGTTCCTGTTCTCTGCCTTTTCACCTCCCTACCTCCAATCCGTGGCAATCACTAATCTTTTACTGTCTACATAGTTTTCCCTTTTCCAGAATGGCATGTAGTTGGAATCATGCAGAATGTAGCCTTTGAGGTTGCCTTCTTTTACTTAGTAATGTACATTTAAGGTTCCCCCACGTCTTTTCATGGCTTGATAACTCATTTCTTTTTAGAGCTGAATAATATTCCACTGTTTTGATATACCACAGTTCATTCACCTACTGAAGGATATCTTGGTTGATTCCAAGTTTTGGCAATTATAAATAAAGCCACTATAAACATCTGTGTGCAAGTTTTTGTGTGGGTGTTTTAAACTCCTTTGGGTAAGTAAGAATCAGCATGATTACTGAATTATATGTTTAGTTTTATAAGAAAAATTTAAACTGTGTTTTAGTCTCTCCATCATCTCATCATCAGTGAATGAGAGTTCCTATAGCTCCACATCTTAACAAGGATTTGGTGTTGTCAGTGATTTAGATTTTTGCCAGTCTAATAGATCATTTGCTCATTTGCATTTCCCTAATGACATATGATGTGGAGCATCTTTTCATATGCTTGTCATCTGTATATCTTCTTTGGCAAGGTATCTGTAAGGTCTTTGACCTATTTTTTTAGTTTATTTATTTATTTATTTTGAGAGAGAGAGAGAGAGAGAGAGAGAGGCAGAGAGAGAGAATCCCAAGAAGACTCTGAACTGTTAGTACAGAGCCTGATGCAGAGCTCAAATTCATGAACCATGTGATCATGACCTGAGCTGAAATGAAGATTTGGACACCCAACCAACTGAGCCATCCAGGCACCCCTCTTTGGCCTGTTTTTTAATCAGATTATTTTCTAATTGTTGAGTTGAAAGAGTTCTTTATATATGTTGGATAACAGTCCTTTAGTAAATATGTCTTTTGTAAATATTTTTCCCACTCTGTGGCTTATCTTCTCATTCTCTTGATGTTGCTTTTTGGAGAGTAGAAGTTTTAAATTTTAATGAAGTCCCAATGATTTTTTTTCATGGATTGTGAATTTAGTTTTGTATCTAAAATGACATTGCCATACCCCAAATCATCTAGGTTTTCCTCTGTTATCTTCTAAGATAAGAATTTTTATAATCTTCTTTGAGTTAGTTTAGTCCTCTTTATAAAACTTATTTAGGAGTTTTATAGTCCACTTTGAGATAAATTTTGTGAAGGGTGTAGGTCTGTGTCTAGATTAATTTTTTTTTTTGCATGTGGATGTCCAATTGTTCCAGCAATATTTGTTGAAAAGACTTTCTTTACTCCATTGTGTTGCCTTTGCTCCTTTGTCAAAGATTAATTGATTATATTTATGTGGGTTTATTTTTGGGCTCTCTATTATGTTCTATTGATCTATTTGTTCTTTTGCCAATATCGTAGGGTTTTGATTACTGTAGCTTTATAGTAAGTCTCAAAGTCAGGTATATCACTTCTCCAACTTTGTTCTCCTTCAATATTGCATTTGCTATTCTGGATCTCTTGATTATCCATATAAACTGTAGTATCAATTTGTCAATATTCACAAAATAACTTGCTAGTATTCTGATTGGTATTGCACTGATTCTAGATCAAGCTGGGAAAAATTGATATATTGACAATATTGAGTCTTACCCACAAGCATGAAATATCTCTCCATTTATTTAGTTCTTTGATTTCATTCATCAGAGTTTTATAGTTTTCCTCATATTGATTGTGTATATATTTTGTTAGATTTATACATAATTATGTAATTTTTGAGGTGCTCATTATAAGTGGTATTGTTTTTAATTTTAAATTCCACTTGCTTATTGCTGGTATATAGGAAAGCAAAATTGACTTTTATATATTAACTTTGTATCTTAGAACCTTGCTATAATTGCTTATTAGTTCCTGGAGTTCTTTGGTCGATTGTTCCAGATTTCTACATAGATGATAATGGCATCTGTGAAAAAAGACAGTCTTATTTTTCCTTCCCAATCTGCATGCATTTTTAAATTTACTTTTATTTATTTATTTACTTTTTCTTGTCTGATTGTGTTAGCTAAAACTTACAGTATGATGTTGAAAAAGAATGGATGAGGAGACATCCTTGCCTTGTACCTGATCTTAGTGGGGCTTTCTGTTTCTCATCATTAAGTATGATCCTAATTGTAGGTGTTTTGGTAAATAATCTTTATTTTGTAAATAATCTTTATGAGGAAGTTTCTCTATTTCTAGTTTACTGAGAGTTTTTTTAAAATCATAAATAGGTATTTTATTTTGTCAGATGCTTTTTCTGAAGAAATCAATATTTCTATTGATATGACCATGTGATTTTTTTTAGCCTGTTGTTTTAATGGGTTATGTTAATTGATTTTAAAATTTTGAACCAGGCATGCATACCTGGGAACAATCACACTTGGTCATTGTGTATTATTTTTTTATACATTGTTGGATTTGATTTGCTAATATTTTTGTTGAGGATTTTTGTATCTATGTTCATGAGAGATACTATTCCATAGTTTTATTTTCTGATAATGTCTTTGTCTAGTTTTGGTAAAAGGGTAATATTGGCCTCATAGAATAAATTAGAAAGTATCCCCTGTGATTCTATCCTCTAAAAGAGATTATAGAGAATTGATATAATTTCTTCCTTTAATGTTTGGTAGAATTCATTGGTAAACCCATCTGGGCCTGGTGCTTACTATTTTGGAAGGTTATTAATTATTAACTCAGTTTCTTAAGAAATAGACATAAGCCTATTCAGATTGTCTATTTCTTGTCTGAATTGGCAAGTTGTATTTTTGAAAGAATTGGTCCATTTTATCTAAGTTATCAAATTTGTGGCCATAGAATTGCATACTGTATTCCTTTCTTATCCTTTAATATCCACAATCTGTGATGATGTCTATTTTTTCATTTCTGATATTGGTAATTTGTGTCTTCTCTCTTTTTTAATTAGTTAGCCTTGCTAGTGGCTTATTAATTTTATCAATCTCTTCAAATAACCAGATTTCATTTTATTGATTTACTTTATTGATTTCCTATTTTAAATTTCATAGATTTCTGCTATAATTCCTATGATTTTTTTCTTTTGCTTACTTTGGATTTAATTTGATCTTTCGTTTTTAGTTCCTAAGGTAGATGATCTACCAAATTTAAAGTGTCTTTCTCCTATGCCTGAACTTATTTATTGGTTTCCTTTCTGTTATGAGTTGAATTCTGTCCCCTCTAAATTTATACATTGAAGTCTTCACCCCAGTACCTCAGAATTATACCTTAATTGGACCTTTAAAGAAATAATAAAATTAAAGTAAGATCATTAGTATGGGTCCTAATTCAGTGTGACTGACATCCTTATATAAAGGGACATTTTAGGGACAGGTACCCACAGGGAGAATGCCATGTTAACATGAGATGACCTTCTAAAAATTAAGGAGAGAGACGTCTGGACCACTTTCTTCATATCCCTCAGAAAGAACCAACACTGCCATCTTTATTTTGAACATCTGGCTTCCAGAACTGTGAGAGTAAATTTCTGTTATTTAAACCACCCAGCTTGTGGTACTTTGTAACAACAGTCCCGGGAAACTAATGTATCTCCATACCAGCAGAAATGCCATTGTCTGTCATCGTTATTACCCCCACAAATCCCTTATTCTAGTTTATGTTTGTCATACTTGTCTGGCAGCCTACCTCTTCGTTACCATCCTGGTTTAATCTAATTCTTTGTCTACTCTGGCCCTAACTTTTGCAGCAGAGCACCATGAGAGTAAAATACATCCATGTCTACTGGCCTCACTTGTAATCTAGCCTGGCTAACCTCAAATGGGACCTTGGTGATGCTCAGCTACCATACCACATCTTCTACTATCTGAAATGACCACTATAGACCTTCTATTATCTTTTCAATATTCAACACCTTCTTTCCAACCACATGCTCTGGTGATGACTTGCTACCTAGCTCACTGAGAAAATGGAAGAAATTAGAAGAGAACTGCATGTTCCTCATCACATGCACCCATCCACACATATCTGTAGTAAGGTACTCTGCCTTCTCTCTTGTTATTATGAATGAACTGTCCATGTTCTGTCTTTATTCTGCTCCTCCCTTTGTGTACCTGATCCCTTCCCTCCTTGCCTATTCAAGAACATTGTTTTAGTGATTCTCCCTGTCATCTTTCTCAACAGCCTTCTTATAGGCTGATTTATGTCTCCTCCAGATTCATATGTGAAGTCCTAACCTTTAGTGCCCTAGTATGTGACTGTGTTTGGAGATAGAATTAGTATAGATGTAATTAAGTTAAAACAACGTGATTAGGGTGGACCCTAATCCAATGACTGGTGTCCTTATAACGAGAGAAGACCAGGACACAGACATATACAGAGGAAAGACTGTATGAAGACACAAGTAGAAAATGGCCATCTACAAACCAGGTAGAGAGGCCTCAGAGGAAACCAACCCTGCTGACACCTTGAAACTATCCTCCAGAACAGCAAGAACGTACATTTCTGTTGTTTAAGCCTCCTAGTCTATAGCACTTTGTTGTGGTAGCCCTAGCAAACCAATACAAGCCTACAAACATATTGTAATTTCTCTCACCTTAAACAACCTGACCCTTTCTTGATTCCTCATTTCCCATTGGCTTCTTCTTTCCTCTGTTTCTTTACAGAAAAAGTTTGAGCTTTCTGTATTGGCTCTCCACTTTCTGTTCCTCCTAGTTTCTCTTCTACCTCATTTTCTAATCCCTAAGCACTGGAGTGTCCCAGGACATAGTCCTTTAACTTCTCTACTTTTATTTCCACACTTATTCCCTATATGAATTAGTGTCATGGCTTTTAAACGCCACTCACAAGCTAGCAACAGCTCAATTCATCTCTCCAGCCTGAATCTCTCCATGTATCAGGGACATCATAAAAAGGGGGATACTGCTTGCCCATCCTTACCTGTGTATCCATTTGCTCACTCATACCTCTGCTTGGAAGTCTAATAGCCACTTTGAACTTAGTATGACCCATACTGACTTTTGGTTTCTATCTTCCACCCCCTAAAACCCAAAATCTTGCTCACTCACTGCCTTCTGCATCTCCTAGAAAGATACTCCATCCATCTAGTTGCCCATGCAAATGACAAATAAGTAACAAAAGCCCCCAAAATATTGAATTCTCTCATTCTCTCATGTTGCTCTATCAGCAAATTCTATTGAATTCACCTTCTAAATATATCCAGAATCTGACCACTTCTTACCATCACCTCCATCATCACCTCTCTGGTTCACATCCTCCATCTTCTCTCACCAGATTATTGCAATTAATACTTAACTTTCCTGCTTCTATCTTTGCATTTGCCACTGCACACCTGCTTCATTTTAACCTCAATACATCAAATCAAGTGATCCTTTAAAAATATAAATCAAACCACTTGACTTTGTTCTCTCCAACAAGTCTTTCACTTAGAGCCAGAGTCCTTACTGTAGGCTTTAAAGTTCTAGAATCTGCTCCCCAACTCCCTGAACCCATTACTTCTCTGACACATCACTTTCCTTCCTCTGTCTTTACTTACTCAACTCTAGCCATTCAGATTTCCTTTAAGTTTCTTAAAGATGCTGGGCAAATTCCTACCTTTTAGTCTTTGTACCTGCTAACCCTTTCGTGGGGAATGCTCTTTCCATAAGGAGAGCACTTATGCTATGCTCACAGTGGGCCAAATCTATTCTAGTGCTTTGCAGATATGAGTGCATTTCATCTACATGTCCTTCTTTCAGATCTCTGCTCAATCTTCTTTTTGCTACAAAGGCCCTCTCTGACCCCTTATATAAAAAAGCCACCCCCTTCCTGTCTGCCTCCCACATCTCCCTGTCCTCTTCACTCTGTTTCTACCTATAGCTCTTATTCATTATTATATGTTTTTCTTCACTGAGATTAAATAAACTTCATGCAGTCAGGAACTTATTCACTCACTGATTCTTGAATCACTCACTGACTGAATGATGAATTTTATATGTGGTATTATCTCACAAAATAACCTGAAGTCTGTAACCCATTAATAAGGGCTTCTGACTCTTTTCTGTGAATCAAGTTTTGGATGTGCCTGCCAGCTTCTAGGGGTATGGATGAGATGGGAGGAGGTTGCAGAAAACATTTAAGTCATTCCTCTTAAATAACTTTTTTGTGGGGCACCTGGGTAGCTCAGTCAGTTAAGCATCTGACTTCAGTTCAGGTCATTTCTTATGGTTCGCGGGTTTAAGCCCTGCATCAGGCTCTCTGCTGTCAGTGCAGGGCCTGCTTCAGATCCTCTGTCCCTCTCCACAATCCTACCCTACTCACTTTCTCTTTCTTGAAGATGAATAAACATTAAAAAAAGAACTTTTTGTTAGGCTGGTAAAACAATTCTAATATACATAACACAACAATGATTTTAGGGGGTGGAGTTAGGGATGTATTTTGGAGAGCTCACACAATCAGGCATAGCTTCTGCAGGGAAGAGCATTTAAAAAAAAAAAGCTTATTTATTTATTTTTGAGAGAGAACAGGGGTAGGGGCAGAGAGAGAGGCAGAGAGAGAATCCCAAGCAGGCTCTGTGCTGTCAGTGTGGAGCCTGATGCAGGGCTCAATCCCCCAAAATGTGAGATCATGAACTGAGCTGAAACCAAGAGTCAGATGCCTAACCGACTGAGCCACCTAGGTGCCCCAGCAAAGAGCATTTTGATACAAGCCTACAAACATATTTGATCCAGGTCATGAAGGATTTGGTAGAAGCACAATGTGAGCAGAGTTATAGAGATGGGAAGAAGGCCAAGATTTCAAAAGCATACCTATTTAAATGTTTGAGTGTATTCATATATATATTTAATCACTGCTTGGTCTTACCACAAAATAACATATTAGTTTATTCAACATTTTGTAACTTTTAAAAAGGTAACAGTAGATCTCCTGGGAAGATGGTGGAGTAGGAGGATCCTAAGCTCACCTCATCCCACAAATACAACTAGATAATACTCACATCAGTGTAAATAACTTAGAAAACAATCTGAGGACTGGCAGAACAGACTCTCTACAGCTAATATAGGGAAGAGGCCACATTGAAAGGATAGGAAGGCTGCCAGAGATGTGGTTGGGAGACAAAAGGACCTACAGGACTGTCAGTGGGAATGAGGGACTGGTTGACACACAGTGGAGAAAGGACTGGACCCCCATACCAGGTGTCACAGGCACAGGGGAGCTGCATGAGGAGGATGAATCCCCGTAACATTTGTTTTGAAAACTAGAGGGGCCTAATAATCAGTGAAGCTTAACACCTGGAACTTTAAAAATCAGTAGGCCCTGCTCTGGGAGAGCTAAGAGGGCAGAGTCCCGGTCATTAAAGAGACAATACAACAAACAGTCCTGCTGAGATACAGCAGAGAAGCAGCAGTTTAAAAAAGGCCTGAGGAGGGGCGCCTGAGTGGCTCGGTTGGTTGAGCTTCCAACTTCAGCTCAGGTCATGATCTCATGGTTTGTGGGTTCGAGCCCTGTGTGGGGCTCTGTGCTGACAGCTCAGAGTCTGGAGCCTGCTTTTGATTCTATGTGTCCCTCTCTCTCTGCCCCTCCCCTGCTCATGATCTGTCTCTGTCTCTCAAAAATAAATAAATGTTAAAAAAAATTTCAAAAAAGGCCTGAGGTATACAGGAAAGAGATTTATTGACTAACCTCAGAGTATATGCTGGAGGGTCAGGGATCTTTGGGAGATGTCTTCAAGAACAAAAGAGCTGGCAGATGCCATTTCCCTCCCTCATTCCCTACCCTGGATACACAGACACCTGTGGGAACTAGCACAGTTTGCCAGCACCTTGCACCCTGCCCCTGCATTCTCCTATGGACATGCCCTCTCCTCAGCAGGAATTTTCCCAGGTAGCTATAGCTCCCCTCCTGCAACAGACCTGCAGGGACCTTGTGCCCTGCCCCCAAGTTCTCCTGAGGACTCCTCCTCACCATCTCAGCCTGGGCAGGTGTTTTCCTGGGCAGCTTCAGATCCCCTTCCACAGTGGACTGGCTGAGACCTTGCTGGCACCATGTGCCTTGCCCTCACATTTTCCTGCAGACCTGCACCTTCCAATATACACTTGGCCAAAACTCATCCAAAGTGGTACTGCAAGCCTGGAAGTGTGCAACTGCCCTGACAGGGACAAGGACCACTCCAAAGTGACTCCTATCCCAGGGACAGGAGAAGATAACCACACACACTGTCCAACTGTGGCCCCAGCAGTGGGCTGCAGACAGACAGCTGGTATGACTGTAGGCCCCACCTATCCATAAAAACTTCTCAGGGGACAACACAGGGAAATTGCCTTGCAGTTTGGTTCTACTGCATTTGTGGCAAATGCCAGGTCTGACTAAACTCAAGTTCAAGATAGTCCCAGACTGACCCACTTACAACACAGGGACCAAACCTGCACACAATAGGCAAAAAGAGCAATTGCAAATGACTGGACTGAAGGCAAATGCAGCCCAGCCACAAGAGTAGGGTGCATGTAACACACATAGGAGATACCTCTGAAGCACCAGGTTCTGGTGAACAGGAGACATTGTATTGCAGGGAACTATAGGACCTCTTCTTCATAAGACCATTACTTTTTTTAAGTTTATTTATTTTGAGAGAGGGAGTGGGCAGGGGAGGAGCAGAAAGAGAGGGAATAAAAGAGAATCCCAGGCAGGCTCCATGCTGCTGCAATGCAGCCTGATGCAGGGCTTGAACCCATAAACTGTGAGACCATGACCTGAGCTGAAATCAAGAGTTGGATGCTTCACTGGCTGAGTGACCCAGGCACCCCTGTAAGACCATTACTTTTAAGAGCAGAAGACATAACTGAGTTCCCTAACACATAGAAATAGTCAGACGAAATGAGGAGACAAAGGAATATGTCCTAAATGAAAGAACCTGGTCATAGCAAGAGAGCTAAACAAAATGGAGATAAGTAATATGTCTGATAGGGAATTTAAAGTAATGGTCATAAAGATACTCATTGGGCTTGAAAATAGTGGGTGACCTCTCAAGGAGGGTGAGACTCTCAAGGAAGAGATAGAAATCACAAAAAGAACCAATCAGAGATGAAGAACTCAATAACTGAAATTAAAACTACACTAGAGGGAATAAACAATAGATGAGGGGAAGCATCATCTCAGTGACCTGGAGAACAGAGTAATGGAAAGCAATCAAGCTGAACAGGGGAGAGAGAAAAAAAATAAATGAAAACAGACTAAGGAAACTCAGCAACACCATCACGCATAATAACATTTGCTTTATAGGAATCCCAGAAGGAGAGAAGAGAGAAAAAGAGGCAGAAAATTTAGTTCAAGATAAAATAGCAGAAAGCTTCTCAAATCTGGGAAGGGAACAAGAATACAGAACCAGGGGGCAGAGAGCACCCCCCCCCCACCAAATCAACCCAAGGAGGTTCACACCAAGACACATAGTAATTAAATGTCAAAAAGTAGTGATAAAGATAATTTTATTTTTATTTTATTTTTATTATTTTTATTTTATTTTTTTAACTTTATAGTTTATTGTCAGGTTGGTTTCCATATAACACCCAGTGCTCTTCCCCACAAGTGTCCTGCAGCAAGAGAAAAGAAAGCAGTTATGTACAAGGGACACCCAATAAGTCTATCAGCTAATTTTCAGCAGAAACTGCAGGCCAGAAGGGAGTGGCATGATATGTTCAAAGTGCTGAAAGAAAAAACTTGCAACCAAGAATACTCTATCCAGCAAGGCTATTATTCAGAATAGAAGGACAGATAAAGTGTTTTCCAGACAAACAGAAGTTAAAGGAATTCATGACTACTAAACCAGCTCTACAAGAAATGTTAGAGGGAACTCTTTGAGTGGAAAGGAAAGACCATAAGTAGGCATAAGAAAGTAGGAAAGACAAAAGCAGTAAAATTAAATATATTTATAAAAATCAGTCAAGAGATTCACAAAATAAAAGGATGTAAAGTATGACACCATATACATAAAATGTGGGGAGGAGAAGAGTAAAGAATGGGTTCAAACTTAAGCAACCATCAACTTAATATAAACTGCTATATGCATAAGATATTTTATATAAACATAATAGTAATCACAACTGAAAACTAGTAATAGATATGTATGTAAAAAATAAAAAGAAAGGAATGAAGTATATCACTAAAAAAAGCCAGCAAACCATAAGAGAAGAGAGCAAGAGAGAAACAGAAGAACTACAAAAACAACCATAAAACAAGTAACAAAATAGCAATAAGCACATACCTATCAATAATTACTTTAAATGTAAATGGACTGAAGACTTCAATCAAAAGACATAGGGTGATGGAATGAATAAAAAAGCAACACCCATTTATATACTGCCTAAAAGAGACCATTTCAGACCTAAAGACAGATGTAGATTGAAAGTGAATGGATGGAAAAGCATTAATCATGCAAATGGCAGTGAAAAGAAAGCTGGAGTAGCATTAGTTACATCTGACAAAATAGACTTTGAAACAAAGACTATTATTACAAGAGACAAAGAAAGACATTGTATAATCATAAAGGGAATAATCCAACAAGAAAATAATACAATTTTTATAAGTATTTATGCACCCAACATGGAGGTACCCAAATACATAAAGCAGTTAATAACAAAGAAAGTAACCAATAGCAATACAAAAATCAACAAGGAAACAAGGCTTTGAAAACTACATTGGACCAGGTAGATCTAACAGAAATATGCAGAACATTCCATCCTAAAACAAAAGAATACACATTCTTTTCAAGTGGACATGGAACATTCTCTAGATTAGGTCAAATATTAAGTCACAAAACAAGTCCCAACAAATTCAAAAAGATCGATGTCATATGATGCATCTTTTCCAAACACAACACTATGAAACTAGAAATCAACCACAAAAAAAAAATCTAGAAAGAGCACAAATACATGGAAGTTAAATAACATGCTACTAAACAATCAATGGTTCAAACATGAAATCAAAGAGAAAATAAAAAACTACATGGAGATAAATGAGAATGAAAACATGGTGGTCAAAATCTTCGGAATTCAGCAAAAGCTATTCTAAGAAGGAAGTTTATAGGAATACAGGCCTACCTCAAGAAGTAAGAAAATCTCAAATAAACAACCTATCCTGACACCAAAAGGAGCTAGAAAGAGAAGAAAAAACCTCCAAACCAATAGAAAAAAGGAAATAACAGAATAAAACAGAAAGAAATGAAATAGGTACTAAAAACAATAAAACAGATCAATGAAACCAGCATCTGGTTCTTTGAAAAGATCCACAAAATTGATAAATCTTTAGCTAGATTCATTAAAAAAAAGAGAGAAGACTCAAAGAAACAAAATCAGAAAAGAAAAAAGAGAAAGAACAACTGTCACCACAGTAATACAAAGAATTATAAGAGAATATTATGAGCATTTATATGTCAACAAACTGGACAACCTAGAATAAATAGATGGATTCCTAGAAACATATAATTTTCCAAAACTAAATCAGGAAGAAATAGAAAATTTGAACATACTGATTACCAGAAATGAAATTGAATCAGGAATCAAACATCTCTCAACAAACAAAAGTCCAGGACCAGGTGACTTCACAGGTGAATTCTACCATACATTTAAATATGAGTTAATATCTATTCTTCTCAAACTATTCCAAAGATAGAAGAGGAAGGAAAGGTTGAGGCCAGCATTACTCTGATACTAAATCCATATAAATTCACTACAAAAGAAGAGAACTACAGGCCAATGTCTATGATGAACATAGATGCAACAAAACAAAACAAAACAAAACAAAAATATTAGTAAACTGAATCCAACAAAAATCATTAAAAAAATCATTCACCATATTCAAGTGGGATTTATTCCTAGGTTGGTTCAATATTTGCAAATCAATCAACATGATGCATCACATCAATAAGAGAAAGGATAAAAACCATATGATCATTTCAACCAATGCAGAAAAAGCATGACAAAATACAACTTCCATTCATGATAAAAACTCTAAACAAAGTAGGTTTAGAGTGAACATACTTCAACATAATAAAAGCCACATATGAAAAGCCCACAGCTAACATCATACTTAATGGTGAAATACTGAGAGCTTATCCCCTAAGATCAGGAACAAGGCAAGGATGTCCATTCTCAATACTTTTATTCCACACAGTATTGGAAGTGTTAGCTAAGGCATTCAGACAAGAAAAGGAAATAAAAGGCATCCAAATTGGTAAAGAGGAAGTAAAACTTTCAAATTTTTGCATATGATATGATACTAAATATAGAAAACTGTAAAGACTCTACCAAGAAAAAAAAAAACTACTAGAATCGATAAATGAATTCAGCAAGGTCACAGGATACAAAATCAATATACAGGAATCTATTTCACTTCTATGCACTAATAAACAGTGGAAAGAGAAATTAAGAAAACAATATCATTTATGATTGCACCAAAAAGAATAAAATACCTAGGAATAAACTGAATTGGTGAAAGACCGGTACTCTGAACACTATAAAACATTGATGAAAGAAATTGAAGACAACACAAAAAATGAAAAGATATTCCATGCTCATGGATTGGAAGAGAGCATATTGTTAAAATGTCCATACTACCAAAGCAATCTATAGATTTAATGCAATCCCTATAAAAACACCAACAGCATTTTTCACAGAACTAGAACAAATTAAAAATTTTTATGGAACCATAAAAGAACCCAATTAAGCAAAGCCGTCTTGAAAAAGAGGAACAAAGCAGGAGATATTACACTCCCAAGATTTCAAGATATGCTACAAAGCTGTAGTAATCCAAACAGTATGGTACTGTCACAAAAAATAGGTACACACATCAATGGAACAGAATAGAGAGCCTAAAAATAAACCCATGATTATATGGTCAATTGATCTTGAACAAAGGAGGCAAGAATATGCAATGGGAAAAATATAGTCTCTTGAACAAATAGTATTGGGAAAACTGGACAGCTACATGCAAAAGAATGAAATTGGATCACTTTCTCTCACAATACACAAAAATAAACTCAAAAATGGATTAAGTCCCAAAACGTGAGACCTGAAACTATAAAAAATCCTAGAAGAGAGCAAAGGCAGTAGCAACATTTCTCTAGATATGTCTCCAGAGGCAAAAGAAACAAAAGCAAAAATAAAATATTCGGATTACATAAAAATAAAAGGCTTCTGCACAGCAAAGGAAACAATCAACAACACTAAAAGACAATGTATGGAATAGTAGAATATATTTGCAAATGACACATCCAATAAAGGGTTAGTATTTAAAATATATAAAGAAATTATACAACTCAACATCCAAAAAACAAATAGTCCAATTAAAATTAGGGAAAAGACATACAGACATTTCTCTAGACATGTACAGATGGCCAACAGACACAGGAAATAATGTTAAGCATCACTCATCATTGGGGAAATGCAAATCAAAACCACAATGAGATGTTACCTCACACCTGTCAGAATGGCTAAAATAAAAAAACACAAGGGGTGCCTGGGTGGTTCAGTCAGCTAAGCATCCAACTCTTGATTTAGGCTCAGGTTATCTTGAGGTTTTGTGGAATTGAGCCCCAGATCAGACTCTGTGCTGACAGTGTGGAGCCTGCTTGTGATTCTCTCTCTCCCTCTTTCTCTATGCCCCTCTTCTGCTCACATGCACTCTCTCTTTCTCTCAAAATATATAAATAAATAAAATGAAAATAAAATAAAATAAAATAAAATAAAAATTAAATTAAATAAAAAGCAGAAGAAACAAGAAGTTTTGGTGAGGATGTGGAGAAAAAGGAATCCTCATGCACTGTTGGTGGGAATGCAAACTGTACATCCACTGTGGAAAACAGTATGGAGTTTCCTCAAAAAATTAAAAATAAAACTACCAAATGATCTGCTAATTCTACTGTTGGGTAGTTACCCAAAGAATACAAAAACACTGATTCAAAGGGATACATGCACCCTGATGTTTATAGCAGCATTATTTATAATAACCAAATTAAGGAAACAGCCCAAGTGCCCATTGACAGATGAATGAAGAAGAGGTGATATATAGATATAGGTATAGGTATATAATGTAATATTACTCAGTCATAAAAATCATTGCCATATATAACAACATGGGTGCTTCTGGAGGGTATAATGCTAAGTGAAATAAATCATTCAGAGGAAGACAAATACCATATGTTTTCACTCATATGTGGAATTTAAGAAACAAATGAACAATGGAAAAAAGAGACAAACCAAAAAATGCACTCTTAACTATAGAGAAAAAATTGGTGGTTACCAGAGGGGAGGTGGGGGGGGGGCATGGGTGAAATAGGTGAAGGGAATTAAGCGTACACTTATGATGATGAACACTGAGAAACATATAGAATTGTCTAGTCACTGTAGTGTACATACAAAACTAATATAGCATTGTGTGTTAACTATCCAAGAATTAAAGAAAACTAATAATAGATTAACAATACCTTTCTGAGACAAACCACATCCAGTCTTAATGAATTTGTTTCCTCATTTATAAATAAGCATAATAATACCTTTTTTCTCAGGTTGGTAGAAGAGTCAGTATAACCGAGTGGGTTCAAATTCTTTCTCTGCTACTTTCTAGCTATGTGACCTTGGACAAATAGCAGCCTCTGTGTGCCTCAGTTTCCTCATATGTAAAATGGGGGTGATGATAATAGTACCTATAGGGTTGTTTTAAGAATTCAATAAGTGAATAGATGTAAAGTGCTACAACAGAGGCTGAAATGTTGCCAGGGCTCTGTCGTTGGCTGTCATTATTTTAGAGGATTAACTATGATAAATGTCCATGAAAGTGATTTTTCACACTGCACAAACATAGGGTGAGTTTCGAGTGTGTGTGGGGGTGTGTGCATTTTTTGTCCTTGAAACTGCACTGAAGAGTGGTTGAAGGTGTGGGCTCTGTAGCTATCATGTCTGGAATCAAATTCTGTATGTACCAGCTGTGTGACTATGGGCAAATTATTCAACCTCTCTGTTCTTAAATATTCTCACTCATTTGGAAAGTAATAACAATAGTAATAATAGTCATATTTCCCCTGTTGTGTAGTTTTGTAGTATAAATGCAATAGTATATATAAAAAGTACTTTTCTCACTGGCTGGCATAGTAAGCACTTCATGAATGTTGGCTCTTGTTATTAGTGCTTGCTATGGTGGCTCCATGTAAGTGAGGCCTTAATGTACCAGCTCTATTAGTTCTCCAGATTTTAGAGCACCATCTGACCTCCTGTGTCCCTTTAGGCCAGTAAAGTGGATGGTGAGAGGCTGAATAACAAGTCCCAGCCTTGGAGTTAGCCTATTCTGCCTCATAACATGCAAACACTTAATACTAATCTAGATTTTTCCCACCCTGGTTAATCATTACTTTTCAAAAATGCTGACCAAATCTGAAAATAATCTTCAGTCCTGTCATTAATTTAAGAAGTAATGTTTTCCAGTGTGGCTAGCTTGCTCAAACCACTCTCCCAGTGAATTACATTCATTACTGCGGTGGGTATTCATTTTTGTTAAATTAATCTTTTAAGAGTGAGTAATGACCATAAGAATTGGAACATTTTTCCTCTCTCAGTGGGAATGCAGTTAGAAGTTTAACATGGCCTTGCCAAAGTAGCAGAGACCCGTGGAATGGGTCATGTGGCATGATGAGGGATGCTCTTGCTATTACCTTTAGAGCAGTTGTGGTATGACTTGATGTGATATCCTGGTGTGTCACTGGGTATATGGACTCTCCAGGACGCTTCCCTGAAAATGATGGTAACCTTTGCCTGGATAAGCAGCTCTTGTTTGTTCTGTACTCTAAGATTGGTGAAGGCTAAAGTGTGTCATGGCAGGGGGAGGAAGGGTCAGTTAACTGACGATGAAGCAACTCACCCCCAAAATGTCATTTGTAGTTGCCACATAAAAAAGCTCTGTTTCTATAAATATACATTAATACCTAAACTAATCTATTTTCTTTAGAAATGTGTCTCTAGCAGATGAATTTACTTTTATATACAGGATATTTGATCCACATATTAATTTGTGTCTTATTTCTGTTGCTGTAGGATTTTGCTTTTATCAACATGAAGTACTCAGGCATTTATGTTCCCTTAGGCACAGGAGCTAAGGTAAATAGGGGGTTATAGGTCAAGAGGAGAAATTGCCAGGCATCCACAAGGCAACTGTCTCATCTATGGCTTCTAAAAACGTGGGCTTATTGAAAGAAAGGATGCTGGATCCTCTGTGAGGAGAAGACAGAGGAGAGTATTTCAAGAGTGGAAATCATTGCAGGCAAACTAGAGGAGGTTAGACTCACTGAGCTGGGCAAGGATATGGTTGGGCTGGAGGCTCTCTGCATTTGGTGCAGGAGCCCCTCTGTGGGGGATTGGGAGACCTGTAAAGGGTCGACTGTGTGCTCTTCAGCCTTGGAAACTGTGGTGAGCCTCTCTGAGGACCAGTGCCCACGGAGACGACATCTCTGCATTTATTGGGAATCAGGAGGAATCAACTAGGAGAAAGGACAGTGCGAATGATGGTAGTTCCCAAACTGATATCTCACTTAGTTTTCCAGCCCTGGGGGAGCCCTGGGTTTGAGTAGGATTCATTTGAGGGTGTGGAGATTCTCAGTATTGACTGGAGTTTTCTAGTGGCTTCCTTGGATAAGAGGTTATAGCAGATTTAATGATTTAGAGAAATAAATGAATCTGAGATTTCCTATATCCAAGAGTTGTGGAAGGAAGCACAGGTCTATCACATTTATAAACCTGGAAAGGGAATTGGTAACAGTGAATGTAACCCAGAAGTTACCATGAAGTGTAGTAGTAGCATAGTTACCATGAAGTGTAGTAGTAGCATAGTTCAGCAAGAGGTGCTTATTGTTAAGCCTGTCCATGTAAATAGGCAAGAACTGTTCCTCTCTTAGAGGGGAAATCTAGTTACCTTTGTGTGACAGTGTGTGGAAGAAAGCCTCTTAAATGACCCTGAACCAAGAGAGCTCTTGCCGACCATGAGGACACTGAGTTCTGCCCTCTAACATAGAGGCACAAAGAAAGAGGCATTGTTTAAAGTGACAGTGAGGGCTGGGGCAGTGTTTCTCAGGTGAATCTTGAGAAGCTTTTGCTTTAAGGAAACTATTTCTCATTCCAAACTCAGGAAGTACAGTTTTACTTTTGTTTCTGTAGTTCACCAGAAAAAGATGGAAAATGCAGGTTTGAATAGAAAATGAAACACTAATTGGACAATACTGACCATCACTTAAAGAAAAAGAGATTAAATGAAAGTAACGAGCTGTCCCAACCACATCAGTATCCATTTAAACCATGAACAAACTCTGGTCTAAAGCCTTTACTGCTTTTTAAAAAAAGAATCATGGACTCTTTTGGCAGTCTGGTGAAGCTTACGGACCCTTTCTCAGAATGACATGTAAAAATGCATACTATAAAATACATAAATTAAAAAAAATTATCTTGAAGGGAAATTATCAAAGTATTGAAAAAGAAATTATCAAAGTATTAAGAAAAACAAATTATCAAAGTATTAAGAAAAACAAATTTGGGCTATGTTAACATTTTTGCTTCTTGTTAAAGGCATCAGATAATAATAATAATAAGCAGTGTGTCTAACAATTAGCATAATTTTGAAGTAGAGGTAAACAAGTGGTAAATTTTGAAATTTTGAGAAATATGAAAATACCTGTGGGGTGTGTGTGTGTGTGTGTGTGTGTATGTGCGTGTGACCAAGCCAAAGGAACTGTAATAATGAAAGGAATTACTAAAGTTCAGGTAGAAAGTAGTGAAAATAAAGATTATTTTTTCCCCATTCAAATGCATTGATCTCCTAAAGTCCATCAGATTATGAAGCTTCTGCTAGCATTTTGAGGAAAACATAAATCTGTTATGATGCATATGTGTGTGTGTGTATGTGGGAGGGGGATTTGTTCCAATTTAGGAAAAATTAGTTTTCTTCTATGGTTGGACTATTTATTTGTCATCTCCTATGAGCTGTTTCTTTGGGATTCTTAGAAGAATTTTTATTGTTTCCAAATAAAGCAATAGGTTATCAAATACCTCCATGAGAAAAAAGTGTGAAGAGCATGTTGCTTCACAAAGAGAAGGCTATGGTGAAACCTTCTGAGTCTAGAGAAGCTTCAGGCTTTTCCCTGGAGCCATTGGATTTGGTGACAAGCTCAGCCACTCCGGAGTCGGAAGAAATGGAAGCAGTGATCCAGAACAAAAATGAAAAGAAATTTTAAAAGGCCTCTGCCTGAGAGAAGGAAAGGGGGTCAAGGGTCAGGCTGCCAAGAGAGAAAAGACCTGTGCCTTATGATTTATTCACTTTTAGGGATGGCTGGGTCTCTTCGGAGGTGAAGGCAGTTTCTCGATCAGAGTAAGCAGCAGCACTGGCAAACTACAATATCGCTTTCATGAGATTTGTCTCTCAAAAGGAGAATTGAATGTCTCTTAATGTTCTCTTTGAAGTTCCTCTGAGTAGTGGCCATGCTTATTATTTTTCATGAAGATCAAGCAATGTGGACTTAGCTGTTTTTCTATAACAGCAATAGAATCCCTCTGTCAACATGTGGAGACATATAACAAACTGTTGTCTAAGTTTTCCAGTTGAGCTCCTTCAAGCAAGCCCTCCACTTAGACATGTGTCTGACGTGTAGTTCTCTACCCTGTAGGTCTCTCTCATTCATATCTACCCACTCATCAACTTATAAAAATACACACATATGTGGTGCTTTGTCTGGTGCACAAGCATTCTGTTATTTCGTCTGTCACATTTGTATTTCATATTTTTAAACAAAGGTTAGGGGAAATCGTTTTGGAAGAAGCAGATATGTCAGGTATTTAAAAATGATCAATCCTATTTTAAACAGAAATGTGATATCAAGGGAACCAATGCAGCTAAAGCATAAAATGACAATATATGTGTATGTGGGCACAAGCATGAAAATCCCATACTATGTATTATTAGAGAAAAGATGCTTTTCAAAGTCTGAATGGTATAAGCTGATGCCAGACGCAGAAGTAAAATAAAGGGTTTATGCTTATCTTAGATTCTAGGTGGCACTTCTGTTCCCAAATATTATGGACTGTTCCCTCTTGCAGCATTTAAGATGTTTGATTCCATGCAGTTTGGTATCAAGCATAAACAACCTCAGTCAATGTATCCAACAAACTTGTGACCAAAAGACCCTCCCTCCAATAAAGATTTTGGAAGTGAATATATAGGCAGCTCATCTTAGAGACACTTAGCAGTGGGTTCAGGGTCGCTGGAAGGAGGAATAAGCACCCGTTGGTTCTTGGAGTTTCTTCCCTGTCAGGATGCATGATACCAAGTTTTAAGGCTTGGGGCTACAGTTCCCTTCTCTCCTCCAGAAAATTCTTTTCAAATAAAATGTTACCTTTAAAAAGTCTATTATGGACGGGTCACTCAAGACATTTTATTTTACAGAGAATAAATTGCTTAGCTAGCAAACCTAACTTCAGTTATTTCATCTTCAAGTTCTCTCTTCTGAGATTAAAGTCTTTGTCTTTCTTGACATTTGGAAATTCCATTTTTCTCCTGCTAATTGGGATTGTGGGAAACAGAAGCCTTCTTCCTCTTTAATTTACCTTTCTTCATTTTGGATATCTGGATATTTTCTTTTCTTCTTCTCCTTCTCCTCCTCCTCCTCCTCCTTCTCGGTTTTTTTTTTTTTTTTTTAATTACTGTTTACTTTAACCACGGGGGCAAGTGCTTATACTGGTCATTCATTTGGAAACAGTCTGGTGGGAATCTGATCCCAAATCATCAAGGTGGCTGCTTTTTTCTCTCCACTTGGGAAAGTCAAGATTAAGCTAGCTGTGCTCCTTTGATAAAGACTGAATGCAATTTTGAATCAGGGTGTACCAGGGTACTTACATCAATTATTTAAGGTTAGAATTTTTTTGGAAATGAGTAAATCAGGGCAAGAATTTCCTTTCTTGGACTTCTGTACAAATGAGAACAGGAGGAAAAGAGAATTTTCTGATTCACAAAATGGCATCCACTCTTTACAGAATTCCAAAGAGCATTTTTCCAGACATGCTCTCAACAATATTCATTCCTTGGGGGCAAAATGAGTTGATGGATTATTCACCCTCCTTCCAGGATAGAAAGACTAGAGCTAAGGTAGAGAGAGCATGCAATCAAACATCTTGGGGTACAGTGGTGCTCAAAATGGGACACAAATTTCACATCTTGGGCTAATATGGTGAGCTGTGCCAGAAGTCTGTTGATGTAAGTTGTCCTTTTACTTGCTTAAATAAAAGCAGGACACATTATTCTCAAAGAAGACCTTGAGGTTCACATTTGGGTGACCATATGACTACTTGCTAAGCAATGTGTGCTCAGAGACCCTTGGTGTTATGGCCAGTTTATTCTTTATTAAGTCACTTAGTTGTGGTCCTGATAAAGCCATAATTCTAAGTGTGTTATGGTGGTTGTATCAGATAGTTAAGGACCAACCAGAAAAAAAAAAAAAAGACTAATGTTGCTGATGCAGGGTGAGTCTAGTTTTGGTCCACTTAATTGCTCACATGTCCTGACATAGCCATGTGGATGGTAAATATGCCTCTGGGAGATTTTAATACTTTTTTCTCATATGTTAAATAACTACCTTTTTTTTCTTATTTGTTTATTTATTTAGAACAACTAACACAGTTGTATTTTTTTAAGTTTATATTTTATTTTATTGTATTTAGAGAGAGAGAGAGAGAGAGAGAGAGAGAGAGAGCGAGCAGGGGAGGGGCAGAGAGAGATAGAGTAAGATTACCAAGCAAACTCTGTGCTGTCAGTGTGGAGCCCCATGTGGGGCCCGAACCCTCGAACCATGAGATCATGACCTGAGCAGAAATCAAGAGTCAGATGCTTAACAGACTGAGCCACCCAGGCAACCCCATTTGTATTAGTTATTTTTTGAGTATAGTTGACACACAGTGTTAATTAGTTTCAGGTGTACAACATAGTAATTCAACAATTCTATACATTATGCTATGCTCACCACAAGTATAGCTATTTTATATAATATTTCTCACTTTCTATCCTTAGTTACATTTTCACCTAAGTTACATATTTTGGGTAATTCAGGGCTTCTTTAGGTAGTCCATTATTTTTTTAAAAGTAAGTTTTAAAAATTGTTATCACAAAAGTGACATCTAGTCATTGTAGAGGATTCAGGATATGCAGAGTTAACATTTTAGAGCATATATACATATATATCTTTATATTATATATTTTAAAATGAATTTGGGTAATACTGTGCATACTATTTTAGATGCTTTTTAATATGACAATATATTCTGAACATTTCCCCATATCTTTAAATGGTTCTCTACAATGTAATTTTTAAAGACTGCATGATACTTTATTGTTCGTAAGTTACATAGTTTAAACAAAACTTTTTGGACATTTATGTAGATTCTATTTTCAGCTATTATAAACAGTGCTTCCATGAACATATATATAGACAAGTCTTTGAGTGCACCCATGCTGGTTTCCTTCGTGTTAGCTCCTAGTAGTAAAAAGGTTGAGCCAGAGAATGTGAACATTGCTAAGGCTTTTCCTGTGCATTTTCAAATTGCCTTCCAGAAAAAACTATACAAAGTTACATCTCCACCAGCCACATAATCCTGGCCTTTCCTTTATTTTACCTTCAGCTGGTTTACACTTCTTCTCCCTTTTGATACTTCTTTACAAAATTGCAGCTGCAGGTTTTTAAGTGAAGCGATATATTTTCCCCTATTTTTCATGCTCCCCTTGAATGAGTTATATCTATTTCTTCTTAACACAGATTTTTAGACATAAAAAGATAACTGATAAGAATTGTCCCACAAGAGGAAACCTCTTTGCCATCACTGCTTTGTGGCTGGAATAAGACAGCAGATGGTCAGAGACCAGTAAAGCAGTGGTATCACGTGTCATCCTCCACCATTAAGACTTGGCAGTGCAGAGGACAGGACTGGAGCAGGTGGCCAGCTTCGGTGGTTCTACGTATACTGAGAAATCAGACCCAGTAATAAGGAGAAAGTCTGGGAGTAGGACTTATGGTCTTCCTTTCAGATTCAGGGTTTGGCTACAGTCTAAGGATCTATGGGGTGGAAAACTAGACAGATTCCTCAAGGATTAGGGAGCCAAAGAGGGCTCCATTAGGGAAGCTCCCTCCTCTGTTAGCTAACTGAAGTCAGCAGTGAGTTTTAAAATCCAGGTGAAGATGCTCTGTCTTTTCTTGTGTCTGGATTTTTTGTTACAGCTTTTCCAGATGTGTTATTTAGGAGCTGCTGGGGGACACTAGCTGCTTGTAGATGCGAGGGACCAGCACTTGGCCAGCAGCAAAAGTGATCGATTCAGACATAAGCTGTTACTGGTGCTGCCTCAATGGGTATCTACTGGCTGATTTCTTCTGTCCTGGCTGATCACTCACTCACTAATTGCCTGGAAAACAAGACCTTTAACCTCTGTCTTGCACAACTCTCTCTCTGTCACTGCCGAGAGTGTGACCCTGTAGGACAGCTTTTCTGGCCAGGCTTGAACATTTGAAAGCAGAAAGGGCTGGGGATGTGAGGGTCAGCTTGTGACTTAGAACAAAAGCAAACCGCTTTAAAAATCAATTTTTAGCTGCCTTAGCTCCCGCTTTGTAAAGCATGTCTCAACAGAAGTTTCTTGTAACAATGAAATGTTTCATCTGCCAACGTTTAAAAACCCTTTTAATGATTGCCTTATTTTTCTAAAAAAAAAAAAAAAAAGAGACTATGCGAACATAATAATTCAGGGGAAAAAAAACAAACCTTGACGTTTTGGATCTTCTTCAGTTAGATTGCCGGAAGACTTATAAAAGCCTTTTTCAATTGTAAAATATGCCAGGAAGCGGAGAATGTTTTTATTCCTAATTCAAATACTCTTTTTAAGAGAAAGCATGGTTTCCCAGATAACCGTTTACCTTCTTACCTTTCTGTTAACGCAGTGAAGCTGTGGTTTGACTGCAGATGGCTGAAGACCCCAGTACTGGCAGAAGCCTGGCCTGTGCTCTGTAGTGCACTTTCTCCTTCCTTTCCCTTCTCTCCTTCCCTTCCTTCCATTCCTTTTGCCCTCCTCCTCGCATCCCCACTGCCCTTTTTCTGAATCAGTTCTTGAAAGTTCTGCCAATTTTCATTGTGACTTAGCATGGTTCTTCTTCTTCTTTTTTTAATCTTTATTTATTTTTGAGAGAGAGAAAGAGACAGAGCATGAGTGGAGAAGGGACAGAGACCGAGGGGTCTAGAAGAACAGAAGAAGGCTCCAGGCTCCGAGCTGTCATCCTAGAGCCCTAGGCGGGGCTCAGCTCAAACTCACAAACCATGAGATCATGACCTGAGCCTAAGTCAGATGCTTAACTGAGTGAATCACCTGGTGCCCCTGCATGGTTCTTGATAATACTAAAGCTTAACCTAACTTACAGTTTGACTGAAAACAAGCTTATAGTTTGTGTTCTCTCTGTGTGTGTCTGTGTTTGTGTGTGAATAGCATCATAGTCTCACAGGTGTGTTCCCTCTCTCACTTGACCAGTTATATGAACTAATAACTGAAATATGGGAAAGAAACAAATTTCATGTCTGATAGGTGGTCTCATTGCTTGAGATTGGAATCCTCCTCTTCAGAATGAAATAAGGCAGCCTTTGAGAGAAGAAGTTTTGTAGGGGATATTTGATATACATCTTTTTTTACATCACCAGAATCTATTTATTCTATACCTAGAAGTTTGTACCTTTTGACCACCTTTGCCCATTTCACCCCCTAACCTCCTGCCTCTGGTTATAGACAATCTGTTCTTTGTATCTATGAGTTCAGTTTTGTTTTTTTAATTCCACATATAAATGAAATCATATGGTATTTGTCTTTCTCTATTTCACTTAGCATAATGCCCTCAAGGTCCCTCCATGTTGTGGCAAATGGCAGGATTTTCTTTTTTCTTAATGGCTGAGTGATATTCCATTATATATATTTACCACATTTTCTTTATCCGTTCATCCGTCAACAGACACTTTTGATACATATTTTTGTGTATCTTGTCTGCACTCTCAAAACACACATTCTCTCTCTCTCTTCCCACCACACTCCCACCTCCTGACCAGCCTGTTTTATAGCTCCAAGTAGCATCTTTTTGTGTGTGTGAATTTAGGTCATTGTGATACCTTGGTCTATGACTCTAGTTCTACTCTCACTTCTAAATTCAAGTTTACAAGCATCTGAAGATAGAGAGAAAGGGACTATGACAATGTTCATCTGCCCTGCCTGGAATACTGCTTTTTCTGGCTCCTAGTAAATCAGTTGAGTTTGTTCAAACAAGGCCAATAGTAAGGGGGTAAGGGTTGAAAGCCTGGCATGCTACCACATTAATGTAGATGGGGATGAAAGCCAATGTGCAGACCAGCTGTTTTCTCTTCTACTGTGTACATGAACAGAAAAAAGAGAGAAATATCCTGGAAAGTAAATGCCAGTAGAGCCTCATTAAGAAAGGAGTAGTTAGATATTTGCATTAGTTCAAGTAGAATTCAGTTAACGGTTGTATTTGTACTATCTATGGAAGCTGGTTGAACAACAAATTAGTGTATACAAGGTGAAACATTCATTTTACTTAAAACAATATTTTAAGCAGATCAAAAACATCCTTTCTCTTGTAAATAGTTGTCATAACTACAACAGTTTTTACATGATTGTGACACTACAAAAGTTTTGGAGTAATGAAGTCAGCTTTCTTTAAAAATATGAATAATAAGAATGATAAGCCTTACATCCATGTAAGTATAAGGCTAAAAATTATTTATTTCAGCATTCTTATTTGAATCTCACAATACCCCGGTATGGCAGAAGTTATTAGGCATATCTTAGGTGTATTTTGGGTTCAGTTTCAGGCCATCACATTAAAGTGAGTATCACAGGGGCGCCTGGGTGGCTCAGTCGGTTGAGCGTCTGACTTCAGCTCAGGTCATGATCTTGCAGTCTGTGAGTTCGAGCCCCACATTAGGCTCTGTGCTGACAGCTCAGAGCCTGGAGCCTGCTTCAGATTCTGTATCTCCCTCTCTCTCTGCCCCTTCCCCACTCACACTTAGTCTGTATCTCTCAAAAATGAATAAATGTTAAAAAAATTTTTTTTAAATAATAAAGTATCACAATAAAGTCAGTCAAATGAATTTATTGGTTTCCTAGTGCATATAAAATTATGTTTGTACTATAATCTATTAAGTGTGCAATAGCATTATGTTTAAAGAACAATGTCTATACCTTATTTAAAAATACTTCATTGCTAAAAAATGCTAATCATCATCTGAGCTTTCAGTGAGTTGTAATTTTTTTGTTGTTGTTGAAGGGTCTTGCCTTGATGTTGATGACTGACTGATCAGGGCGGTGGTTCCTGAAGGCTGGGGTGGCTGTGGCAGTTTCTTAAAATAAGACAACAATGAACTTTGCCACATCGATTGACTCTTCCTTTCATGAATGGTTTCTCTGTAGCATGTGATGCTGTTTGATGGCATTTTACCCACAGGAGAACTTCTTTCAAAATAGAAGTCAGGCCTCTCAAACCCTGCTGCTGCTTTATCAACTAAGTTTATGTAACATTCTAACTTCTTTGTTGTCATTTTAACAAATCTTTACAACATCTTTACCAGGAGTAGATTCCATCTCAAGAAACCACTTTCTTTGCTCATCCGTAAGAAGAAACTGCTCATGTGTTGAAGTTTTATTATGAGATTGTAGCGATTCAAATATAATAATAGTGAAAAGTTTTGAAATATTGCAAGAATTACCAAAATGTGACACAGAGACACAAAATTAGCAAATGCTGTTGGAAAAATGGTGTCAGTAGACTTGCTTGATGCATGGTTGCCATAGATATTCCATGTGTAGAAAAACTGCAGTATCTGTGAAACACAATAGTGATGTGCAACAAAATGAGGGATGCCTGTATCTCTGTGTGCTAGTGGAAGTTCATTAACTTTAGTTATCATAGCAAGGAGCCCTGAAATCTCAGTGGTTTAACACAACGAAGATTTCTTTCTCACTTAGGAAAAGTCTGATGGCAACTGGGCCACCCTCTCAATCTTGCAGCTACACCAAATTGAACATCTGGAACATATGGCCTCTGAGGTTGATTCAGCTGAGAAAGAAAGATTGAGGAGGTACATTGGTTTATACTTTCCTTGAACTAGGGTGACCCAGGTCACATGCTTTCACATTTCATTGGCTTGAATTAGTCACATGGCCTCAACCTGACTGTAGGGGGTTGGGAGGTATATTTGGAGAGCTCTACCATTATCTGCCACACACAATTTTATAAATACAAAAATCTTAGTAATTAATAACTTGTGCAAATCCACACAGATATTAAATGGAGAAGCTGGGTCTTCATTCAGGTCATTTTTTTTTAATTTGAGAGAGAGAGAGAGAGAGAGGGAGAGAGAGAGAGAGAGAGAGAGAGAGTGCAAGCAGGGGAGAGGGGCAGAAGGAGAGAGGGAGCGAATCTTAAACAACCTCTACACTCAGTATGGAGCCCAATGTGGAGCTCAGTCTTACGACCCTGGGATCGTGACCTGAGATGAAATCAAGAGCCAGACACTCAACCAACTGAGCCACCCAGGCACCTCTTTACTCAGGTCATTTGACCCCAATACCAATAAACTTACAGAATGGTATCTACATAATTTAATAATGTAGATAGTTGGTTAATTTAAATAATCTCTCATTTAATCCTTAAGGCATTGAGACAGTGGTATTTGTGTACATTTTGGGAAAAATAAAAGGGAGGACCCTGATTTTTCTTGTTGTAAATATTATGTGGAATCACACTTTGATGATCATATTAAGTATATGGGTCACTTTGCTGGCTTGTTATATATATTTTTTTATTTCCCATGTAACCAGATCTATGATGAGACAGTGTGGTGGAGTGGAAAGACCATTGGCTTTGGTGCCAGGTAGATCTCTATTCATATCCCTGAATCACCGCTTATAAGTTATGTAGTATTTTGAGCAAGTTATTTAACTTCTATTACTTTCATTCTCTTCATCCACATAACAGAGATAATGATATCTATTATATAGACGTAAAAGTATAAATATAATATTTATAAGGTGTCTGGAAATGGTAGATACTCAATAAATGTTTTTCTTTTTGTATCCCTTAAAAAGCAAGTTTGGGGAGCCCGGGTGGCTCAGTCAGTTAAGCGTCCGATTCTTGATTTCGGCTTAGGACATGATCTCCCGGTTCATGAGATGGAGCCCCACTGAAGCTTTAAAAATAAAAATAATTAAAAAACAAGTTCATGAAGCAAGATATTTTAGATTTAAAGGATGAAATGGGAATCAGCCTTAATGCAAAGAAACTTTATCAAATCTTTTTTAAAATTCCAAATACGAATACTTAAACAATGGAGATAATGTCCAGGTTTGGTAATGAAAAGCAATGTGAAGAGATTCAGAGATATAATCAGTGGCTGGATTGGTGAAGTTAGATCAATGAATTCGAGCTGGTCTGTATTTCTTAGAGTTGCGAAGTGTAGGTTTTGATGGGGCATCTGGTACTGTTTGTCTCTGCATAGTCCTCTGTTTTATTATTATACAGGAAGAAATGATGGGATGATAAAAACTAATTGCAGCAATGATGAACTTCCCATATGAAAGTCTGAAGCTGTTGTCAGTTGGTACAGCCAGAGGGCTCCTGGGAAGTATCAGCACTGGCCTGGGGAATGGTGTCAGTGCAGCTTTTTGTGTGTTCGATTTGCAGGTCATAACCAACTCCTCCCATATCCTAAAGTCATTATCACTCAAGGGTAAATATCTTCTGGCTTTCTTGGGCAATGGAAATAGCACTAGATTTGAAGCATACTTTGGCAGATATCTTCATAGCTGTATGGAAAATGTGTGTATTGACATGTGGAATCCAGCAGAGAAATACATTATACACTTTCAGATTTCCCTGATTTGAACATTGGCAAAGTCCAAGTCTTAAGATCAGTGCAAATCCCTGTTGCAAAGGGGTTTTAACTTTATTCTTTCCTTCTTTGAGGAGTGTGGTCACCCTGGTTTGTTGTGTTACAAAGTGAACAGTGAAAACAGAATTGTGAGAATTGCATAGAAGTTGAAATTCAACATCTCTCAGAATGACTTTTCATAGAAATTGCCAAAAGCAGATGTCAAAATCCCTGGGTAATTTGTTCCAGGGTCTTGTAACCCTTCTGATTGGAGGAGTCAGGGATGTTATAGTTAAAGGGGTTTTCTCAGTGAAGTGTGCTGGAGACTGGATATAAAATAGCGGCTATAAATCCCAAAGCAGGCCAAGTGCTAAAGAGATAAATTGTTGCTTTCTGTTCACAGAACTTCCTCTTACAATTTTCAAAAACAATTTTAAAAAGTTCTGCTCTTTTGTTAAAGACAATCCTGAGCATTCTAGATTTATGGTAAAATAGCATTTTGTGAGTTAGGGTGGATTTTTAAAAAAAATTTTAAGTTTATCTATTTATTTGGAAAGAGAGAGAACACAAGCAGGGGAGGGGCAGAGAGAGAGGGAGAGAGAAATCCCAAGCAGGCTCTGCACTATCAACACAGAGCCTGATGTGGGGCTTGATTTCATGAACCATGAGATCATGACCTGGGCTGAAATCAAGAGTCGGATGCTCAACCAACTGAGCCACCCAGGTGCCCTGAGAATGGATATTTGTTTGTTTGTTTGTTCCTTAACATTTACCTCCTAAAGTGTCAAATAATGATCATTTCCATTTTGCTTTTTAGTTTATTGAGCCCCAACTCTAGGTAATGTTTTAGGTTTGGGGGACACAGAGGAAAGAAGACAGAAGAGGTATCTGTTCTCATGGAGTTTGCATTCTATGATCTAAGCAGACAGTGTGGGATCTGTGTCACACATAATTTACATTGGGTCACTGGACTCTTTCACATCACTAATTCACTAGTCACTTCTATATATGATTGATTGTTTCTTATGTTCATTCACCTTTTTAACCTTTTCATCCATTTATTTATCTACAGTAGCTTAAAACTCACTAAGTACTTCTGAGTAAACCTCTTCCACAATTACTGAAGACAAAGGTCAGATTACCCTTCCCAAGATTTCTACACTATATGGAATAAACTTTTTAAAAAAGTATTTATTTATTCATTCAGAAAGCATGAGCAGGGAGAGGCAGAGAGAGAGGGAGAGACAGAATCCCAAGCAGGCTCCACACCGTCAAGGCAGAGCCTGATGAAGAGCTTGATCTCATGACCATGAGAACATGACCTGACCTGAAGTCAAGAGTCTGATGCTCAACTGACTGAGCCACCCAGGCACCCCCGTGGAGTACACTTTTTAATCTGTGTTTCCAATTTAAGGAAGTTATACTCACTGACAATAACAAACTCTAAATTTGCTGTTCTGAGGATCACACTATTGTAAGGAGTTTAAAATTTGGAAAATGGCTCTACAGAAAATAAAAATCATAGTCAGATGGATACAGGTTATTGAAGATGACTTAACTAGAATATATTTGAGTTATTAAACTTGGAAAGGAGATTTTGAGAAACCTCCTACCCTTCCCCTGTTCCAATGTCCTTCTCTTCCAATGTGTTCTGAAGCACAATAAAGAGAAAAACCCCACTGGGTAAGAAGAATATTGCCTAGCTGTGATATAATTCAAAGCAGATTTCTAAATCTTCCTTCTGGAAATTTTTTGGGTCTCAGAACTAAAGCCATAACTGAGTGTGGGTGATCCTGCCAGCATGAGGGCTGAAAGTCCAGTACCCTTTAACAAATTTTTTGTCAAGGCAAACAGAAGAGAAATCAAACCAACTCTCTGTAGCTTCCATCTCTCTTAGCCTGCCTTTGAACCTGTGCCTCTGCATTCTGTGAGTTTAAGAACTGTTCATGAATGGATTTGTAAACAGAAACTGGACAACGTGGTTGAACAGGTAGGACAGAACTATCTCCTTCCACACTCCCCACCCACTCCTCTTGGCTTTTTTGATTTTGTTAAATGTACTTCTCATTCTTTGGTCACTTGGCATGGAGGCGTCCTTGAATTCTCCTCTGTTTGCTTTTAGCATCCATGGGTTCCACTTTTTTTTTTTAATTCTATGGCCAAGATTTTTTTTTCCTTCTCTACTTATTCATTTTATTTCTGCTTCCTAATATCCCTGTCACTCTTCTAATATTTCACCCCTCTGAAATTGTTTCTGTCAATGTGACCAATGGCTACCATGTTGCTAAAACCCAAAGTCACTGTTTGGTTTTAACCTTAGCCCCACTCTCAGCCTGACTGAACACTAGTGTTTAAGGTCACCATCTCTGAGACACCCTCATCCCTCAGTTACCATGGTGCCACCTTCTTTTGGCTCTTTCCTTCTGCTGGCCATGCCTGTAGGTCTCCCTTGCTGCTGCTTCCACGTTTGGCCAACCCTCTCATGGGCAGAACTCGACTCCCTTCTCTACATTTTCTAGGTGCTCTCATCCATTCATAGGTAGCTAAGAACTTGGCTAAAAACTGTAAGACACAGACATAAAAAAATATAAATGTGAAAATTTACCTTTATTCCCATGTCCTCAGCATTTCCTTCAACCACTTGTATCTTTTAACTCTTTTGCTTTACCTCAAGACTATTTATACCTCTATGAATTGATTTGTTAACTTTAGATAACATGTTAATTCCTCATTATGAAAGAAGAGGAATTCACTCATTTATACTTCCCTCCAAAATTTTTTATTATATTACTTATAGTTTGTCCAGTGCTTAACTTTATAAAATCCTTAACCCCCACCCACAGATATGTCAGCAACTTTCGATGATATGACAGACAAAGAGGTGATCATGCCTGTACTTTCCCCACTTTTTATCCCTTCCGGCTAACTTCTCTGAACTCTCCATTGCTTTCTACTCATCTTGCCTTCCCTTTCATCCTTTTCCTCTTTTCCTCCTGCCCTCTTTAGAGTGATCAAGTGTTTTCTCTTCCTCAGGTCCCTTTACTGATTTGAAAAGTAATTACCTACACTTTATAATTCTTCTCAGCAGTTTCCCTTGAAATGTTAACACTCTTACTGCCAGCCGCCTAACATTAATCAGTGTCTCTATCTATCCTCTTCTGAAAAAAGGTAGAATCATAAAATGCTTTAACCCAAAATCCCTCTTCCCATCTTCAGTGTTACTGTTTTTTGATATTTTAGTAAAACCTAGGTTTATAACTCTCTAAAATAGATTATTACAAGTGACCACAGGTGAGAACCATGGAGAGGCCCTGCTCAGATGTTCCTTCAGTGAGAACTTGCTGCATGGAGGGCAGTCAGCCGAAAGCCTTCCCCCACCACATCGTCAGTGTCCACTGCAGTGTTCACACTGGAGCCCTACGCCCCCACCACTGGCCACACTCAGGCAGAGCACCAGAGCCAGGCTCTGGGTTCCCTGCTGGCCTGAGACTTTCTCAGAGATGCACAGCCATCTCGGACTCTTGCTCCCTGATCTTTTTTCACTTCCCCTCTCCTGTCCCAGGCATCAGATCCGTGCTGTGTCTGAAGGATGTCCCTGACCATTCCTACCTCTTCTCCCCTTTACTTATAACAGGGAGTTCCCTGCAGCAAAGCTCTTATACTTCTGATTGCATCATGACATCTGCTTCCTTGAGAATTTAAAATCATAGCAGCATTTTCTGATTGTACTCCCATTTGGCCTTAGAGTAGTATCATCTTATCCTGAATTTGGCCTTTGGGGCCCTATATGACTGGATGTCTCCCCAGGTGTCCATCCTCATCTCACACCACCACCAAACAATATGGCAGCACCAGAGGCCTCCTTTGAGCTCCTCAGATAAACTAGGTTTTTCCTTCTCTAGGGTTTTTCTGTGCTGTCTCCTCTGCTTGGAGTTTTCCTCTCCCATTCTGTGTACAGCTAACTCCTTCTTGTCTTTACATCTCAGCTTAAAGGTCACCCCTTCAGGGATGTCTTTCCAGATCATGTTGCCCCCTCTACAACTTTTTATTCTCTAATACAGCAGCTAGTTTTTTTATTTCGAGTGTCATTTTTTTTTTTTGGTGATTATTTACTTGTCTATTTTCCACAAGCTAACATTGTGTTTCTTTCATTCTCCACTATAGTCCTGGCACTTAGCACAAGACTTGGAACAAAATAGATGCTTAATAAATATTTAATGAATGAATATCCTCTCCTTTTATTTTCACTGATACCAATCTTACCTCTTGTCTGAATCATTGCTATAGAGTCCTTAACAGTTTTACTGCTCACTTCTGCTAGATTTAATCTTCCCCAAGTGTAGAACTTTGAAAGTTTCTTTCTGCTCAGAAAAAGCATTCAGGACACCCCATTATTAATAACTGGGATTCCTCAACCTCACACTCAGGATTGCCACAACATCCATCTCTCTAGCCTCACCTCCCTATATTAGCCTCACCCTCAAGTAGAACTGGACAGTCACTTCTCACTAAACATATTCTGGGCCTTTCTATCTCCATGCCTTCTGCTAATAATCTACAGCAATGACTACCTCCCCTTTCCATCATCTTTTTAAGTCAAAATCGATGAGGATCCTTTTGGTATAAACTCTCCCTCATCCTCCAAATGAATGTGAACCTCCTGCTCTACAATCTCATAGCACACAGTTTGAGGCTTAGGGCATTCCCATACTTTCCTTCCATTAAAATGATTATCGACTTGTCTTCTTTTGCTTTCCCAGAGTCCAGGATCCTCCATGTCAGGGACTATCTCTTACATATCTTTGCCTCCTCTAAAATGCTAAGCACAATACCTTCCTAATAATACATTTTTATTTTTTAAACTTTACTTTTATTTATAAATTATAGTTTCATGCTGATATCACTTTGTTTCTATGACTATGAAATAATTCCCGTATATTGCAAAAAATAGGAAAGATAAAAAAATACAGAGAATAAAAAAATCAACTGCAATTGCACCACCTTTGAATCATTATTTCTTAGCATTCTGTTGTGTTTCTTTTTATTTTTATTTTTTTCTGTACATAGTATATGTACTAGCAGAGATCATACTGAATATAACATTTCATGTTTTGGAGATTTCAAGTTTTAGTAGAAACTTTGTCTAGAATTTATGGTCGTATGAGTTTTACACTGACAAATTTAGTTTTTTTTTTTTTTTAACAGAAAATGTCTTTATTCTGTTTTCATGATTGATGGATATTTTTGCTGGATATAGAATTCTGGATTGATAATTCTTCCTTTCATCATGTTAGAAATGTTATTCCACTCTTTTGACATCCATAGTTTTTTATGAGAAGCCAAAAGTCAGCCAACTATTGAATTACTCTTCTACAGTATACAATATGTCATGTTTTTCTTGCTGATTTCTAGATTTACTTTTTATATTTTGCTTCCGATTTTGACTCTGATTTCTGAGTTTTGAGTTCTAAGTCTGACTTTGATGTGTAGTTATCCATGTTGATATTCATAGAGTAGCTTGAATCTGTACATTTATAACTTTCATCAAATTAGCAAAAGTGTGGTCATCATTTCAAATAATTTTCTCTCCATTTTTTCCCCTATTCTTTCTCCTTCTTTGATTCTGAAGACATGCATGTTTTACCACTTGATATTATCTAACCAGTCCGTGAGACTCTCTCTTGTTTTCTTTTTTATTCCTTAATCTTTCTCCACTCTTTTCTGTATGTGAATTGAGTTAGGAAGCCAAGAAATACATGAGTGAAGTACACTTTTAACTGCAAATGAGAAACAAGATGTATGTTGGAGGAATGAATAGACATGTAAGTGTAGCAACAAGAAACATGGTGTATAGATATATGAGGAGGGTATAGTCTTCTCAGCGTATCTGTTGAATGTTCCAGTTTCCCTGAGAAAATATTTATTATAATTGAAAAACCATGAAATAACTTGCAACTGATGACATCAGTTTTTATAAAATATGATATGTAAGCCACAGTTCTATGTGCTCTGTGAGAGTGTAAATGATTTTTTTTTTCACCACCAGAGAAATTAGGGGCAAAAATTCTGATTTCCATCTTATGCAGACAACTACTAGTACAGCATTCATTTGTGAGTTCTTTCCATTTCCCACTCCCCATTTATTTACATTGTGATATACTTTTTCATGGGTAAGATTTCACATAGTCTATGTTTATTTGGAGAAACTACAGTGAGGATTGAGAGATGAGGGAAATTTGGAGATTATGCATTGCTTCATAGAGCTTACAGAAAATCAAAAGAGGTAAAGTAGAGGATTCTACTTTTGTTACAGAACAGAAAAATTAAAAGAATGTTGAAAGATGATAAGATTTTTTTAGGGAAGTCAAAATTTTTTTGACTCAGTATTTTATGTAAATGTAATTGCATAATTGGAAGATAGGTGGTTGGTATTTCTCTGTTTCATTATTTTTAAGTAATCCTTATAGTTTTTCTTTTTTTAATTTCAAAAATTATATTTTATCATTATGGCTCTATTAATGTGTGTTTGGTTGAAGGCAAGGTATCAATGCTTTAAAATATTTGAAGACAAAATTTGAATAACTCTCTAATAATTCTCACATAAAAGCATTCACCTCACATTGGGTTAGCAAGATGCTCACATACACAGAGGCATATATCTCAAGGGAAAATCTCTCATATAAGTTTTTGAAATCCTTTTTGGAAATATATTAATTTTTAATTTACTAGAGTAAATTGGTTATAGCATATAAACAAATAAATCTGTCCTCAACCCCTAATCCATGAGTGCTCAATTTAAATTTAAGCATTTCTAGATACTCTAATCAGGAACAGTTTTTCTCAAATCAAGCCAACCATCAAACTCCTTTGAAAAATACATTTTCCTCTCTGTTTTGATAATAATCAATTGATCTTTCATTTATTGTTTTACTTGTGAGCAAATGAAAGCATATGAGGAGCATCTCCTTGACATTAAAATCTGAAAGTGGGGTCATGGAACTCGAGATAGTGATCAGCCCTGGACAGTGGCTCTCTTTTCCATTTGGAGTGCTGACTTCTGAAGCTGGGTGAGGTGAGGTGGGGCCAACAAGAGAGGAATCCAGGTCCCCTGAGATTTTATGGAGAGTGTTTTGGCTTCCTTGAGAACTCTCACAGCTTTAGCTCTTTCAGCTTCTTGTTGTAGACCCGACGTAGGGAGGAGAGAGGTGTTGGTGTCGGCAGCACAAGGGCTGGTGTCTTGATGCTGATATCCTTGATGGAGGATAAGGCTCTTTTGAGTCTCCAGCCAGTGGTTCTTGACCAGTCCCCTGGCTGTGGCTTGTGGCTGTTGTTTGCTCAAACCTCAGTGAAGGAAGAGTGCTCAGATGTGGAGATGTCCTTTGTAACTCCCCTGGTTACTCGGGGTAAGCAGGCCCCCTTCTTTGAGCTTCAGGTCTCTGACTTTTTCATCTGTTCCAGCCAACTTTTAGCACTTCTTTCTCAACTCCTAGTCCTTAGGTCCTCTCCTTCCCACTCAATTTGTGGAATCCCAGGAAAGAGCCCAATATTAAATATTTATTTGTGTGTTTTTGTTAGGGGGAGGTGGTAGATCTATTTTAAGACTTAGATCTCATTGTGGAATGAAAGTCTTTCTTTGTTACTAACAAAACCAAGATGGAGGTATTTAGGGGAAGAAAAGGCTTGTTTTGTCTATTTTGGCTGACTGTGTATATAATCTAAAAAGTTTACTATGAATTGTAAATCCCTAAAATATGTTTTCTGAGGTGCTGGAATTCTAGTTGAAGTGCTGGATGAGCTGAGTTGGTTATTAGTTGGAATTTTCTGATGCAGAACAGAAAATCTCATTACAGCATTTCCTAATTAACAGTTTCTCTGGCTTATTCCTCTAATAGACTAGGTACTCCTTGCTCGGAAGCTGCTCAATACTTTGCTGAGGAAACTCACTCCCTTAATGCTGTTTTCAAAGAATGTTTATTGATTAAGGCTGACTCACCATTCCAAAGAGTAGTAGTCTGTTAATCCTGCTGTCTTGTCTTCTGGAACTTCAATCTCAGCTGAATCTCAGATATGGACTGACTTTTTCTCTTTCTTTCTTTCTTTCTTTCTTTCTTTCTTTCTTTCTTTCTTTCTTTCTTTCTTTCTTTCCTTCCTTCCTTCCTTCCTTCCTTCCTTCCTTCCTTCCTTCTTTCCTTCCTTCCTTCCTTCCTTCTTTCTTTCCTTGCATTCATATTCATTGGGTGTCAGCTTTTATCCCTGTGCTGAACTCTGGGAATACTGAGTGATTGAAATCCTAGAATTTCATAACTATTGGTGACCTTAGAGGTCAACTAGTCAAAAGCAAGATAATCAGGATAACATACCCCATAATGCATGGAAAATGGCTTCCCTGCTAAAGAGAGGTGAGAAACCAAGAATAACTCTGTGTGCCAATTTCACAGAGTAAGAGACTTATAGTCTCCAAATGCCATAGAGATTCTGTTGTCGTTTAGTGCTTTTTGCTATTTGTGTTACAGTTAACAAGGTCAACCTTGCTGGGAAGTGAATAAGCAACCCAGGTGATCTCAGGAGCTGAGGGAAAGTGCCTTTTTCCTGCCTCTCCAAATTCACCCCACCCTTGCTTACTGATGTCTAGGATTTCACTAATAGAAACTGAGGTCATTACATATTTTAGGGATGTTTGAAAATCCAAATTACTCCAGAGAGATAACATAGAGTTAAATATAAAAAGGGTGTTAATAACTGAAATCTTTCCCTTTTTTGAAATGAGAGGGAAGAAAGGGGCTGGAGGGCACTGACTATTTGAGTGAAATTTTATACTTAGAAGGGAAAAAAATCTTTGATGTAGCCACAGTTCCATTCAAGAGCTACCAGCCTATTAAAATGAATTGTAGTTAAACTTGTGTGAATATAGCTAAATACAGATTTTTACATGCTTAAAATCCCCAGAGAATTGTTCATTAGCTTTGTGAGCTGATGTTTATACTGAGCATCAAGGGAATGCTTTAGAAAATATGAACATCCTATTTTACATATATATGCTTTTGAATATTGAAAAAGCTCTCCAGTAGAAGTTTTTATTGTGTTTTTAAATGCTTGCTATATTACATTTTTAGGAACTAGTGGAAGATAGTCTTATTCTCCTTCAGTGTTTGTGAAACACAAACTTTCTTTCCTATAGCTTTCCTATTACCAAAACAGCATGCACGCGCACGCACACACACGCATGCACACACCAACACGCACACACAAGAAGTAATAATTCAAGATTTCTGGACATCTTTATTAAGGCTATTTTCTTTCAAAATAATAAAATGTATTACATGTCCTTTTTAATGAAGAGAAAGCAAACACTCTAAAAGATATAACATCTGCTGGAAATATAATCTAAATTGAAAACTTGTGCAGACATAAGGAACAAGGGAGAAAATACAGGGACAGGAAGTATGGCAAGATGTTAATGCTAAAAGCAGTTTTTAAAAACATCACGCATGATAGAAAGTGCATAGATGATTTTTTTTTTTTTTAGCAAAAACCAAACCAAAACAAAAACCCTAATCTTATCTGAAGATTGACAGCAATGCTTATTTTCTTTGGGAATAATTAATATTGTAATATATTCCTACTGAGTTTTCAGATCTTAAAAGATGGAAAGGCCATATGCACTGACCATCTGAGGATTTATATTTTCTTTCAGGAGCAATAACTCTTACTTAAATAACAAGTAAGAACTACTTCTTATTTCTTTTCAACATTAATCATTGAAAAGAAGTTTTGTGCTTTTGAGCTGATATAATATAGTCTCCTAAGTAATCAATATTATGCAAGACTTTTGGTAAGAGAACTTCTATTTGGTATTGGGAAAAGAAAACTAATTGGTCAAGAGCTGTGTTACCTAGCAAGGTGTTCTGAGGATCAAGCTATATAAAAGTATATTGAAAATTATAAAGCACATAAAGTTCAAGGTGAAATTACGATATCTGATTAACTGTGCACAAGTGCGGTGAAACACCATATTGCACACTCCTGCAAGCTTTGGGAGCCAGTGCTGTGGGTGGCTGTTTCAGTCTGTTCTGGCTACCAAAACAAGATAACCACAGACTAGGTGACTTAAACTGCAAGCATTTACATCTTTCAATTCTGGAGGCCAGAAGTAGGATCAGGGTACCAGCTGGGTCAGTTTCTGGTGAGGACTCTCATCCTGGTTATACCCTCACATGGCCTTCCACAGGGTCTCTCTTTCTTGACTTCTCTCTGAGAGAACAGAGAGAGAGTGAGAACAGAGAGAGAGTGAGAGAGAGAGAGAGAGAGAAAGAGAGAGAGAGAGAGAGATCCAATGTCTCCTCTTTTCATAAGGACACCAATACTATCACGAAGGCCCCACCTCCATGACCTCATGGACCCTTAGTTACCTTCCCACCTCCAAATACCATCACCTTGGGGATAGAGTTTCAACATGTAAAGTTTTAAGGGAAACACATTCAGTCCATAGTAGTGGGTAAATTAGGCATCCACTGGTGTGGTGTAATTTCAAAAGTGCCACAAGCTCGGCCCACTTCCTCACTATGGAACCAGTGCTTCAGACTGAGATACTGGCTCTAGAAGGCTTCTGCCGAAAGACCTTCCCTATGTGATAGAGGTAACAAATTAATTTATTTTATCAGATTAACCAACTTTTGCCTACAAGGAAGCCAAACTGTGAGGGAAGGAGACACAGGACAGATAATTTTTGAAGATCACTGTGTGAGGGTAGGATCGAAAGTTCTAGTCATAGTTCATTTAGGTCAGGGACAGATAATTTTTGAAGATCACTCTGTGAGGGTAGGATGGAAAGTTCTAGTCATAGTTCATTTAGGTCAGGACAAGCCCTCGACAGTGTCATGGGCAGCGTCAGGGTGGGAGGTCCTGGTAATCGAGGAACAGCACTGGCACTAGGGCCCCATGTCATTTGTAGGGAGTAGAGGACAGGAGAGGGAGAACAGAGAGAGAGGGACACACTTAAGCCATGTGATGCCTGTGACGCAGTGTAACTGCAACCTAAGACTATTTGCCTGACCTCAGTTCATTAATCTCTGAGCATGTCCATTTTCCTCCTAAATGCACCTTTGTTTTCTGCCCAGTGCACAAACATCACGACCCGTGTCTGAGAATGTTGGGAACTTTATGAGGTCCATAAAGTTTTAGCTGTGGTCTAGTCCACTGAGGCCAAAATAAATAAATAGAGAGAGTGTAAGGGTAACAATTTAAAAAAAAAACCTGGCTTAAAGAAAGAAAAACTACTGAAGCTCTAGAATAACTTAGTCACAGTGGCTTTAGAGGGGATTTCTCCTTACCAACTAAGATTTCTTTAAAGTGCAAACTGAGAAACTGCAGGCAAAGATGTAGCCAAATTCACTTTTCAGATTTCTCTGAGAATGATCTGTTCTGTGGAGTTAGGTTAAGAGGTTAAAATAATTGACAAATGATTGGCCATAAGCCTAAAGCTAGCTGGGTAAAAGAAGCAAAATGCCTAGGCTTTTAAGAGTTGGGCTATTGGGGCAAATATTAATGATAGAATTAATTACTATTTATAATGTAATACACTTCTTATTGGCTTTTTTCTCTTCTCTATTTTCCCAAGGTTCAAAATCTGGATTATTCAGATCTCTTGAGCTAACATCCTTAGTGTGCTATGATAATATTATTAGTTATTCTTTAAAATTTTTTTAATGTCTATTTATTTGTGAGAGAGAGAGTGAGAGAGAGAGACAGAGTGCTAGCCTGGGAGGGACAGAGAGAGGGAGACACAGTATCCGAAGCAGGTTCTAGGCTCCAAACTGTCAGCACAGAGCCTGATGTGGGGCTTGAACTCACGGACCCTGAGATTATGACCTGAGCTGAAGTCGAACGCTTAACTGACTAAGCCACCCAGGTGACCCAGTTATGACTATTCTTAAATACAGTGTTTTGAATGCCTACTATGTGCCACATACTTTTCTAAGAACCTGAAATGCATTAATTAAATTGCTCATCACTATGTGAAGTACTACTGTGTTTTCCCATTTTGAAGATGGAAACATAGATGAGACATAGATCAGTTGAGTAACCTGCCTTAGACCGCACAGCTAATAAATTGAGAAAATGGGATGTAGACAGTGTACATTTAGCTCTCAGTTCTTGAGGTCATGAAAAATTTAAGGTCATGAATTTCTAGTTACCCTCCTGACTCAGTGTGTCTTTCACCATCTTCGTTATTATCAATAACATTTTGGGGTGTTAAATATGTGTATCAGGAATGCAGTTAATTAGTGGAAAAATCATAATATTGAGTAGAAAAAGCAAACTTCAGAACAACAGCAGAATATGATGCTCCCTGTGTAAAGTGTAATTATTCATACACAAAATGCTGTATAATATTTATGCGATGTTGCATATGTGTAAGAGACACATCAGCCTCATGCGAATGGAGCCTTCTGGTCCATGGGGAGGGTGATGGGACAGGGGTGGTGGTGGTAAGAGTCTGGAAACAATTTCTTGAAAAGTGACATTTGTTAATTCTGAGTGCTATGACTATAATGCTTTGTGTTTTTTTTACATTTTTAAATTTCTAAAAATATGATAAAAAGTAATATTTATGGAAGACACTGATTCCTGTGCTGAAGGTACTTTCATTTTAGTGAGGAGTCAGGACACACAGATAAAGAGGAGACTTATATGACCAGGTGTAAATTAAGATCGTGGCATGTAAGGCTTGTATGGCTTCAGAGGAAAGGTTGCTCAAGCTCAGTAGAACTGGAAAAAGCTTCATGGAGGAAGGGAGATGTAGGCTGAGTGTTGAAGGTTTATCCTAGAGAAGTGGAAAGAAGGGAACCCCTGGAGGGCCTGTCGTGAGTTGGGATCTGTAGAAGCAGAGGAAGAATAGCTTGAAGTGCAGGGCATTGGTTAGAGGTCAGCACCTGCAAAAGGAAGAGGGAAAGAAAGTGTACTGGGCAGAGGGAGAGCTCAAACAGTGGTGCAAGCCCGACAATGTGGAGGCTGATCCAGTGGGGAGCCCTGGGGGGAATAGTGTCCATCAGAGCTGTTTAGGGCAGTCCGAGGTGGCTGGCCCTTTTTCCCCAACTCACCGCCTGACACAGACTGCCTGGGAGAAGAGCCTGACTATAGAGAGGGCAGCTCTGCAGCTGACAGACTTGGAGGGGGCTGGAGGCTGTCTGCAGACCACTCTCCCTCTCAGCTGAGAAGCAGGTCTTTCCCTGAAGAGGGGTCTTGGTGACACATCTCCACATCCATCAAGATGTGAGTAATAATAGTACCTACCTCATAGGGACGTTATGAAGATTAAGTGATTATATGGAGGGGTCTTAGAAGGGTGTTTGCTGCTATTATTGTGTGTGCTCCTATGCCATGGCTAGAACCTTGGAGAATGATTTCTGGGATGTAATGAATTAAAGTGAGTGCTTCTACAGCTCATTTGCTCTCTCTTATTGCAAATTGCCTTGCTTGGAGTCATGGGTTTATTTTATGTATTGCTTTGTTAGGCAGTTCAGATGGTTTTGACTTTGTTATCTTCTGGACATTATGGCAGTTACAAAGCTTTTGAGTCACCCCAGGCAGTCACTGTGTAAAATGTGGCCCATTTTACCTATTACATGATAAAATATAAACAGAATAGAAGGAGCAAAGCAGAGCTAATGGAGGATGTAACTCAGAGAGGAGTAGGTTGGAATGGATGGGAACAAAGGCAAAGAGAAGACATGGCTGTGAGTTAAGAGCTAAGGGCTAGAGTGGGCATGACAGGGGCAGTGGGAATGGGCACAGAAAATCTGAGGCATGTTGTAGATCTCTGTTTTGCAATCAGGGTCTATATTCTTAGGGTCAGCAAATTCTCACTAAGAATTTGAAAATGGCTGCCTTTTCTTTTTGATCATCTGGATGACCACATTTTAACTGAACCCTATCATGTGATTTAGGTGTTATGTTTTCTTTGCATTTGTGGTTGAATGTTGGCACCACGTAATTACCAAAATGATAGCATTTAACTTTTAAATATGCTGGTAAGCACGTCTGACTGCTATTAGGTTGGCAACTTCTAATGTGAAAATCACAATAACCATTCCTCACCCATTCCTCTACTGCTGTTCAGTAGAAGGTTTGTTTACCCAGGAGTCTAAACACTGGAAGTGCCCAAAGAACAAAATTGTCCTAAATGATTTTAAAATAATGTTAAAAAATATCTCTATGGCAATAAAGAATGATTAGCTCTAGAGTGTTTGCTCTAGTGAATGGCCTGAGAAGTCAGAGGCCCAGGTAGCATGGGGCAAAGAGATATGTGAATGGCCATAAATGGTCACTGTGGAATCATTGCTGTTCTCCGCTCCCTCCCTCCCCCCTTCTTTCTCTCTCCCTTGCTAATAAAATGGGATAGTGGTGGTTCTGAGTTGTTCATGTTTTGGTAAGTAATAACTGAGCCAAAGTGTTAAATTTAAAGTATTAAGTTGACCATTGACAAATATGTTTTACTTATCCCATTTCTTAATCTAAATACTGGAAAAAAAGAACAAGATACATTCATGAAATACTGCAGTGGTGCAAGTGTTTTCCATGCTAGGATGCTTTTGGATTTAAGGCTCTAGAAATATAGGGAATCTCAATCAAGTCATATATCTGGACATACCAAAAAAAAAAAAAAAAGGTTCAGACTGTGAATGTCAAATTATTTTAATCAATTCCAGAGACAAAATTACTTGTTTGCAGTGAATTTTGGACTTGAAGGGAGCTTCCATAGGGCAAGATTTTGATTTTTTAATTTGCTTAATGTATTGGCATATTGATTTGGTACACAAGAAAGTGGAATGGTGTGTCCGAATAATGTACTGTTTAATTGTTGAGGCTAATGAGAAAAGAAAAAGGTAGGTTTAATATGCAAATGACGTAGTTCTGCCAAATGAGGTCATAGTTCACCACATGGAGGGAATGTTTGCAATTGTTAAAATAGAGAAAAGAATTTGCAGAACCAGGTCATCACATGGTAAACAGTAGCATAGATGCTGGACTCAAATGATGTCACCCTGAGGCAATTAGTCACATATAGTCATGTTGTGAGTAGCCATTGGTTTTGGCATATTACTAATACCTGGTTCTACCCATTTGGTTGCTACTGTACTGAAATGCAATCCACCAGGGCAGGTATTTTTTTGCCAGTTTTGTCGATTGCTGTGTCTCCAGCACCTCTTACACCTCTTACACCTCTTATGCCTGATACATAATAGACACTCAATAAAAACCTTTTGGAATGATTACATTTAAATTTTGTTGGTTTTAGGGGCACCTGGGTGGCTCAGTTGCTTAAGCATCTGACTCTTGGTTTCTGCTCAGATCATAATCTCATAGTTCATGAGTTCAAGCCCCAGGCTTGGGCTCCTCTGTTGAGCTCCTTCACTGACAGCCTGTCAGCTGGGAGCCTGCTTGAGATTTTCTCTCTCTCTCTCTCTCTCTCTTTCTTTCTCTCTCTCTCTCTCTCTTCCCCTCCCCCATTCACATGAGGGCTCTCTTTTTAAAAAAAATATTTTGTAAAAATATTATTGGTTTTATATTTTTGTATTAATTTTGTAGATTTGTTTTTGTTTTCTGATTGACTAAGAATATTATGCTATAGAACTTTGAACCTAGTTTTAGGTGCACATTAAATGTGCAACAGTACACATTTAAATAAGTTTAAAAATGGTTAAATTCAACAATGAGAGTTTTTTATTTTATATGTTTTTATACCTTCCTTCTGTTTGTCCAATACAGTGATGAAATAGGAGTAATCAAGTTACAAAATGTATTTTGTGTGTTATAGGAGAAGGGAAGTAGAAAGTGGAAAGAGGAAAGTCAAGAGAAGAGGAAAGGGGTGCCTGGGTGGCTCAAAGTGTCCAACTCTTGATTTTGGCTCAGGTCATGATCTCGTGAATTCGTGGATTTGAGCCCTGTGTCAGGCAGCCTGGAGCCTGCTTGGGATTCTCTCTCCCTCCCTCTCTCTCTGCCATTCCCTAGCTCATGCTTGTCTCTGTCTCTCTCAGAGTAAATAAATAAACTTAAAAAAAGAGAGAGAGAAAAGGAAAGAGATTAGAGATGATAGTAAGATTATGAGCCTCAGGGATTACCAGGAGAAGGACACCATTATTGCTGCAGTGGGCTGAAAATGACCCCTCCCCCCAAAAAAGCATGTGCACCCAGAACCTGTGAATGAGACCTTATTTGGAATATGGGTCTTTCCTATTGTAATTAAGGTAAGGATCTCGAGATGAGATCATTCTGGATCAGGGTGGGCTTTAAGTGCCACGGTGGGTATCCCTGTAAGAGATGGAAGAGGCAGAGATGCACAGCCACTCAGACAGGAAGGCCATGTGCAGGAGGCAGGAATTCACCGGATGCGTGTACACACCCAGAGACACTGAGAGTTGTTGGCAGCCACTAGACGCCAGAAGAGAGGCAGGGAACAGATCCTTGCTCAGAGCATCCGAAGGCACCAAGCCTGCTGAACCTTTAATTTCAGACTGCTGGCCTCCAGAGCTGTGAGTGAATACATACCTGTTGTTTTAAGCCACTGAGTGTGTGGCAGTTTTTTACAGGAGTCTTAGGAAACTGACCCAACAGTGCGATGGCACGATCAATAAAACACATCTTTAGAACTGATGGAACATTAAAAAAAATATTTTAAATATTTTGTTTTCTTATAGTTCCCACACACACACACACACACACACACACACACACACACACACAAAGTCCTGCTAATAATGTATTTTCTAAATGGGTTAACATTTGAGAAAATGAGCAGCTTAACTGAAAGACTTTTAAAAAAACCGCCTTACCCTGACCATGTTGTGTTCACAAAACAGATTTTTTTTTGGTACTCAGGCCTTTATTTCTTTGACCACTGCCTTGGTTACTGCCACACATTCTGCCCTTTTTGATAGTGAACACACATCTGCCTGTGTTCTGCCTGTGTATGTGTGCGCACACTCCAGTCAGGGTTTGAACTTTGTTGTTCCTCTCCCATGAAGATAAAGAAAGGGCAAAAATAAGAGGTGACCAGCTTGCTAAGCAAGTTCTTCCAAATGATGGTTGCTAACATCAAAAACCAATGTCAGGCTCAGGACCATGCGTCTCTCATCGACTAATGTTATAATCTGTCTAGGCTTAATCATTGTCACATTTTCATGTGCTGTCCTATAATCATTAATCTCCTTACTAAGATAAGGAAGATTTTTCAATGTGGCTGTTCAGAAGTTAAAGAGGAAAACTACTTTTTTTAAATAGGTAGTTTAAAAACCCAATTTAAAAATATTTCCATATATTCACTGAATACATAAAATATCAAATAATCATTGAATAAGTGCCACAGCCATGAGGTTTTTAGTCCTGGCAGGAAGATCCATAAATTAGGTCAGCATGGGCCCTGCAAACTTCTCTTGAGAAAGCTGTGCATTCCTTTCCTGTCACAATGGCTAGAAAAGGCACTTTATATTCTACATCCTAAATAAAGCCCTGGGTTTAGAAATGCTAGTGTTTTCATCTGCTTAAATGAGAGTGGGCTCTGAAGGGTGGGGAGGGGGGTATTATTTTTCATTTCAACCATTCAAAAGAATTAGCTTTCCAGAAGAACTTTGTTCCTATAATAAACCTAACTAGATCTACTTATTCACTCAAAAAATAAATAAATAAGAGAAGAAGAAGAGAAAACATGGAAGAGCCAAGAATCTGTCAGCTCCATAATAGTGGTTGACCGAGCTCTGGCGTTGAACTCTTGTAGGATTTCTGCAGGACCAGAGGACTTTCACAGAGGTGACTCTTACAGGGAAAGAACCCTGGTGCAAAGAGGATCAGAGTCTGACTAAACTAATGTGCCCTACAGTGAGGGAAGAGGTGGTACATCTCTGAACTTCATTGCTTGGTTAGGATATTTTATGAAGTAAAAGTGCTGTCTCCCCCACCCAGGAGAGATGGGGAGGGTTTCACCAGGAAAATGCCCTCAGTCAAGGAATAGTCTGAGTGATGTTACATGTGTATTCCTGAAAGCTGGGTGTAAGTCAACTTTAAGAACTGAATGAAGTTTTACTGAGATATGATTGACATATAACATTGTTTAAGTTTAAGGTGTACAATGTGATGATTTAATATATGTATACTGTGAAGTGATTACCACAATAAGGTTTGTTAACACATCCATCACCTCTCACAGTTGCCTTTTGTGTGTGTGGTGAGAACATTTAAGATCTGCTCTCAGCAACTTTCAAGTGTATGTATGCGTGTGTGTGTGTGTGTGTGTGTGTGTGTGATAGGATTGTTAATTATTGTTAACATGCCGTACATTACATCCCCATAACTTATTCATCTTATAACTGAAAGTTTATACCCTTTGATCAACATCTCCCCTATTTTCCCATACCCCAATCCCTGGCAACCACCATTCAATTCTCTGTTTCTACGAGCTTGGCTTTTGTTGGAGTCCACATACAAGTGAGATCATGTGGTTTTTGTCTTTCTCTGTCTGACTTACTTCACTTAGCATCATACCCTCTAGGTCATCTATGTTGTTGACAATGGCAGGATATCCTTCTATTTATGGCTGAATAATTATTCCACTGTAAAACTGAACTAAGTTTTGAATACATTGGCATACTTGACTGATTTTTGTGTTATGTTTCCATATGTTGGGTTTACCCATAGTGAAACCCCTGGACCAGGGAGCAAAGAGACAGGAGTCCAGTAATGGAGACAACAGATGCTATGGAGACAGTTCCATGTAGACACAAATGGTTCCTTCCTCACTTACTAGCACTGTGACCTTAGGAAAAAGATTGGACCTACCTGACTCTATTCCCTCAGCTGTAAAATGAGGATAACTACAGAGAATTCAGAGGGTTGATGCTGGGGGCTTAAATGAAGTATCATGGGCCAGAAGCCTGGTGTGGTCCCTGGCTGCAGGGAGGTCCTCTTTGTGAAGCTCAGCAGCTCACTCTTATCCTCCATGTGCTAACCAAGTGTGCACCCTTCAGTAGTCCCACTTCTCAATCTAGGCTCCTATGTTGTGGTGTGCTTAAATATTCCTTTATTTCTAGATTCAGTTAAGATTGGGTTTGTCTATAAGTAATACAGCCTCAAAATAGTAGTAGTTTAAACAAGGTAGGAATTTATTTCTCTGCAGAAGTCTAAGGGTAGACAGTGCAGATGGCTATTTTGTACATGAATCCCCTGGAACTGAGGCAAACTTCCTTTTGTTCCTCCATCATGTTTCTTTCTATTCCAAGTTACTTCATGATCCATGATGGCTGCTCTAGCTCCAGCTGCCATGTCTCCATTCCAGCTAACAGAAATGAAGGAGGAATAAAGAAAAGAAATAGGCAGAGACATTCCCTACTGTCTTTTCACAAAACATAAAAACACTTTTATCTTACTATTCATTGTCCAGAATGTAGGCACATGATCACTCCTAGCTATAAGAAAGGTTGGGATATGTCTAGCTTACAAGTGGGGGTTTCAATACTCTGGAAAGGGAGAAATGAATTTGGGGATGATCTAGCTCTGCATTAACAGTCATTTCAGTTACTGCCCACATGTATAGATGTTTTCTATACACCCCAAAAGTGGCTTGTTTTTTGAACATGATCACTGTCTGCAAAGCCTGTTCTTCTCAACTCTCATGGGCAGAGAAGCAGAATGTGATGAGTCATAGCCCCCTCCACCCTCCACCCCCTGAACCAAATACAGCCGAAGAGGGGGAGTGGTTCTCCAAGGAACAGGTGGTGCTAGTAAAAGAAGGGGAGACAGAATTCTGGGCAGACCAAACCAACGTATTTCAACTACATTCTTGCAACTTGTTGAGGGAGAAATGTTTTTAACAGAACCCATGATTAAAAGGAAAACAATATGAATGCCAGTGGAACCATCTTACAACCCCAATTCTGGCCGTTGATGGTCAAGAAGCTCTCTGACTGCATGACTGGCCCAGAGCTAGGTCCTCACTTGCACTGGAAGTGCTACACTGGAATCAGGTAGGCCTGAGGTTGCTCACAGCCATGCCTTCTGTCCCTCAACAACAACAACAACAACAACAACAACAGCAATGACAACACACACACACAGTGAAAGAGAGAGAGAGAGAGAGAATGAGACAGAGAGAGAAAGAGAGAGATTTAGAAAAGGCCCATCTTCAATAAAAGAATAGAAGAGAATATGGCCAATAAATAGAGGAAGTCTGAGTGGAGAAATAGAGTAAAAGAATGAGCTTTGATGACATATCTTAAGTCCTTTGGAGTCCTTGAGGCCAACTCTACCTTATGTCAGTTTTATATCTAAAATAAGTCCTCTGCTTAAACTTGAGTTGCGGTTGTCATTGCAACTGAGAGATGTGTGACAACTGTATGTCTCTCCTTCAAAATCCATGAGAAGAAGTGTTCATAGACCTGGCTGTGATTCCGAGCTGTCAAAGTTACTTCAGTTTTAAAACTAAGATTTAAAAACATAAAAAAAATAAATCATGGTATATGTATTAACTAAAATTAACATTTTAAAAATGTCAGTATAGTAGAGAGATTTGAAGCATGGAGTATGGACATAGTGCCCAAATCTGGGTTCTCCATTTGGCATGTGATTTTTGCAAACTTAATCTGTCAGTGTCTCAGAGATATAGTTATAAAACCTATCTTATAGAAGTGTTCTGAGGTTTGGTAAAAGAGTTAACATTGGCAAAGCGTCTAAAATAATGCTTAGCCCATAGTAGGTACTGCCTAGGTGTAGTGCTATTCTGGATCCTTTTGTAAATTACTAAGATTTTTTCTTTGGCGTTTCAGGCAGAGATGTTTGACTTAATTTTACTCCTTTGTTCATGAAAAAATTAATATAACATTTTGTAAAGCAACTACTCTATAATTTGCAAACTTAATATTGCCAGATTTTTATAGATTAAGATTGCTTTGGGGGCGCCTGAGTGGCTCAGTTGGTTAAGCGTCCCACTTCAGCTCAGGTCATGATCTCACGGTTCATGGGTTCGAGCCCCACGTCAGGCTCTGTGCTGACAGCTAGCTCAGAGCCTGGAGTCTGTCTTTGGATTCTGTGTCTCCCTCTCTCTCTGACCCTCCTCTGCTCACGCTGTCTCTCTCTCTCTCTCTCTCTCTCTCTCTCTCTCTCTCTCTCAAAAATAAATAAACATTACAAAAAAAGATTGCTTCAAACAAGGTAAATCTATACAGAATAAAATATGGCATAATTTCTCTGACAGTTATCTGCTAAGGAATTCTCCACATAAATCCAGTACTAGGATGGGATATAGCTCTTGCACACTGTCTAGTCTATCACTGCAATTACTTCATCTCTCAGGAATATTTTCTGGAGATTATTTGAAGAGTTGGGGCTCAGAAGTGTTATGCACCTTAGAATCACGAAGGCAGCTGACTCTGTGGACAGTCAGCAGAGCTTCAGAAATCATGAAGCATCAGGATTCCAAATTAGTAAAAGAGCTGGACCATAGTGTGCAGGTCTAAAGAATTAGGTTACATTAATGAAATCTGTATCTGACCAACTGACACTTTCTGAATCCCATAGAGGATGATGTTGACTGTGCTATGTCCTGGAATTAAACATAATCTGGGGCCGTTTCATGAAGGAACACCAGCTTTTGATTACATACATGTAAAGCTCTTGGTACGCTCCCCTATTGAACAGAAATGCTTATTTAGATGTTAATGCTTCTGCAGACTTCATCCAAACATTCAAATGAACACTCTCTCTCCTCTAGGCCAGGCTAGCACCTGCCTTATCATGAGGAAAGTATTGCCTTGGCCGCAAGAAGGTTCCTTGTAACTTCTCAAGGCTGGCTGTTTGTAGCTACAAAAAATGTTTCTCTGGTTCTGACCCCCTATCTAGATAGATGCTTTTTTCCAAAGCCAAATCACAGAATGTTAGAGCCTGAGGTGATGCAGGGATCCTCTTTACTCCCTACTTTATTTTATAGATCAGAGAACAGAGGCCCAGAAGGCAAGAACCTGTCCAAGGTGGTGTAGCCAACAGCAGTATTAGGATGAGGATCCAGACTGTGTCCTGAAAGATTGCCAACCATTATTTTCCCCCCAATCATAATTAATATAAGAACAGAGAAGCAATTTTTCTCTGTGAATTCATTTGCATGTGACATATTAGCATTATTTGCACATTCCACTGAGTCAGTAAATCCAAGGGATAGCTAAGCAGAAATTTGAGCAAGCCGGGGCAATTCAACAGTGCAACTCCAGGACAGAGCTGCTCCTTTGGACCTGACACTCCAATCAATGCCAGTTACATAACTGACGTGGCAGTCTGGCTTGTCACCACTGTGAGGAAATCTTTGCAAAGAGTGGCTAGCTAGGAATTGTCATGCTTGTCATCAGAACAGAGGGTAAAGTATTTCATTAGGTAAACCCAGCCTGTTTCTAGTACCCTGCAGTGTATGTGAAAGTCAGTGGTTGGTTGCTAGCTTGTGACAAATAGTTATAGGCAGAAAAATGCTATTTTTCTACAGTTGGCATCAAGTCTAGATTATATTTCTACACCTAAATGTATCCTCCCAGCTAATAATATGTTGCTCATGATTGCTGCAGAACTGATAGCACTGCCAACTTTTCATCTTTAAAACTATTCCTATCATAAGCTTTTTGGCTCTTGACCATAATGCAAGCTAGGATGCTTGTTACTAGCTGGTATGCTAAAGGAAATGTAGCCGGAGGTGAAAGAGAAGGTGTAAATTAAGAAAATAATTGTGATATGAATTTTATCTTGTTCAGAACTTGAGCAAATATTCATAAGCAAAGTAGAAACTCTCTGATAATAGTTGTTATTGGAAGTGGCCTTTAAAAGGTAAAGGCTTGATTCTTAAATGCTTGTTTAAGCATTTAAGACCTATGTTCCCTTATTTTTCTACATATCCGTGAGTATTCTTTGATTTCTTTCCATCCTTGTCTCCCTTTCTCTTTTCTTTAGTCCTTCCATATTTCCTTTACAATGTTGGAATTCAAGGTAAGGCCAAATGATCCCATGGCTTCCAACCATGAGGCGCTATAGCACTGGTTCTGCTGCCCAAATGGGTTTTCCACTTTCCTAGATGGCCCAGCTCTGCTGCTGTGGAAGACAGTCATGTGGAGTATCTGTGGGGGGCATTTCCTGAATCCTTTCCTGGGACCACTGTGGATGCAACTGAGACCACCAGCAGTGGCTTTGGCAAGTGCTTGTGTACAAGAAAGACTGCATGGTCTAGTGGGTAGAGAGAGCACTGGCTCAGGACAAGGTCAGCTGGGTTCTGGTCCTCCTCTCTGTGTGGTCCTGAGAAGATCACCTAATTTCTCTGAGCATCATTTTCCTCATCTATTAAGTGACAGGTTGGACCATACAATATCTAATTCCTTTCCAGTTCCAATGTTCATGATTCAGGAGACTCAATTTGATCCAAGGCATATCCAATTCCATTTAATAAGACTCATGTTATGATGGGATTCCTCTCTACATTCTCAAAAGAAAATAAAAATAGATATTTGTTTTGGAGTAACAGTAATTGAAGATGACTGCTTTTGGTAAAATTTCAGCATCAAGGAGTTTACTAAGCATTGATGGAGGAGCAGAATTAGCGGAAGACCTAATCTGGCTTTTCATTTTAAATTGGAGATGATTTGTTCATTTTCAAAGTATTTATATACCCTGAAAGTATCAGATAACAACAAAGTACAGTGATAATTCCATCGAAATCAGTTATTCCCATAGCAGGTAGTGTTGCACAATTCTCTAGTCAACAGAGTTTCACTATGGCAACCACAGGGACCCCTGCCCCAAGTGTCCCCCATTCATCCAGTGGACTACATCCAGAGTTATAATCACCCTGCTCTCTATACTTCACTGAATACATTCACATAGATGGAAATTGTTGGAGAAAACAAAATCTGTGGTTAAATACTAGGAATTAAAAAGAAAAACAAAACTAAATGAGAACTCTCATTTATGAAATGTTGAAATTTAAAAAGTCAATGCCCTCCAACAATGTGATTCATATAATCATCTAAACCAGAGGCTCTCAGTTTGGTGTGGGGACCCCCTGATAAGTCTGTATCCATTCAGGATTTGTTGAAAATAGTATGTGAGGATATATTAAGTGTAATACTTTTTTTTTTTTAAGTTTATTTACTTTGAGAGAGAGAGACAGCAAGCAAGGGAGGGGCAGAGAGAAAGGGAGAAAGAATCCCAGCAGGCTCTGTGGTGTCAGTGATCGACACAGGATTCGATCTCATGAACCATGAGATCATGATCTGAGTCAAAATCAAGAGTCAGATGCCCAACCAACTGAGCCACCCAGGTGCCCCGGTGTAATAGTTTAAAGTAACCCATTTGAAAATTGCATATGAAAACAATGAAAACAGATTCGAGGTTATTCCTTTAATATTTATTTTCTCTCATTGCATTCCAGTGTTTTTAAAAGTCAAGGGTGCAAGGGACTGAATTAAAATTAGGGTACAGGGATCTGTGTGTTCCCCTGAGAGTGTCGATGAGACTGGGTCTTGCATATGAACTTATCTGACCTGGAAGGAAAAAAAGTTGAAAATATGCTGAGCTAAAAAACTGTGAAACAATCTCACAACAACCTGCATTGAGCAATCACCAGGGACTTGCCAAGAATGAAAATATATAAATATATAATTTTTTTCTCACTGGGATTATCGCACATGCACACTTGTGCATGCGCACACACACACACACACACACCCAACTTTCCTTTATTATGTAAGGTACACATGTTCATTGCAAATAAAATGCATATACTTAGATAAATATAAAAAACTGTATTCCCAAATGCGATAGTAATCTATCTCAAAGAGTTCTTGTGCTAATTAAATGAGTGAATGTAAATGCAGTGAAAATGCCTGGCCCAGAGCAAACAAGCACAAATGACATTATTAATTACGATCATTATCATATACTTTGGTGTGTATCCCTTTGATTTCCCCTCCCAACTGTTCCTCCTTCATTATTTCCTAAATCAATCAATGGCATTCTCATTTTTAAAAACTTATTTAGGGCAAAAACTTCACTGCTCTCTCTCTTACTCCTCCCTCTACCTCATGCCAAATCCAGTAGAACAGATAAACCTGGTGATTCTACCTTTAATAATATATCCAGAATTTAACTACTTCTCACCAAATCCCTTACATCACCCTTGTTCATGCCATTGGCATCTCCTGACTAAGCTATGGCAATGACCTTTGAATTGGTCTTTCTGCTTCCACTCTTATTCCCTTACAGACTATTCCCCACCCAGCAGTCAAAAACCTCTGTCAGTTTCCTGCTCAAAACCCTCCAATGGTTTCCCAAAAGACACTGGCCCTTGCTAAGCTCTTCTTGCCTCCCACTAGCTCCCAGTCATGGGTCCTTGCTGTGCCATGGATGTGTCTACCATGTTTTACTTCCAGTATTTGAACTGGGTATCATCCAAGGAGAGCCTTGCTCTCTGTCTCTTCTTACAGATTTCTATCCACATGTTATCTCCTCAGAGAATTCTCAGAGATCACACTGTTTAAAATAGTCCCCTCCTCTACATTTTAATTCTTTATCCTACTTTATTTTTATTCATAGCACTTATCCCTTTCTGACATTATATTTATATTTATTTGTTTACTGGCTCTCTCTCCACCCTTCTAGATTGTAAATTGTGTGAGAGTGGAATGTTTTGTTCACTGCTATCTCCCCAGTGCCTGGAATAGTGCCTGGAACAGTAAGAACATAGCAGTGCTCCACATGTATTCAGTGAATGGATGAATGAACAGACATCCTCTCTATCCATATATATATGCTTTATCATACTGTACATTGTTTTATGTGCCACTGTAGCATTTTATATTGTATTGTGTGAATTTTTTCTGTCAGTAAATAGGCTTTCATGACATTATTCTTATTGGTGGCACAATAGATCTTTGCATGGTGAATGGATGCACAATAATTAATTGAAACAAGGTTTTATTAATGGACATTCAGACTAATTTCAACTTTTTTCAAATTATAAAAACTACTGACACAAACATCTTTAGGAACACCCTTAAATATAGCCACAGGATAAGTTGTTGGAAGCAAAGTATGAGTTTAAGTGTGTTCATCTTGGGGGTTTTATTATAATACATCAGATAATATTCCAGAGTGTATGCACTGATTTTGATCCCACCATCAGTGTTGAAGCAACATTTATTCAAAGACTTATGTTATATATATAGAAAGATTCTGGAGGCAGAGAGCAGGATTTCATTTACTGAACTTGAAGAGCACCCAGGAAAAGTGAAATACACTCGGCAGCATTTAAAATGTTTGGGGGGGTGGTAAGTATGGTAAGTATGGTAAAAAGTTCGGGGGAGAGATGGAGACCATTTTGATTTGAAGCATAAGTACACTTCAGGACTACTGACTTGCACAGTAGTGACAGACCTAAAAACCAAGCAGCAGACCAACAATACTTCTTCCAATCATTGGGCAAAAAGATTGTAAGGCAAATCATGTTGTAAAGCCTGTGTTTCTGCCCTAATGCGGGATGGTTACGCCCATGTACATTTGGGTAAGGAGGATATGGGGTCTCCAGGAAGTACTGCTGGATTTCAAGGATTCCTGGAGCAAAGATGGTTGGACAATATTCCTGAAGATAATGACAGGCAGTTCAGTCTTGCTAACACACGTTTCCCTGTGATATGCTGGCCCCCACTATCCAGTAATTTCCCTTCTGATGTTAAAATGAGAGCTTCCCATGCCCAGAATGACTGATTTAAAGAAACATGCACTTCTGTAGTATGATATCTGTTGGTTCTTAATGGACATCCAACAGAAGCAGGATGCACATGGGTGACCCTGCCCCGGGAAGCGGGCTTCAGGAAGGTCTAGCAGATGCCTGGTCTGATGACAGAGGCCCCCAGAGTGTTTAACACCAGGGTTGGTGTCATAAGCACTCTTCTACTCTTGGAATTCTCTACAACTTTGTGTTCAGAGGGAAGAGCCTGAAAATGGGATATTCCAGAGGGCTGGCATAAGTTCTTCAGAAATTCCTGTGAGCCAGTGATCAGGCAAGAAAGAAAGCCATGGGGTGTAGGGTCCAGGAAAGTGGGACCTGTGGTCTCATATGTGAACTTCTGTGGAAATATTCCCGTGTTTCTTATCCCTGAGTTCTATTCTGGGGGATGTGAGTGTGATTTTTTTCCTGAGGATGAGGGGGTGGGCATTAGATCTGTATTTTCTTGACTCCAGGATGCAGCCTCCTCACACTCATACATTCTGTACATGGGCTCAGAGATCATGCTGGTGCCTCACCGAACCTTTCCCTCTCTTCAGGCTTCCTTTCTCTTGAGCCTGGCAGCTGTGGAGGAGAATTTAGATAGGCTACCAATTTGCGAGGATCAAACACACTTCTCCAGATTTCTTTCACTGTCTCTTGAGTCCTGTAAAGCGTCTCTGTGAGTAATAAAGATAGCCGACTCTGAATTTTTGTTCCAGAGCAGAACATAAATTCTGCTAGTGTTACAATAGCTGTAAAGTTCTTAGAGAACAAGAGGATCTTTTGAAAATACTTTGTATTCTACCCTGCTCTCTGTGCATGCTCTACAGCACTTTACAACAAGTACTTTTCCCCTGAGAATAATTTTAAATTATTTTGGAAGCCCTAGAGATAGTTTCTGTTAATTTGGGCTCTCGCACAGACGTGTGGAAACAGCAAAGAGAAGCCTGGAGAATGAACACACTTCTTCAAGATTCTTTGAAGAGCTCCTTCCTCTCTGCCTCCCAGGCCTTCTCCCAGGGGAACAGTTTCCATTCTTATCCTCTCAATCTTAGGCAAGTCCAACTTCACATGTTAAAGAGTTCAGTCATTCTGTGTTTTCCAAATGCCACCACCCTGGGAGCCAGCATGGAGCAGGAGACATGCATTAGCTCCATACCCCCTGCTTCCTGGACTTGCAGAGTGGAAACTGGGCTCTTCATGACTCAGGGTGAGAGACTGGACTGGGGGCGCTGCTGTTTCCCCTCAGGGCATCTGATTTTTATCTCTCTGATTTCACAGTTTGTTAATGACATTTTCAAAAGTTCTGTGGGCTCAGAATTGTTTCCATAATTTCATTTTCTTTTGCATTAAAGGTTTTATTTTCCTATTTTTAAAGACTGAAATTGTCAGTGTCCTGCAATTTGAAGTGTGTGACATTTCAGTATGAAAGCCTCCATCCTAGACCTATAAACTGACTCATTGGGTTACCTGAAGGAGAGCTGAACGGTTCCCTCTTGTTTTGATGGAGGTCCCTGTCCTTGTAGGAGCTGTATCCAGACAGACTTGTGTAGGTCACATGCAGGGCAGGTAGGGGGAGGAAGGGTTTGGAGGCTTGGTTCTTTTGGAAATTCTCCTAGGCTGATAAACCTGGGCCTTGCCTGATTTAGACAATGGACTTTGGTTGAGTATTTCCTATGTGCCAGACATAGTGTGCTTGGTGCTGGAGGTGCAAACAGGGATGAGACAGTCTTTGTTCTCCAAAAGTTCAGAGAGTGGGGGGGAGGCTGGAGCCATATCACACCTCTGCCACTTACTATTTTTATGACTTGGTTAAGCCACTTGACTTTGTCAAAACTCTGTTTTCTCATCTCTGAAATGGGTTCACATATCTCACCAAGTTGTGATGATAATCAATGGTCCCATCAGCCTACAGACAGCCTGGGGCTCACACTCAGAAATATAAACAAATAGCTGCAATAAAGTTCTTCATCCTTTAAGGTAGTAGTGTCTTATGAGGAAATAACTTCCTCAGTTCCTCCAGGGTGTGGTGAGGATCAGTCACAACTATCTCTGAAAATTTTTTACAGTGGTCCTAATGTACAGTAGGTGCTAAATAAGTGTTGTTTCCCCCTTCAAAGCCTTCCTGTGGCCCAGAGGCCTGATCTGTCATAGAGAAATTAGAGAGGTATTTTGCTAGAACATGAAGTGGCCCTTACCATTTTATGTTGTAATTGTATATTAATTTTCAACACTTTAAACCTGGAATTCTGAAATCCTGCTTCTCTCTTTTAAATATGTTTGCCAAAAGTAGTATGTATCCATAATTTTAAATAATAAAATAATAGCATAGGATTTAAAATAAAATAGCAGTCCCCTGGCTTCTCATCACAAGTGCTACTCCACAGAGGCAGCTGCTCTCATTTCTTCTAACTTTATTCCTTAGCATTTAGCTGTATATTTCTAAATAATATAACAATAGTGCTACTTCTCACTATAATTATTGACTTATGAAAGATGGAAGTTGATCTCTCTTTCATATACATACTTCTCCCCAGCCCCCATCCTTCCCATGCAGTTAAATCATCATTATTTGTTAAATTATTACCCAATGTTTGCATTTTTAGGACAACGTAAATATTGCTCACAGCTCTCTATGATTACATTTCCCTTCTTGTTTTTCCTAGAATTTAAGTGGTCTTTAAAAAAAAATCTGCTTAGTGTTATATTCCTACACTAATTAGTTTCCACATTCTCCAGGGAAACATGACTTCAGGAATTGGTTCTACTTTTTTTCTTGGAGATACTGTTTCTGGAGTATTTCATTTACCTACTCCAATCTGAACTTGAAGACTTTCAAGGCTTGCCAGATAGCTGCTGACTCGGGTATTCCATTGATTGTTATTCAAGGAATTCTCTTCACATCTAAACATAGTCTCTCCTGGAGACTATACTTCTCATTTTCTGAATGTCTTGCATTCCTTTATCTCAGTTTATTCTCTTGTTGTTATGGAACACAACTTCTAGTAGCTTTATGATATAGGGTAAATAGAAAGTAAACTTTTTGAGACCTTGAATGTCAGAAAACTTTTATTGTACACTTACATTAATTTATAGTTTGGCTGCCTATGAAATTCTAGATTAAAACTATTTTTTTTAAATTTAAAGATAACATTGCTTCAACATCTAGATTTCAGAGTGCTTTTGGAAAATGCAATTCCATGCTAATTCCTGGACCTTGATATATGCCCTGTGTTTCCTGTCTGGAATTTCTTAGAACATTTTTCTTTATTTCCGATATGCAGAAATTTCACACTGGCTTGCTTTGGTGTGGTTTGTTTTTCATTTATTGTCCTGAGTACTTGGTGGGCTATTTGACTTTGGAAACTTACGGGCTTTAGTTCTGGGAAAGTTTCCTATATTATCTGATTTTTTACTTCCATCTGTTTACTTGGTGTTCTTTCTGGAACTCCTCTATTAGTCAGAGGTCAGACTTTCTGAATTGATCCTCTATTTTTAAAAATCTTTTTTTTCTTATTTTTCAGTTTGTTATTTTGTTGTTCTACTTTAGATTTTCTCAACTTTACCTTCTTTTTTTCCTATTAATTCTTTGTTTTGCATTTATATTTTTAATTCCTACTGTGTCTTTCTTGTTCTCTGAAAGTTTCTTTCTTTTCTTCTAGTCTTCTTATTTCTATTCATGAAGGCAATATTCTCTTTTATCTGAGGATTTTAGATTGAGGTTTAAGTTTCCTTTTGTCTCAGCTGGGTCAATGCTTCATCTTTTTGGTTTGTTAATTTGAGTCTCTGCATTTCATGTATGTGATGGCCACTGGCTGACTATGCTGATATAGGAGTGAAGTAGGGTTCAAGGTAGAGGTGTACCTAACATATCTACACCTGAATCAGATCAATTCATGCATTGATTATGCATGGATATCATGCATGGATACCCAAAATTCTTTTCAGCAATGATAATAGAGATCAATGATAATAGTTATTTTTATGATTATTTAGTTGAAAACAATTAACAAAAGAATGAATTTTAAATTTAGGAAATCAATCAAATTAGGTATTTCATGTATATACTAAATTTTGCCATTACCAAACAAAACTCTTATTCTTCATACTTCTCTGTATCATTGCTTTAAATTTTCAATATAAATAAAAAGAGTGGTTATGTAGAATGACAAAACTCAGTAATTCAGAGTTTTCTTCTGGTGTCATTTCTATGGTGTCTATGGTGTTTACTTTTGAATTTACTGTTTAAGCACAGGAATATGGAGTGCCATAAGGATTGGACATAGACTGTGCTGAAGCAAAGTCAGATAATTTGAACCTTTGAATGTACTCACGAAAGGAACATATACAGCTGAGGTTGTGTTAGTGGAAGAATGGACTCAGTGATAGGGAGTTTCTCAAATGAACTTCCAAGTAGAGAATTAAAATGTGCTAATCTGTACTTTATATACATATTATTGATATTCCACAGTAGCCAGAGCAATTGTTTGGAACTTAGATACAGAATGGAGTTTTATGTGGGAAGTATTTTATCACTAAGGTTGTTTAAAATTGCTTCGCAATTGTGCATAAAAAATAAATAGTACAAAACCAACCAATGCTTAGGTGATTTAATTATTGATTTTAAATTCTCTGCGGGGAATCTTTTATTACTCACACTATGGGCTGACAGTTCCCATGCTGGCCCTTACTATGAACTGATGGCGGGGGTTTCACCTGGTGCTCCACAGAGGTCAGTTTCTTTAGGCTTTTTCTCTAGGGCCAGCCAGTGCCTCTGCTGGATATATGTATAGCAACCAACATTTTGGGAACTGCTGAAGAGGGCTGGGTACTCATGTTTGATAGTTTCACCTAATCCTGTTTTCCATAGGGGACTTCCCTCCCACACTCTGCGAGTTCTGTTACCCAGCTTCTCTGGCTTAGTTTCTTCAGAAAATAAACCTTCTGTCTGTTTCTGGAATGGGAGTCTTGGGACCATAGTCACCTGGAAGTACAGGAAGGAGAATCTGTGTGCTCCCTAAATAGACTTTCAACCGATTTCCTCTGTTTTCAGCCCCAATCCTCAACTCTGTTTCCAGAGATTCTGGTGCATAAATTCCTAGACATCCCTAGAATTTTTTAGCCCAAATTTTTTGTATATTTGTTTCTTTGCTTGGTGTTCCCCATCATGGTCATTTTAGGTCCTCACATTCTTTACTCTGCTAAGTCAGTTAGGATTAATCAATGTGCTTTGCATCTTCCATAGTTAGCCGCCTCTCTTTTTCAGTATCATTCTCTGTAATGATCTCTTTGTCTTTGTAGGTTTTTATCACTGAAAATTCTTTTTAGGGGCATTTTGGGATGGAGCAGAGATAAATATATTGTCTTATCTATTTTATTTAATTGGAAGTCTCCTTTATTCGTTTTATATAAAAGTAGACATTGAAATTTTAGAGAGTAGAATGTAAAAATGTAAATTAGTTTTTTGGTAAGAACAAAATTTCACACATCAGGGAAATACAAATCAAAACCACAATAAGATACCACCTAACACCTGTCAGAATGGCTAAAATTAACAACTTAGGAAAAAACAGATGTTGGTGAGGATGTGGAGAAAGGGGCACCCTTTTGCACTGTTGGTGGGAATGCAAACTGGTGTAACCACTCTGGGAAACAGTATGGAGGTTCCTCAGCAAATTAAAAATAGAACTACTCTATGACCCAGCAATTGTACTACTAGGTATTTATCCAAAGGATACAAAAATGCTGATTTGAAGGAGCACATGCACCCCAATGTTTGTAGCAGTGCTATCAACAATAGCCAAAGTATGGAAAGAGCTCAAATGTCCATAGACTGATAAATGGATAAAAATATGTGGCATATATTTATATTTATATTTATATTTATATTTATATTTATGTATATAATGGAATACTATTCGGTGATGAGAAAGAATGAAATCTTGCCATTAGCAACAACGTGGATGGAACTAGAGTGTATGATGCTAAGCAAAATAAGTCACAGAGAAAGATATCATATGATTTAACTCATGTGTGGAATTTGAGAAACATAACAGATGAACATAGGGGAAGGAAAAATAAGAAAATTTCAAGATTTTAAGTAAATTCAAATTGTGTCCCTTCTTACTCTGCTACCAAATCCCACAGGGAATGTATTTGCTCTGCTATGAGGGGTAATTTAGAGGACAAATTTGAGAAGCTATTGTGAGGCAAGGCAATTTGGATAAATGCTTTGGGAATCTGGTCCTCAGTTGAGAAAGAATCCATGATATCTGTCTGTAGTTCATAAACATCCATCCTCTAATTTACCAATAAGAAACAGTCATGCTTGGGAAAATATGTTTTCCACCAAGCATCACATGAAGCCTATGGTCACAATATGACATAATCAAAGTAATAAAAGGATGGAAATAGCCTTCCAGCTAAATTCCTGTCATCTCTGTTTTACATGAATCCTAAAACCAGTTTGGAGCTCAGAGTAAAGAGCTAGCTAGCTCAACTGTGGGTACTCTGTGGAAATTCATTTGCTTTTCTTGTCCTATAGGTATGGATCCTAAGGAAGTATTTTTGTTTCATTTTGTTTGCTTATCTTAATTGATAATAACCAGAGTTGTCAAGGACCCAGGGAAACTGGAACTCTATTACTGGAATCTTTATTGGACATGATTCTTGGCTGCAAACAGTATAATTTACTCTGACTACTTCAAGCAATAACAAAGGAATTTATTAAAGGATACTAAATATCTCACAAATTACCTCTTCAGGGCAGCGTGAAATGCTTATGAAATCACCAGGGGGAGCAACAAGGCAACATTTATCAATCACCTCCTATTCTCCATTAGTCAGGTTTTGCTCTACAGTGTTAACAACCTTGGACTGTGGGACTGCATGTATATGAATGAAGAGCGGGTTCCTATGAGTTCCCAAAAGAGCTCTGGAGAGGGGGAATAACAAGAGAAAAGAAGAAGTCTGTGCCAACTTGTTTTTAGGGGTAGATTTTGGGATTGGAGGTTGAGAATGAAATATATATGGAAAGGGTTTGGGAAAACATTGGAATTGGTTTTTATTACTTATACTTGTTGGGCTGTATTTACTTGAATGCTATAGCTTACAGAGACTGGACCACATGGGGCTCTAGTTCATAAACAGTTGTTAAAAGTACGAAGTACTCTCCATTTTGTGACGACCAGCTTCTTCCATAAGAATACCATGTCCATGTTCAGCCTCAGTGGATTTTTGATGTGAACTCTCTAATGGCTCTCAGTCAACTGAAATGCATTACAAGCAGAATTGCTTAAAAACAGTCTCTGGAGATTTGACTCAAGCTATGTCATTTTAGTATGAGCTAAGCTGAAAGCCACTTAATGAGCCTTTAAACAACTGGATGCTTGTTCCATTTTTTCTTTCTTTGTTTGACAATTCAGGAAGCATCCATGGGATACTAGATTCTTTGGGGAAAATCACACACAAAAAGGAATATGTGAACTTTTACCAAGATTTAGAAAGGTTTGAAGAATTTAAAATTTATCTAGTGGCATTTGGAGGCCTAAGTCTAAACAGCTAAATTTCTTCTTTGATCACCAAGAGTATCATTCTCAGAACTTGTGACTCAGTGATTCAGGGGACTGGAATCTCCCTTCTCTTGGGGGAGCTGAAGAGTATGTGCACACATAACAATGAGGGGAGAACTAGGCACTTAGGCTAGTTTGTGGGATCAGGAAGATATCCAAGTTCTGAGCAGGCAAGTCGGAAGGAATCAAGAAAGAATTGAAGGTCATAGCAGGTGGTGGGCTGAGCTCAGTAAAGTCAGACCCAAACAGGAGTGACTGGACAGATCTGAAAGGTCAAAACAGAAAACATCTGGACCCCAAGAGGTTGTATAATTCCAGGATGTGGCATTGGCCCAGGAGAAATAATTCTAAGTGAGAAGTTTGGGAGTAATATAGTTGTATTTGCCACTTATTAGCTATATAACTTTGGGCAAATCATTTAATCTCTATGAACCTCATACTTTCATTACAAAGTAGGAATAGTAAAGCTTACTTTCTTGTTAGTATTACTGTATGTGAAATGCCTGGTATGGTTCCTTATAGGTGCTCAAAAATTACACAATTAATTCTAAGACTGAAGTCTTTAACAGTGAAAAACCTTGTTCCTGTCTCCGTGTACTCCTACCCTAACCCAATGCTGTTTCAGAGATAGATTAAAGCTACTACCACTTCCTCTTCCCCTGACATCCCACCTCCCTACTCTTCACACACCTTTGATCCCACTCTGCTAATGTCAAATAAAACACTTAGAAGCCAATGAAGACATCTGTATAGATGTAGCTGAATTTCAATATCCAACTGGCCTTGACTGTAAGAGTGACCAGGACAGGGAATAATCTCAAAATCATGCCTTAGGAAGCACAATTGAGATCCAGGAAAATTTAACTTGGAGCAGAAATGATAAAATCAAAGAAAGTATGATAGCTCATGAATTATTTGGTTCAATTTGAATCTATTTTTGGGAAAATAATGGTGTCTTAGGGTAGCCACTTGTAGAGGATTTGAAGAGGGAATCCTCATGCTGAGAAAGGGTAAAACTACCAGAATCTCCAAGGTCTTCTGACTCTGAGAGTCTCTGGTTTCAGGAAGCCCATGCTTGCCTATGTGGTGTGTGTGGCACTGGCGAAGGTGCCAGTTTCTGTATGGAGCATATCCTGGCACTGTTCGGCCTCCAGACATGGGCCATGCCATAAAGTTTGCCTCTTGGCATGTAGAGTTAGGGCCTCATAATGCTTGTTACGATAATTCTGTCAAAGCTCTCTCAATACATTTCCTTTCTATTCATCTCTTTCACCAGTTGGCAATTACACGCTACAGAAAGTGTACACAGAAGGGGCTTGTTTTGGTTACCATGTAGCTGGGTGGGAGGGAGCTATGGCTGGTGGCTGATTCTCTGGGGTGACTGGGCATGGGTTATGGGAATGGAGATGGAGTCCCTCATCAGTTTCCAGAGCGTTGCCTCACTAGCACCCTGGAGCCTGTGAATAGTGTTTAAATCAATGGTCAAAGTGGAGAGGGCAGCTTAGTCCTCATTACTCCCCAGGACTAATTGACCTCTTCTGAAAAGGTGCATTCTTGATTTGGTGAGACTCTTCCTCATCCGGAAAGGCCAGTGAAGCAAAAAAATCTAATGTGAAAGGGTGGGGGTGAGGGGTCAAGGGTGGCATTGAAGGGAGAGAAAGGTGCAGAGCATTCACTAAATCATTTCCACCAGAATAGAGGAGAACAAAGGCATCACCATCCTGAGAGCATTTGTTAAGGACTCAAACAGATCAAGCGCTGTACAGAGTCTGGTGACCTTTTCCTGCCCTGGAGACTCTCAGTTTTGTCATTTTGATGAATCTCTAAGTTGTGTTCACTGTGAGTATCTCTGATAGCAAGTAAGTGACTTAACATAAAAGGTCCTTTGAGAGAAATGCACAAAAATGGAGTCAAGCTCAATGCCACTCCAAAGCATGCCATTTATTTTTAAATGTTCCCCTCATCTATCTTAGTTATTACACATGAGGTGAGCATAGCATAGCATATACATTGTTAAATCACTATGTTGTATACAAGAAACTAATGTAACATTGTATGTCAATTATAGTCAAATAAAAAATAAATAAAAATAAACCACCAAACTACTTGTAATTAAGAAAGAAGGAAGGAAGGAAGGAAGGAAAGAAAGAAGGAAGGAAGGGAGGAAGGGAGAAAGGGAGAGAGAGGAAAGAAAGAAAGAAAAAAGAAAGAAAGAATATAAAATCAAATTGCAAGAAACCAAAAAGCAAAAATGAAGTTTGATTCCTTTTTGAGTCTTCTTTTGGTGATCTAAAGCTCAGAAATTCATGCCACCAACCCTAAGAGTGAAAACATTTATTCATTGTGTAGGAATCAAACCTCAGAGAAGTCATGTTGAATATTCAATATGATGCCTCAGAGTACATATATATATATATATATATATATATATATATATATATATACACACACACACAACACCATCAGAACATCTATTTCCAAAGAAAACCAATCTTGTTGCTATCCACTGTCAACCTCATACTTTTGTCAGCATAATGCTAATAATACCAAAGTAAGTCAGAATATAATTGATGTAAGAAAAATTGAGACTCTATTGGTCTGCAATTTGATGTAAGTTTCACCTCCATTCTGTCCACTAAACCTTACATCTCTAGCTGTATGACTTGTTCCCAAGTCTTTCCGACTCTTTCTTTAGTGAGAACTTTTGTTTCTAAAAGTTTTTAAGAATCCATATTGGCACTCTACAATTGCACTGTCCAGTTTGTTAGTCACTAGCTACATGTGGTTATTTAAATTTACACTTTAAAAAATTAAATACAGTTAAAATTTAGTTTCCTAGTCACATAAGTCACATTCAGGAGCTCAGTAGCTACATATGGATGGTGATCACCTTATTAGACATCACAAATATGGAGCATTTTCATCACCTCAGAAATCTTTTTGCATAGCACTGATCTATGGTGTCATCTGCAGAAATATGAATCTTTGAAACATACGTTCTCAGCATGGGGAAAACACACTCTCACCTAAATACCCAAAGAGAGAATTTACTGGGCATATTGGTACTTCATTTCAATTTCTCTTCTGGAGAGTTGTATTCATTGAATAAGGATCACTTCTCTAATGATCCTTAGTTATGGTAGCCAAGGCCCTGAACAAAAACCACTTTGGTCAGTAAAGAATTATACCAGCCATTATATAAATGGCACAGTCTCCTTGTTACTCAGAAGAAAAGATCTCATAACTGTGACATTTTATTTCTTTGCCTCTTAATGGTCATTTGAAAGTCAACTTTCATTGCTCTTCAGTTGCAGAATTCTACCAAACAGACATGACAGGTTTTCCAGCTCTAGAACTGCGAATAAGAAAGAGCTAAAGGAAAGGCACACAGGTCAGGCAGGGTCAGATCTTATAATTCCTACTCAGAGCTCTGATAATACCGAAAATCCACATAGAACTGAGTCTCCTGGTTTATTATGTGAAACCAGTATTACTCAGATGTCATAAATCAGAGAGAGATAAGAAAACTACAGACCAATTTCTCTCACAAATATAAAAACAAAACCTTTTAAAAAATAATAAATTGAATCCAATAGTATATAAAAATGACAATACATCATGACTAAATAGGATTCATCTCAGAAATGCAAGGTTGGTTTGATGTCTGAAAATTAATGTACTTCAACAACCTAGAAAACAAGCATATGATAATCTTGATAGATGCAGGAAAAGAACTTAATGAAATTCAACATTTATTCATGATAAATATTCTCAACAAACTGGAAATAGAAGGGCACTTCCCAACCTGGTAAAGAGCACCTACAGAAAATCTATAGGTAACGTCATACTTAACAGTAAAAGACTGAATATTTTCACCTAAGATTGTCAAGGCAGGGATGTCTGCTCTCACCACTTGTGTTCAGTCTTGATTCTAGTCAGTGAAACAAGAAAAGGAAATAAAAGGAATTCATATTGGAAAGGAAGCAGTAAAATGATTTATTCTTAGATGACATAATTGTTTACATATGAAATCTCAAACAATCTAGAAAAATGATATTGTATCCAATAAATGAATTTAACTAAGTTGCAGGATACAAATCTACTATATTAAAAATCAGTTGTACTTCTATATACTAGTGATGCATAATTAGAAATTGAAATAAAAAAACAGTATAATTTACAAGAGCACCCCAAAGAACATTAACAATAACAACACAAATCATGAAATAATATTTCAGGGACAATTCTAACTATGTACAAAAAAGCCTAAATAAATGTAAATATATATATGCAAATATATATATGTGTAAATATATATACATGGATTCATGAATTGGATGGATGACTCAGTATTGTCAAGATATCAGTTTTCTACACAAATTAGTTTATAGATGCAATAGCGCCTCAATAATAATTTCAACACATTTTTCCTAAAAATACACAGGTTGGTTCCAAAGTGTTTGTGGAAAATAAAAAGGATGAGAAGCCAAGTCAAATTGGAGGATTCAGGATACCTCAGTTACTATAAAGATACGGTAATCAAGACTGGTATTGGCAAAAGTATAGACCCATAGTTGAATGGAGTACAGTATAGTCTAGAAATATATCTACACATATATGGTCAATTCAATAGGGAAAGGACAGTCTCTAACAAATGATGCCAAGAAATTAGGCAGCCATATGCAAGAAAAAATAAACCATGTCTACACCTCATATTATATAAAAAACTAACATCAAACAAATCATAGAATTAATATAAAACACAAAACTATAAAACTTCTAGACAAATGTAAAGAAGAAAATCTTTGTGACTTTTAATTAAACAAGTATTTTTAGATAGTATATAAAAAGCACAAACCATAAAAGGAAATGTTGATAAACCGAACTTTATAGAAATTAAAAACTTCTTATTAAAAGACATTACTAAAAAAATGGAAAGAGGGGCACCTGGGTGGCTCAGTCAGTTAAGCGTCTGACTTCAGCTAAGGTCATGATCTCACAGTTCATGGGTTCGAGCCCCACATCAGGCTCTGTGCCGACAGCTCAGAGCCTGGAGCCTGCTTCAGATTCTGTGTCCCCCCCCCGCCCCTCCCCCACTTGCACTGTCTCTTTCTCTGTCTTCAAAATAAATAAACATTAAAAAAAATTTTTTAATGGAAAGAAAAAGTTTGCAAAAGACACATCTAAAAGAGGACCGATATCCAGAATCTACAGAAAAAAAACTTAGCTGAAAAAGAAATAAAGAAATCAATCCAAAATAAAAAAAATTGGCAAAAGATTTAAACAGATTTATTAAGAAAGAAATATGAAAGGCCAAACATGCATATGAACAGATGCTAAATATCACGAATCATAGTAAAATACAAATTGAAAACTAAGGGCTACCATGACACACCTATTAGAATAGCTCAAAAAAGAAAATACAATACCAGGTGTTGACAAGGAAGCAGAGCAACTGACAGGAATGCAAAATGTTACAGCCACTTTGAAAATAGCTCAGGGGTGCCTGGGTGGCTCAGTTAGTTGAGCATCGATCGGATTCTTGATTTTGGCTGAGGTCATGATTCCAGGAACATGAGATGGAGCCTGGCATCAGGCTCTGCTCTGAGTGTGGAGGCTGTTTAGGATTTTCTCTCTCCCTCCCTCCGCCTCTCTCCCCCACTCGCATTCTCTCTCTCTTTTTCTCTCTCTCTCTCTAAAAACAAAAAAGCTTATTAAGTTTCCTATAAAATTAAACACACTTACCATATGATCCAGCAATTCCATTCCTAGATATTTTCTCAAAAGAAATGAAAAGGTATGTTTCCATTTAAACCTGTATGTGGATGTTTCTATTAAATTTATTCATAGTTGCCTAAATCTGGAAACACCTTAAGCGTTTATGAAGTGAATGGTTACACAGATTGTAGCAACATCCATACAATGGAATATACTCAGCCACAAAAAAGAACAAGATACTGATAAATGCAAGAGTGAATCTTAAAAGCACTACGATAAATGTAAGAAGCAAGACACAAAAGGCTACAGACTGTAGGATTCTGTACATGATAATCTGAGGAAAGGCACAAAAAAACTTATCAGTGATTATTAGGAGTTGAAGGTGTTGAATACAAATGAGCTTAAGGGTAATGGAAAAATTTGGTATCTTGATTGTGATGTTGGTTATATAACTGTAGACAATTACCAAAATTCATATAACTGTATACCTAAAAAGGATAAAGTTTACTATATATAAATAGTACCTTAATGTTCAAGCAAAGAGAGAGAGAGAGTTTGAACTTGTTCTAGATTCCTTCTCAAATTTTTGGATGACATTTCTGTCTTGAGGATCTGATCTTGCTTTGTCACCAAGGAAAAGTCAACTGGCCAAAGAGAATCTGTGGGTTGCCAATACACCATATATATTTGCCAGCCTGGACAGCAAGTCTTTGCCTTTGTCTCAGCCAGGTTGACCAAGCTCTTTTAGTAGGACCTGTTTCACTGAAACAGAAACTATCCAACCTCTTGGTGAGGTTGGAGCCCTGTGCACAGGCCTGAGAAGAGCATGATCTCCACAGATGGAGGTAACTGTCAGGAGGAGCCATCCTTAGGCTACAGCAAATAGGAGTGATGCCCCAGGACCCATGATTTGAGTGAATTTGAGGTGTAGACAGCAGAATAGCTGTTGCAGGTGGGAGCTGGATGACACAACGGACCGCTGGCCTCCCATATGCACTTTATATAAAAGCCAGCATTCATAGAAATACTTAATAAGTGCCAGACCTTGTGCCTTATCTTAATTAATCCTCACAACAACTCATTGAGATAGGTTCTAAGATTTATTTCCATTTTACATATGGGGAAACTGAGGCTCAGAGAGGTTGAATAAGTTGTCTACAATCACACAGTTAATAAGTCGTAGAGCCAGGATTTAACATGGCTCTGTCTGGCTTTTGCTGCTATGCAACAGGGGAGTTACTGCTCCTTCCCCTATTTCATACGAGGGTAGTATTTTTACCATGTTCTAAACCCTCCTCCTTAATTTTTCCTGAAGATGCCTTTGATATTCACTTTAATTTGATTTCACTTGAATAAAGTAGTTGGACATGGGGGTCAATAACTGTCTATCATATCTTCCTCAAGGATGGGACTGGAGCTTGGGCACAAGTACAGCTTGGCTGGTAATCTGTGAGAGAATGTTTGAGTGTATGATTTCTTCACTCCCTGCTCTACTCTAAGAATAGCCCAGGTCCCATGGAGTCCAGAAGTGAGTCTGTACCCAGACTTCTATTTTTAAATAAGTGACTCCCACTGTCCCCTCACATGTCTTCAACCTATTACTACTCCTGCCCAGGACAGCTCTAACCATTGGCAGGTCTCTGTGTTTCTTTGTTTCTAGGGCTTGGGGCCAAGGCCATGGTGGTATGTATTTTGTTGTATCCTGCTGTGATTCTGGGAAGTCCAGGTTTACTCTGGCATGTAATACAGGTCCAGGCAGATTCTTCCAGCCAAGGAAAGCTAAAAGAAGCCACCTTATTTGTCATGGTCACTTTTCATCTTCTCTATTTCTTAGGAATGAATCACAGTGTCATCTTGGAACTCATATTTTTTCTTGACCTCTCATTTGAAGAAAGGCTTGTATATATAAGTAATCGATCCGTTCTCTCCCCACTCCCTTGATAATTTCAAGAAATCAATAGAAAAGAGAAAAATGTTTCCAGAGTGCCCCTGTCCACTCTGTTTTTGGTCTGGCTGTCTCTGTGCTAGGCTCCAACCCCATGGCTCCCTGTTTCTCAGGGTCCCTCTGCCCTGCTCCAGTTTTGACCACTCACCTCAGTCCTTCTCACCAAATAGCTCACTCTAGTGTTCTCTTCAACTTAGAAGTTCTTCTGTCTAAATCTGTCTTGCCTCATTTCCCCCCATTTCCTTCAGTGTCCCATTCTGGCAAGGTGACAATGAGTGGCATTAAGATGAAACAATGAATTAATCCACGCTAATGGTGCATTTGGCTATCGGATCCCCTGCACTATTTCTACATTTCTTCAACAGAGTATATCATACATGATATATGCTGCCTTCCAGAGTGTCAGAATGATGTCACCACGGTCATACAAATGGGTCAAAAACCTGACAAATAGGTATGGTCTTGGTTAAGGGAAAGCCACAGTTTGGGAGGGTCTCTCATTTCACATAGCTGCTTTCTGATGGGAAGTTTCCATTCTGGAAAACTTACTCAAAGATAAGCCAAATTTTACCAGGTTTTGATGCAATTGTAACTAGAGATATAAATACTGCAATGAAGAAATGCAGAAAATAAGTAAGGCACTTAGGTAAAATATTTGACTTTCTATTCAGTTCCCAGAACCAAATAGATGCTCTGCTGGCCGCTGTGTTTTTATGCCTCCCTACAGTGGAAATGCTTAAATTCAGAACTATGATGTTGTGCTTCTGCACTGAGCCAGTCAGCATTGTCCCACTCCCCATACTGTACGTGATCAGGTTTGCTTCCTCCTTCCTCCACTTGATAGTACTTTCTTTCAAAGGCAGAACTAATCTCATTCGTTTTTTTTAACTTTATAGTTTATTGTCAAGTTGGTTTCCGTATAACACCCAGTGCTCTTCCCCACAAGTGTCCTCCACCCTGAATCTCATTAATTTTTGAAAGAAGGTGGTAGAGTATAGTGAGTTCAATCCTAGGTTCTGGTACCAGAGTGCCAGGTTCAGTCTTGCTTACTACTTTCTAGCTGTGTGACTGGGCAAGTTACCCAATCTCTGGTGTACAATAAGGCCTACCACACTTGAGGAGTTGCGAGGATTAAACGAGCTAGTTCAGGTGAAGGGCTCAGAGATGTTTCTAAAAATAGTGCCATGCAACACATGTTAGCTTTATGATTATTGCCAGCAGGTGTACTATGGAATCTATATATAGTCTCTTCTGAACGCATCTCTTCCTAGTGCAAACCCAAACCTATCCTAAAGTCACCTTTTGCCACTGCACGGTGTTATAAAAGTAGCTATAACTGGAAAAAGTGATCATCCTTCAAAGCCTTTCCACAGAGGTATGGAGATGTTTCTTAATAAAACATTCAGCTTTTTGTGAACAGCTGAATATAGGCAACAGTCATTTTAATTGAAACCCTATATAAATCCTCTGTAACTACAGGAAACTCCCAGTCTCCTCACATTCTAATGTTAGGGGGTCAGATTTCTGTTGGGTCATGTTATAGGGAGGCCAGTCCATCCCAGGCATGGCTCTCAGAGAGGCTGCTCAGGCCTTTAAAATGCCTGGGAAGAATGGACATGATGGATGGGGAGAGGGGGTTCAGCAAGACACCACGAGCAGTTAACAATCTAGTGTGTGTTGGAGGGGAGGTAAAAGTGAGGGTTTTGTTGTTTTGTTTTGGAAAAGTTGCTGTCAACATGACTTTCATGCTCCTCATGGTCACCATCAACACTGCGCAAGAAATGATAGCAAAATACAGTCAAATCCAGGTCCCCATGCATGGTTCCCATAGATAATTTTGCTTTTAAAGTTGATGGAAACTTAAGCTAAGAATTCTCCAGCCCATCTAGAACTGAAATCTCATGTACTTGAGATTGAAAAGCTTGTTCCAAAATAAATGAGTTTTAATTTCTTTATCTTCTACTCTTCTTTCTTGCTCCCTCCTCCCCTCCTCTCCTCTCGTCTTCCTGCTCCTCTCACTTCTTTCTCCTCCTTATTTCCAGGAATGTAGAGAATTTTTAATCTTGTTTAATCAAAGAATAAGATAGTTTTGAAAGTTCTGCTTTGGTTGCTTTCATTATGAGGAATAAAGTTTGGCATATATTCTTCCTTGTTCAGTGCACTCCTAAAATGCAGATATCCACCACCAAATGGCATTGCATGATAGTATATATGCACAGACATAGACATCACCATTGTGAAATAGCAGGTACCATGGAGAATAGAGCAATGAACCATTTCCTCATTTGGAAAGAAAATACCCAATAAAACCCAAGCAAAGAGCCCCAAATAGCTCTACTTCACTTTTGAGCACTCTTGCATGGAGCTACTTACCCGGAGCCAGGACAAATTGGTGCCAGGTGCCTTGTAAATATGCCAGTTTCATGGATTTTTCACTCTCTTTGTGGGAGGATGAGTTAATAACACATCCTTGCCTGGTGCATACTTGCATTTTATTTCTGAGGCTGTACCCAAATATGGAAGCCTTCATGTGGATAAATAAATCACGTTGACAACTGGAAAAAAGGTCCAGGTGATATCAGTGACTGCCTCAACTGAAAAATACTGGAAAGTCCACTGTGCTTAGGGGTGATACTTTATTACAAAGAATATCAGAGTTGCATTATTAGACTGGTGGTTTTCAAGCTTATTATTGCAGGATTCTATTCTCCAGATGAAATCTTACCTTGGAATCTTAATATATAAAAGAAAGAGTAGCACTGCCCTGGTTATATTGGGGGATGGGACCAGGGTGCTGCACATTTGGCTTCTTCCTTGGGCTCCACTAGAGCTCCCCCACCTCCCCCTGTATCTCCACTGAACAAGGAAGCTCCTCAGACAGTATGAAAAGTATGGACTAATATACAGGTTATTAGTGAACTTGGATGATGAATCGAGATGCCAGTATCACGCAGCTGGTGCTGCTGGGGCCTGCAGCTCTCCAGGCTGTCTTGTCGCCATACACTACGATACTTAGCAACCTAGTACATGCTCACCCCTCCTCAATAGGAAGCAAACGTTTAAACTATTTTGACCAAGAATGTAAAGCCATAGATTGAAATAACCTACTTAGAGACCACATAGCCTATCCGTACTTTCTCCTTTTCCTGTAGATTCAGTATTTTGGGCTCTGGGAACAAAAATAGTCTGTAACCGAGATTTTGTTTGGTTCACATGCCTGTGCTTATAATAGGAGAACCTGGATGGCCAGGCATCCTACCGTCCTGCTGTCCATGCTCCTCTTTCCTGCCTTCACCTGGCACTGCCTGGCTTTGTGGAATGGTGGGTAAGCAGCATGGAAATGTGTTCCAGCCACAGAGGACGTGAAGCCTGCCCCTGGGACCCTCAGCAGGAGGCTGGCCCATAGTTATCTTGTCTCAGACAGTCATCTAAGCTAACAAGGTGTGTGTGTGTCTAAGTAGCATGATTTTTCCCTCTAATTAAAATAACAGCTTATATGGTACATTTATAAAATACAATAAGCATAAAGAAAGAGTCAAGTTACCACTCAAGGAAGCATTTTAGGGTATATATCCTTAGACTTTTTTCCTTCCTTTCCTCCCCTCCTATTTATTTTCCTTTTCCATTTCACCAAAATAGAATCATACAGTTTGTAACCCGCTTTATTTACTCCCTGTATCGGGAACATCTTTTTGTGATAAATACATAATAATATATAATTGTTAATGGGTTAGGAATATTCCTTTGTGCTGTAACTCACCCAATTAAATTTATACTTCTTAACATTTTTTCTGCTTTTATAAAAAGCACATATATTACTATTTTTATTCATAAATCCTTGCATGTTTCTCTAGAATAAATTCCTAGATGTGGAACTGATGGTTATACAAGATGAACACTTAAACAGTATCATCAAATTTCATTCCAAAAGATTTCCCCAATTTTGTTTCAAAAACCTCTGTAACAAGTGCAAAATTCCCTAGACTTTCATCAACTTGCCAATTCAGGTGAGACATATAGTGCTAAGGACACTCTGGCTGGCCAAGCAGCAAAATGAAGTCGAGTGCTGCATACCCAGGGAATCAGATATTGCATTCAAATGACATTTTAGTTTTATTGAACATTTCCTCAGACGTGCTATGTGTCAGTTTTCAAAAATGAACACAGAAAAAATAATTAAAACCAAGGGTGCCTGTTTGTTTTCTTTATCTCCTGAAAGAATGTAAAGAGGTGCATGGACAGACCACAACCTAATATGGCCCTGAGTCCCTGGGGAGGGCTTGTTGATACTGCAGAACCTCTGTGTCATGGTTATGAAGCACAGTGTTTACTGCCCAATGCAACAGGTATAGGAGGTGGGAGCAAGGGGGCAGAAGTACAGCTCTTCTCTTTGTTTCTTCCCAGTGGGAGGGATGGGGCTGGGAAGTGAGGAGAGCAGAGGTTGGACTGCCTGTGGCTTGCTGGCCTTCTCTTCTCTGTACTTGGTGGCCTGAGCTAAGGTTGATGGACGTCAAGGTGAGGGTGTCAGACCTCCTGTGTCCCTCCCTATCCCTCCTAAATAGTTGTCCATCAAGGAATTGGGAAAACAAAACAAAACAAACAGACAGAAAACCAAGTAGCATGATCCTTCCCACACCTGCCTTCCATAGCTCTGTCTTTCCTGTCTCTCCCACTCTGCTCTCTGCCTCTCCTCCCAACCTTGTGTGTGAGGATTAAGTCAAGCAAAGAATATGTGGTTTGTGGAGAAGGAACTGAACTGAGTGTACAATGGGGAAGTCTCCAGAGTATGCTAAAGACCAAGTGAGATCAGACTTAAGGATTCCACGCTCCCTGAACTCAGCAGATCCTTTTGGGTATCTCTGTTCAGGCAGAGCCCCATAGAGAAGACAGGGTCTGAACTGGGAATTACAGAATGTTCCCTGGTCTCCTGAGGCCTGGATTTTCTAACCTTCAGCTGCCTCTTGCCTTTAGTTCCCTCTTCTGCAGACTTGATGGTTGCCCATGAGTTCAACCCCTCTCCTGCCATGACCTTCTCTTCTCTGACTCACCGACCCTTAGACTCTCCAGTCTGGCCTTGATCATGCCTGTTTTGTCCATGTCTATACCCAGGTTGCTGACAGCAGCTGGAGCAAGCCACACAGCCCTGAACATAGATGGGCAGCAATCTACAACCACTTCATGTAGGTGGGTTCAGATCACAGCTGGGCACTTTGCACTCCCCAGCAGCCTTCTGGTTGCTATTATTTTCCACTCTCTATGGAAGGATTTCCAAACTTTCCCCACTGTCCTTAAACATTTGCCACTTACTACACCATCCCCACCTGCCAAGCTGACACACATTTGTGTAGTGAGTGGCAGTTGATCCCCTTTCCAACATTTCTCAAAGAGCTAAATAGAATCATCAAATAGGAAATCCGTTAGTTTGAAGAGTTTACCTAAAATGCGGTGGGGCAGACAATGTGACAAAGAAGAAAACATACCAAAGGGGAGAGAAGTCCCTCAGAAAGGAAGAAAGCCAAGTATAAATTCTCTAGCTCCTCAGTCTTCCTTCAGGCCTTGCTTGTCCATTATGGGTCAAGGGCTTTCAAGCAGACAGTACAGAGTCTGCTTTCCCCATCACCAGGCAGTGACAAAATTCTAGCTGGGTGCCCACAGGATGAATCTTCGTTATTCCTTAGCTGATCCATTTTAGACTCAAGATGACTGTGGTCAGACTGAGTTTTCCACTGAGATCTAATTAACAATTTTTTCCTGGGCTGTGTTCCCTGGGGCATGCTTAGATTCATGCTCACTGGCTAAGTTTTTGGGGGCTTTTGAGCTCTACCAACTTCTTTCAACTTTGGACATAGCACATAGCCACAGAAATGTGTAGGGAACATCCAATGTGTGGTAAAGAGCCAGCATTTGACTCCTCGAACAGAAAGTCTTTATATGTACAGGGACTTGGGGAGCACAGGCCTTTTTCCTGCTCCTCAGGGGATGACCAGTTGCAAGAGTTAGTCTCTGTCAGCATTGGTGGAAGGCCCATCTTAACCTTCCCAAAAGGGGTAGGGGACCAGGCTAATGGGTATCCTCTGTGAGTTTGAGAGGTGCACATGCATTCACTTAAAGGAAGGTGGGACCCTGCCAATTTGTTCGGATTTACTGCCAATTGGCAGTGAGACTGAATCTTCCCTAAGGAGAGCCAAAGAGAGCAGAAGGCCTGGCCTGGGGTTCTGGCCTGATGAGTGAGCAGTAGCTTTCATGTATGGAGTGTCTGAGCGAAAACGGGCCAGGACAGGCCGGGCCCCTCACAATTTACTTCATGGTTTCCTGCCAGAGATTATAATTCTTTCCAAGGGAAAATTTTGCATTTGTTTTTGGTATTTTTAATGTGCGTGTGTGCATGTTTACTCCTGGTGCTAAGAGTATGTGTTCATCAAAAGGAACTGGCAGAGCCATTCTCCTTTGCTCCCTTTGTGTGCTTGACCCTGTGACCTTGTGTTGTCCTGAAGCCTCTGCCGCAAGATCTCTTCAGCCTTCCTCCTGTATGATGATTTTCTCTGGAAGATCTCATGGGTATGTTTATTTCAACAGCATGGAATGTTTCTCTCCTTCCTGGAAAAGCTCCTTTGGTCCTAGTGAATTCAGTGGTGGAAGAATGCATAAGGATCAGGGAGCCTGCCTCAAACCTCCTCCTATTATAACTTCCCACAAGGATTGGGGAGAAGGTTAGAACATCTCCCTTCAGTGTCCATAGTGTGAGAGAGGCAGGTTACCTTCTATTGCCGAAGCCATGTGGAGCTAGAGAGAACCACAAGCATGCCTGCTAGGGTAGAGGGCCTGCATTGGATCGCTTTTCCTCATAAGCATTGGCAAAGTAGGATTATCAGTCCTGTTGGACAGATAAGGAAACCAAGCTTCAGACAAGCTGGTCACTTTCCCAAAGCTACATGTTAGTGTGTGGCAGAGAATATGGCAGTGGGTGTTGTTTGGGGATGACTGGTATTGTAAGGTTGGCACCTGGCCGTGTGGGAGACAAACACCTCCTGGAAACCCTGAAACATCCAGGCCTAGCCTGTCCTTAAGGCTGATCTTGTCCAGAGCAGAAGAGTTCTTCATCTGATTTGAGGTGTGCCACAAAACTCCAACACTACATAGGTGAAGTTTTATCATTACAGTCACTCTTTCATTTAATGGTTTTTTTCCAATTACAGTTAAAAGATCTTTGTGTATATAATCCTTTGGGAAGTCATTTACATCTAAGTATAAAATAATTTATGCAGTCTCATTTAATATAAAAGCTAATTAAGGGTTGATTTTCTTTCCTTCATGCATTTGTTCTTTTAATCAATATTAATGTGAGGGCAAGATATATATTGTGTGGGTTGAAAAGAGGAATAAGACCTGTACTCTGTCCTAAATGAGCTTGCATTTTAAGTCAGCATAAGACAGAATATGGTAAGTACCATGAGAATAACACAAATAGATTTTTAAAAGTGATTGAGGGTAGGAGTTGGGGACAAACATCTGGGTGTTTCAGAGTATGCGTGAGAGAGGCAACGTGTGGGATGGGTGTTTGAAGGCTGATCAGGATTACAAATGGAACTGATGGTGCTATAGAGGGAGGGGACAAGGTAGAGAGAGAAAAGAGGAAGGTGCTCAGAAGTGAGGGAAAGCCATGAGCAAAGATGGGGGGGGTAGGAAACATTATTTATTATTTATTATTATTTATTCCACATTTATTTGAGGAATTCAAATTGTTCAGTTTGACTTAAATTAGAGGTGTGTAAATGAGTAATGGGAGATAAAGATTAAAAAAGTACAGTTGACCCTTGAACAACATGGGTTTAAACTGAGTGGATCAGCTTACACACTGATTTTTTTTCAATAAATATAACAGAAAAGGTTTTGGAAATTTTCACCAATTTGAAAAATTCACAGATGAACCACGTAGCCTTTCTTTTTTTTAAAAAAAAAATATTGTCAAATTGGTTTCCATACAACACCCAGTGCTCATCCCAACAAGTGCATTCCTCAATGCCCATCACCCACTTTCCCGTCTCCCTCATCCCCCATCAACCCTCAGTTTGTTCTCATTATTTGAGAGTCTCTTATGGTTTGCCTCCCTCCCTCTCTGTAACTTTTTCCCCTTCCCCTCCCCCATGGTCTTCTGTACCACATAGCCTTTCTTAGAAATATCAAAAACATTAAGAAAAAGCTAGGTCATAAGTGCATAAATGTATGTAGATACTGGTCTGTTTTATAATTACTACCATAAAATACACACAAATCTATTATCAAAAGTTTAAAGTTACCAAAGCTATTCCCACAAACATAGCATACACGGCACCATGTGCAGTGGAGAGAAGTGTTAACAAACATAACGATGAAGTATTGAATCATAACTGCATATGCTCCACGTGAGCACTTCATCTCTCCAGGAAATTGCGTACCACAGTAAAAAGTGATCTCTGACAGTCCTCATGCATTTTTCATCAGTTTAAGTGCAATACTGTACACAATGAATAACACCACGGGACCTAGATGGAGTGCCACTGGTGATCTGGAAGTGCTCTCGAGAAACAGAGATAAATCAGGACATTGCAAAAACAAAACAAAACAAAACAAGTTGAATTGTTTAATACATACCATAGATTGAAGTCTGCAGCTGTGGTAGCCCACCATTTCAAGATAAATGAATCCAGCATAAGGACCACAGTGAGGGGGTGGGGAAGGAAACTTCATGAAGTTATCGCTGCAACTTGAACTATGCCATCAGGAATGAAAGCCTTGCACTTTTTGTGAAAGACCTTTTTATTTCATATTGAAAAGTCAGCTTTTATGTAGGTGCAGGATTGCTATAAGAAAGGCATAACCATACACTCTAACATGATTTTTTTTTTTTTAAACTTTATAGTTTATTGTCAGGTTGGTTTCCATATAACACCCAGTGCTCTTCCCCACAAGTGACCTCCACCAAGACCATCACCCCGCTTTACCTTTTCCCCTTCCCCTTCCCCCCTCAGTTTGTTTTCAGGAATCAAGAGTCTCTCGTGTTTTTTTCTCCCTCCCTCTCCCTAACTCTTTTTCC